>VXAU01005247.1:1773874-1873125 GCA_013399695.1 Formicarius rufipectus
GATGGAGGGGCTTCTGGGAGGGATGGAGGGAAGGTGCTGTACCCTGGGGGCGGGGGGCGCTTTGCAAGGGAGGGAGTGGGAGCGGGCTGGGAGCAAGGGGAGATGGACTCCAGGGAGGGGAAGAGCCGCCAACAAGTGACGGCAGGGAGTTGAGCGGGGGCGGCAGAACAGAGAAGCAGAGGGGCTGGGCGCTGGGAAGCACCCCGGTACCGTGGGGTGATGCTGGGGCCAGCACTGTGGAGAGTGGCCAGCAGAACTGGTTGACCCCGGGAGGGTCCTGCTAGTCCAGGGCTTCTCCAGCATCCCCGAGCCGGCGAGGCAGCCAAGGGTAAAGGTTTAGGGGCATCTTACAGCGTCCTAGCATCCCCAGGTTCCCAGCTGTGACAAGCTGGAGGGGCAGTAGTTTAGGGGTAGGTGACCAGGCAGATTTTTGGGCAGATTATACCCAGGCAGCCAGGGGAGGGCTAGGCAGAGATGTTTGTTTTCTTCTGTCTACACTTCCTCATACGTCCGATGAAGCAAGCAATGGGCTTGGTTGGCTGCGAGCCAGGCAACATCTTCCAGCATGCTGGAGCTCTGACCATCCAGAGAAGCATGCAGGATCAGGTCCCCAGAGCACCAGGCACTGCTGATTGGAGAAGAGGTTTGTGACAGGGCAGTGGGATCTCAGGGAGTAGCCATGGGAGCTCCCTCATGCCCCTCCTGCCCTTGGGACTCTGAGCAAGCCTGGCTTTGTGGAAAGATGCCCACATGCTCTGGGTGTGCCTTTCTCCAGATCCCAGCAGTTCTAGGTTCTTTCAGCCCTGCTCTCCAAGGCCAGCACAGTGTCAGGTCCTGGCTGTCAGCAGATGCTGGTAGGCAGGCTTCAACCCAGGCCACAGCTGCTTCATGCCCACGAGCTGCCTGTGCTACCGGCTTGGCTGGTACCCTCCCCCTCCTCCTGCCACCGTGCACGAGGAATGTCTCCCTGTGGTGACGAATCCAGCTGAATCCGGGCGCAGGCTGCGGATGCAGTCAGTCACCAAGGGAGATTGTACCACGTGCATCCCTGCAGCCATGGGGAATGGGGATCAGGTCTTCCCTGCTAGGTCCCCTGCAGCCCCCCATGCTTGGCCATGCTCTGCAGCGGCCCTGACAGTGCCTGGGTGGAATGGAGGGCAACCCTTGGACATGGCCCTGTGCAGATCCACTTGCAAAGGGAGATATCCCCGAGGGATGCACTTGGGGGTCACAGTGCTCCCTGGCAGAGAGGCAGGCATGGCACCCTTGGGTGCAGCCAAGGAGACGGGAGCTGCAGCCAACAAAGCCCAGAGCAGGGCTGGTTGCTGGTGGATGTCCCCTAGCTGATTTGGGAGCCTGTGGCCCCAGGACCATGCCCCAGAGGTGACAGCCTTCTCTGGAAGCAGCCCAGTCATGCCCTAGCCTGGTGCTCCCCTCCCACCGCTGATCATTAACCACCCTTATTGGGTGGTGAGTTCAAGGACCTACCCGGGGACTGTTGTCCCCAGGTTAATCAAAGCTGGGGCCTTGCTAGAATCAGCAGGACGTGGACCTGCTGACAGCTGCTGCAGTGGTCCTGCATCTCAGCACAGCCCTGTGCTCTGCAGTTGTCCCTGTTCCTGCTGTCCCCTCTGTCATCGTTGCCCAAAAGACCCACCAGGCTCTCTGTGCATCTCTGGGATGAGAGAAGGACATGCCAGTCTGTGCTGGGAGCCAGTGCCTGATTTGGTTAGTGCTGGCAGAGGTAATGAGCCTGGAGACACCAGTCCAAGCCATCTGCAGAGCACTTCAAGGATGGTGCCAGCTTGGAGGGTCAGAGGCAGGCTCTCAGCTGGTGCTGAGAGGTCCATAGGACAGATGTAGAGGGTGCTAGGCACATGCAGGACAGCACTGGGGTAGGCAGAGTCTGACCCAGCCCCTGTTCCATTCACCCTGCCATGCTTGGTGCATTGCAGGTGATGTCCCGACGCCTTTACGGTCCCATCTGGAAGTCGACATTCGGACATTATAGAAACATCAACATCGGGAGCCCAGTGGTGCTGGAGCAGCTGCTACGGCAGGAGGGGAAGTACCCCATGCGGAGTGACATGGCCCTGTGGAAGGAGCACCGGGACACCCGGCACCTGCCCTACGGACCCTTCACTGAGTGAGTCCTTCCCTGGCTGTGCTCTGTGCAGCGACACACATCTCCTGTCCCTTCCTTAGGTGGCCAGGTGGCAGCTTGCACTGCTCCCTCTCCTGCAAGCTGCATGTCCCTGCCAAGCAGAAGGGCATGGGCATGGCATATCCTGGGGTAGTTCCAGCCTGGGGTATGGAGTACGCACAGAGGGGTTGGGAAACATCTGCCAGCCACACTGCCCCCTGCCCATCCGTGTGCCCAGTGCTGAGCCTTGTCCCCATCCAGGGAAGGGGAGCGCTGGTACCGCCTGCGCCAGGTCCTCAACAAGCGGCTTCTGAAGCCCTCGGAGGCAGTGCTGTATGCAGATGCCATCGGGGAGGTGGTGTCAGACCTGATGGTGCGGCTGCGGGAGGAGCGGAGCCGCAGCCCCTCAGGGGTGCTGGTGGGGGACGTGGCCAACCTGCTGTACCGCTTTGCCCTGGAAGGTAGGGGGGTCTTCCCCCTGACCCTTGCCCTGCCCCACTCTTCCCATCCCCCCGGGGGTCTGGATAGTGTCTGTCCCCCACAGGGATCTCCTATATCCTCTTTGAGACCCGCATTGGGTGCCTGAAGCAGCAGGTCCCTGCTGAGACCCAGCGCTTCATTGACTCCATCAACCTCATGTTCAAGAACTCCATCTTTGCCACTGTCCTGCCACGATGGAGCCGCAAGGTGTTGCCCTTCTGGGACCGCTACCTGAACAGCTGGGACACCATCTTTGCCTTTGGTGAGCAGTGATGATGGGGGCCTGGTGTGGTGGGACTGGACTCCCTAAGGACACTCAAAAGGGGGGCAAGTCCCTGGCCACATGTCCTTTTGGCAGCCCTCACTCTGTCAGCACTGTGTCCCGCTCTCTGTCCCCGCAGGCAAGACCCTGATTGACCGTAAGATGGAAGAGCTGGAGGGGCAGGTGGAACGTGGCAAGGAGGTGTCCGGATACCTGAGCTACCTGCTGGCCAGTGGCAGACTCAGCCTGGATGAGGTCTACGGCAGTGTGGCTGAGCTGCTGCTGGCTGGTGTGGACACGGTGAGAGCTTGGCAGCCACTGCCAGGGGATTCCTGCAGAGCTCCATGCCTACGGGAACTCACAGAGCCATGCTGAGCCCGACCCCTGTGAGCTCTGGCCTGGTGTCTGGGAGGCTGATGTCCCACAGGGGCAAGCCCTCAAGAATCACTTTGCTGTCTGTCCTCTGCTCTGCTCCCTGCCTTGCTCCCTGCCTCACTTTCCCCTGTGCCTGCTGCCCCTCACCCCTGACCTTCCTGCGCACCAAAGAAGGGGATCTCTGGTGATGTACTGGTGCTGTGCTTGGCTGCTTGGGTATTGGCCTCAATTCCCTCACTCCCCTCTGTGCTCCATTCCCCCAGACGTCCAACACGCTGTCCTGGGCCTTGTACCACCTCTCCCGGGACCCAGGCATCCAGGAGACCCTGTACCAGGAGCTAAAAGCTGTTGTGCCTGCTGACCGGTTTCCTGCTGCTGAGGATATCCCCAAGTTGCCAATGCTTCGGGCTGTTATCAAGGAGACACTGAGGTACAGCCCAGCCTTGCCCCTGATCCTGGTCACCAGCCTCTTCTCCAGGGGGTATGCACTGACCAGGCAGAAGGCAAGGCTGGATTTCCCTCAGGACCATATACATCCACCTCATCTCTAGGGAGCTTCTGAGCAGCAGGAGATTCTCCCCTGCGGCTCTTTCCCTCTGGGATCTCCAGATGGGTCCTGCTTCCCCACTAACTCTTTCCATATTCCAGGGTCTACCCTGTGGTGCCCACCAACGCCAGGGTCTTCTATGAGAAGGACATTGTCATCGGAGACTACCTCTTCCCCAAGAATGTGAGTGGGGCCATGGTATGGGGACCCCCACTGCGTCAAGTAGGGCTACATGGGGTCATTAACCCCCACTATTGCCCTGCAGACCCTCTTTGTCTTGGCACACTATGCGATGTCCCACGATGAGACCTACTTCCCTGAGCCTGAGCGGTTCCTGCCCCAGCGCTGGCTCCGGGGATATGGCTCCCCCCACCACCCCTTCAGTTCCATCCCCTTTGGCTATGGGGTTCGCGCCTGCGTCGGGCGCCGCATTGCTGAGCTGGAGATGCATCTGGCCCTCGCCAGAGTGAGTGGGGACCCCTCTACGCTGGGTGTCTTGCCAGGAACTGGGATGGGGGCTGCAGGGAGTCCCCAGGGCACTGCCAACCTCTTCTTCCCACAGATCATCCAGGCATTCGAGGTGCGGCCAGACCCCCGTGGCGTGGAGGTGACATCTGTGTCCCGCATTGTTCTGGTGGCTGACAAGCCCATCAACCTGGAGTTCATTGCTCGCCCAGAAGCCCCCTGACTGCACATCCACCCCTGACCCTGGGTGCCATATGGAGAACCCCTGCTGCCCCACAGAGAGGGGCAGGAAGGCAAAGCCATCCTCTGCCCAGCTTCGGCTGGGGGTCTCCCAGCCCCATTGTGGAAAAGAGGCGGGGACAAGAGATTGCCTCCAAATTGCCCCTGGGGCACTAGTATCCCCTGACCCAAAATCAGCAGGAGGTTTGGGGAACTGCTGTGCCTTTCACACCCTTCAGGGGGTTGTGTCCTGCCATTCCATGCCCAGCTGGGCTGTGTTTGGGACCTGGGAGCTCTGTCAGGGCAGGGGGTAAGCAAGGGAGGGGGCTTGCAGCCATTCGGTGTCACCTTCGTCCTGTCCTTGTGTAGCTGCGCGTGGATCTGTGCCTGGAGCCAGGACAACTCTGAACAGCTGACCTTGGCCTCAGAAACTTCTCTGTGCCTCAGTTTCCCCCCTCCCAGGGGATGGTTGAGTGCTGGTGGGGTTTGGGGTTTGCGCCTCACCCAAGGAATGGAGCCAGCCCTGGTCCTGGGAAAGTGAAGCAATAACACAGCACATCCCTCGTGATGGGAGGAGGCTTGTTACCACCCAGCACTAGTATTGAGTCCTGTGGCTGAGCCAGCCCGTTCAGGAGGGGTGTTTAGCACCTAGGACCTTCCACTATCAGCCATTGTTGCACTGAGGTGCTGATACGGGGTCACAGAAGTGGCAGGGGTCTCTCCAGGTGAAGCAGGCAGAGAAAGAACAGCTCAACATCCCCCATCCCCAGGTGGGGACACAGGGCTGATATCCAGGGTCATCACAGGGGCTCAGAGCTGGTAGCAGCCACAGGCAGGGGATGCACTGCCACTTGGCCAGGGTTCTGCAGGCCAGCAGCCTGGGACAAACCGCTCTCACCTTCCTGCTGCTTGGGCTGAGGAAAGCAGCAGGCAGAAACCCTTCTGGCACCAAGGCTGCTGTGCCAGGGGTGTTCCCAAAGGGACCTGCACACTTTGTAATCAAGGCTGCATGCCCAACTTCCTCTCACCTTGGCTCAACCCCCATAGGCAGAGGTGCCACCCTGTGCCCGTGCCACCCTTGCTGGCATTCCAGGCTGGGTTCCCCAGCCCTGCCAAGGAGCCAGTACCGCCTCCCAAGCCTGGTTGTCTCCAGAGAAGCAATGCCCAGCTTTACCCCAGAAAGGCAAGAGGCAGTTCTTGGATTAGGCTGCTTTGTTACAACTAGGCTGAACAGACCAACAAATAAATATCCTCTTCCCACCCCAAAATGTGCACAGGAACCCCATGCAAGTGCCCATCCTGGTGCCAGTTCTGGCACAGGCTCTGCCTCTGCCAGGGATCTCTAGCCCCATGTGACCCTACAATAGACAAGCCTGTGTATGCAGCTGAGCCCACACTACCAGACACTGGGCACAGACAGAAGGACTGTGTTCACCAGGAGGGAGCTGCAACAGAAATGCTTAAATCTGGCAGCAGGATGGGAGGGGGGTGGCCAGGTCCTCTGGGGCTGTGTGGGTCTGTGACCAGCTGCAGGCATGTCACAGCTCCTCCAGCACAGTGCCCATTGAGCATCACTGTGCTCACTGGCAGGAGGTACACCTGGCCCCCCTTTTCCACACTTTCTACCTCCCCAAGGCTGGCAAGATCTGGCCCTGGACTCAAGACGAGCCCCAGGACTGGGGTGAATGGGCATATCCTTCCCACAGAGAGCCTTCAGGCTAAAGCCTCCTTCTCAGAGGCCATACAAAGAGACACCCCCCCACCCCAAGTCAGACAAGACAGCGGCACTTCTCTGGTGTCTTCAGAGTGAGGATCGATCGATGCCTGCAGGGCAAGAAAGAATGCAAGGCCATAACCCCAACACAGTGCTGGACTGGGCACCCTATGGAATGGCCCTGCCAACCCATCCCAGTGAACACTGGGGTCTTGCCTCCATTCCTGGCTTGGATTCAAGCTCTGTGATAGGAGGGAGGGCAGCTGGTCTGGAGAAGGACGTCCTGTTTGCCCCCTGCAGCTCCTGACACAGCCACCTCTGTGGGCAACAGGGATGGGGTAAGCAAAGGCACTGCGATTGGGAAATGGGGGAGAAGGAGGTTGTCCCATGTGTGTTTAACACACCACTCTCAGTCCCCTCCTGGGGAGGGGTGCAGAGCAGCTGGGAACTGTTAGGGGGAACTGGTGGACACAGGGTTGTCCCAAGTCCATTCCTCACCACTACCCCAAAATAAGCATCATTTCCTTTGGGAAGCAGCTGAGAGGCAGGGCCAGCTTCCCCCTCCACATTTCATCTCTAAAGAGGTGCCACAGTGAGTGCCTGCACCATGCCAGCCCATCGCCAGTGAGGACTCACTAGGCAGTGAATGACCAGAGCCAACTGCAGGTGGTTGGGCAGCATCGTCCCAGTGCCACTTGGGAGTGACCCCTGTTCCTGGAGCAGGCAGTTTTGGGGCTGCTGCAGGTGGAGGGGATGGGGGCATCTGCCAGCTGGGGCCCATGAGTCAGCCATGGAGTGCACACAGCTAGTGGTGAGCAGCATGCTGTGCTATGTGAGTGGACATCTGTCCCCTCTGTGTCCCTCAGGAATGGCACCAGAGGTGTTCAGATCTCATGGGGGGATTTGAGGTGAGATTAAAAATAGGCTTTTGTCTTGGTCTGCATCACACCCCAAAAGTCTCATCCAGTCCAAAGCCCAGGGACCTGCAAAACCTGCCTTCCACATACTGCCTGAATGGAGGCCTGGCGGGCGTGACTCTCAATGGCACCTGCCCCCTTTCTTCCTCACAGACACCCTGTGATTCTTGTGTACCCTGGGACAAGCAGCATCTGGGTCCTGCTGTCCCCATGTGGGCACCCAGCACTGCTGGACCCCAGCCCCAGTATCCTTCATTCCCTGGGGCCGGTTTGGCTGAGGTGGAGACAGGTGGCCCAAACAGGGAGGTGACAAGGTGCAGGTGACCCAGTGTCAGGGAGGGGACAGGCGCACAATGACAGGGGACGGCGCCTACCTGAAGTGGAGAGAAATGGAAGGTGCAAGTGGAGAAAGATGGAGCGTCGTGGGCTAAGAGTTAAGAGCATCGATACCTGCAGGAGTGAGGACAAGGGCTTGGAGGATGTCAGAGAGGGAGACGATGCCCCGCGGGTACCGGTTCTCATCCACCAGAACCAGGCGATGGACCTGTGGGTGCAGGCAAAGCATCATGGGCAGGCTGGGCAGCTGGCGGGGTGGCTGGTGCTGGCAACAAGGCCCCCCAGCCACTCACCTGTTCCTTGGCAATGCGGTCAATTATGTCCTCCATGGGTTCATGGGGGTAGCAGGTGAGGACCCCCTCCAGGCAGACACTGCGCTGCTGCAGTGCCTCCCGCACACTGATGTCCAAGTTGTTGTAAGTCTTCTGGGCTGCCAGGTGCTGTGGGAGATGTGACTCCATTCAGCATCCTGATGTGTCCTTGCACCCCATTGTGCCAGTGCAGAGGAGACACTGAGCCCGGGGAATGCATAGAGCAGATGTGCACTGGCAGGTGCAGGATGCTTCATGTGGGATGGGTTTGCACAGGCATAGATATGTGTAAGAACCCCACCAGTGCATGCAAGGGACCACACTTGTGTCCAGGCGTGCAAACACACAGGATACTCACAATGACATCGAACCGGGAGTACAGGCCAACCACTTGCCCTGCAAAGAGCAGAGTGCAGAGACTGCAGAGGGGGCCCTGGGCACCACTTGCCATGTTTCCTCCCTCACCCCAAGGGGCAGCCCAAGGGTCAGGAGAGGGTTTTTGGATGGGGAGGGGCAGAGGGAGATGAGGGGGTCACTTTCCTCCTCCCCAGGTACCGGCATCATTGATGACAGGCAAGGCAGAGACACGGCGATCCACAAAGATCTCCAAGGCGGTGTAGATTGGGGCAGTCTCAGGTACAACAGCCACATCACGGAAGGTGCCAATGCACAGCTCCTGCACTGTTTTCTTCAGAAAGCGTGGCTTAGGAATGGTAGAGCCCTGAAAAGGGGCAGGGCAGGGCTTGGCTGGCACCTTGACACCCTTATTTCTGTCCCTACACACTGGTCATGAGTGTTCACACAGAGCTCTGACACTCACAAAGATGTGGAGAAACTTGAGGATGCGCTTGTGTGTCAGGATGTGCAGGACATTGCCCGAGACAGGTTCGATGACAGGCAGACGGTGAATTTTGTGCTTGATCAGGGAGTAGACAGCATCGAAGAGACTGTGGATGATGGGGACATCATGCAGGGTTAGGGCTGCGACCCAGGCACGCACACCCCCACCCCAAGGGGTGTGCTCTCTCCCAGTGGACAGGCTCTCACCTATTGGTCGGGGAGATGTAGACCAGCGGCTTGAAGGAGCCCTGCAAGTACACCTCTGCCAAGGGAGAGAGGTGGAAGAGGGGGTCCTCCATCCCTCTCATGTAGTCCTACAGTCCCAGAGTCCAGCTCCATGCCCTGCATGACATCCCCAGGCCCAGCCACCCCATCACCTCATTATTTTTACCTCTCCATGTCTCAATCTTGTGCTCCTCCACCTCATAGATCTGAACCTGAGGACAGGGAAATGCTCTGGTCATGGTGGCTTCATGGAGGACTGAGGGCATCCTGGGACACTGCCCCCTTCCCCAGGCATCCCCCCAGCATCACCCTAAGCACAGGAATCACATTTTGGATGCCAGGCAAAGACGCAACAAGCAGATGCTGGCCTGGCCTGGAATCATCCCCTCGTCATGGTCTAGTGATGAAGAAAAGACCAGGAGAGGTGAGATCAGCCCTTCCCTGCCCCATGCATGCCCTGATCCCCAATGCACTTCCCACCACACTTACCAGGGGTGAGCGGTAATAGCGGTGGAGGATGTTGATGAAGTCGGTGATAGTGAGCATCCCTGTGGAGACACGTGGGGCTGGCAGTGCTGCCTGCACACTCACTGCCAGGCCGGGGAGGGGGCCAGGTGGTACTGCTGACACTCACCCACAAAACTCTGTGTCTTGCTGTCCCAGAGTGGGGCAGCACGCACCCCATTGGTCACCAGTGCAACAAAGGCTTTCTTGATCTGCTGACAGAGTGCGGAGAGGATCAGAGGGTCCTGAGCCTGCTCCTCTACAGCCTGTCCCCACTGATGCCCCGCTTTGTCACCTCCAGGGATATGTCGAAGACAACAAGCTTGCAGCTGGTGGGGATGGCATCGTAGCAGCAGTGGCTCCTCAAGAAGTGCATGTAGACCTCAGCATCAGGGCTCTGAAACTCACTTTCTGGGCCCAGTCCCAGTATCTCGTTTCCCAGTGTGAAAGTGACAGGTGTCCTTTGCCTGTATTCCTCCTCTTCTTCTTCCTCCTCTCTGGGGCATAGGGCCTCCGAGAACCCTGAAGGAAAAGCCACCCCAGCCCCAGCCAGCTGCTCGGTCTCAGCACCCTCCTACCTGGGGGGAGCAGGGGATGCTCCCCACAGAGCCCTCCTGTTCCCTGCTCCACAGGGGCAGCACACAACACTGCAGTTCTTCAGCCTGCAGTGCACTCCAGCTGAGGAGGGGGGTGACGAGGGGTATGGGCAGGGTGGGCAGAGGACCAATGTACTCATCACATGAGTAAGGCAGCCCAGCACTACTACACACCTAGCCTCTACCTGCTACCCACCTTCCTCCTTAGGGCAGGCAGCAGTATCCTGTAGCGTCACCTGAGGGGGCACACAGGAGGAGTCAGCAGCCTTTCACCCACCCATGCATGCTGCCTGCACCCTCCTGGCTACTCCGGCCCACCCAAGCCAGGCAGAGAGGACTGTCTTTTCAGGGTGGGGATGTGGGTGGGATCAGCCTCCAGTTCCCTTGGGCAGCCCCTCACCAGCCCAGGATCCCTGGAGCCTGTAGTCTGTATGGTGGCTCCAGCCCAGGACACCCAGCTTATTCCCCGACTCTAGGGGTCAGTCTGGGTTCCCAGAGCAGGGTAAGGCAGGGATGGCAGGACTTCCACGCCTTCTGTTGTTGGAGCCCAGCATGCCCCACAGTGGTTCTGCGCCCATCCTCTCCCAAATCTAAGGTGTAAATCCCGGTCTTGCTTCTTCCCGTGCCGGGAGCCTCGCCAGCCAAACTGCCCCCGCTCCCCTTCACCACTCCTCCGGAGACCAGGTCTGTCCCAGATCTACAATAATAAGGGAGCAGCCGCAGGAGGAAGGGAGGCCAACGGGGCCGGATGGCTGACCCCGTGCCCCCCAGTCCTCAGGAGACCCTACCGTAACGTAGTAGCATGTGCTGCGGGAAGAGCAACCTCGGCCACAAACCTGCCTGACAGAGCTAATGTTTACAAGCCACCCTAAAATACTGAGGGCACAGGGTCAGGGACTACTCCCGAAGGAGCCCAGAACAAGCCCCAGGAAGGAAGAAACCCTGCACCGTCTCCCAACCCTTCCCTAGGGGCTGGCGACAGCTGGGACAACGGTGTCCTTTGTCCCCACAGCTGCTTGTCCGTGGGAAGGTGACTGCCAGCCCCCCACATTCCCCCACCTCGGGGATGGCCTGTCCCCCAGCGAGGGTCAGTCGGGCCGGGCCCCCCACCCAGCCCGGCGGTACCTGGGACACGGCGAGCCCGCGGAGCCGCTCCATGCTATCTGCCGTGCAGCGCTGCTATTCTGGGCCTGCGGCTGGCAGGGCCCTGGCANGCCCTGGCAGATAGGGTGTCAGCGAGCAATGCCAGCCGTGCCCCCGCCACTGCCGCGGGGGGGGACACCGCTGGCACCGCCGCGCAGCGCTCGCAGCCCCTTCGCAGCCTCGGGCTGGAGGGGGTGACCGCGGCCCGGGGACAGAGTTGACCCCGAGGATCCAAGGGAAGGGGCGAGGGAGGGATGGATGGGGGCAGAGAGCGGAAGGACAACCCGCTCCGCGGACCCCCGTGCTCCAGGAGCGGTGGTCAGCGCCCGCCGGGANNNAGGAGCGGTGCTCAGCGCCCGCCGGGACGAGGTCCTGCCCGCCCGATGCTGCCCCCGCCCCGTCGCGGGTGGGGGACACAGCGTGCCTCCCTCGCCGGGGATGTTGCAGAAGAGCTGGGTCCAGTCACGGACTGAGAGGCGGCCACAGCGGCCGCGGACCCCTCGCCCTCGACGCTGACCAGCCCTGCCTGCCGGGGGTCCTGCTGCAGCTCACTGGCCCCGACAGCCCCGCTCCTACGGAGTGGCCAGCTCGACCTGTAGCGGCACTTCCTTCCTTGCCCCGGGGCTACCCTCTCCTGCCCGCCCTCCGCCCGCTCCCGGCTCCATTTCTATTTCAGGGCGCTTCAAATAACCCCTTGGCCAGCTGTCGGACCGGCCCGGGGCAGCCGTGGGCGAGCGGCCTGGGGGCTGCCGGGCCGTGGGAACAGGGTTCTGGCTGGCTCGAGGGGACAGCTGGAGACATTGCCCATGGCAGAGTGCAAGAAGGCCCCTGGTGCGGTCTCACGGCAGGCAGGCAGAGGAGGGACGAGGTCGGGGGCTCGGTACTGGGGTGACAAGAGGACACAGCGGGTGGCCCATGCCCCGCAGCGGTGCAGGGGGCGATGGGGGCGGGTCCTTACAGCCTGGCTCCAGCCTGGCCATCGCGGGCGCTGGCAGCAGGGAAGGGAGCAGGCATCTCCATTTTCGAAGGCTATTTTCAGGTGCTGGAGAGAAGCCGAGGAGAGATGAGATTGTCACCAAGGAGACCGGAGAAACAGGGCCCAGTGCTGGGCAACGGGGGGCTTCGAGGAGAGGAGAAGGAAGGGCTTTCTGCAAGCCCCAGGGCACACACATGAAGCTCAGCATCTTCTCTGGCCCACAACAACATGCCCAGGTGCCCAGCATCTAGCTACGAGGTTGGGAGAACATAACCCAGAACTAGCACCCAAGCCTTCCTCCCTCTGCTGTATGGCTGGACTGCTCTGTTCCCCTTGGTTAATGGTCCACAGGAGAGATTCCAGGATATAAGGAAGTGATGCTGGGAGCTGCTCCTTCATGCAGGGGGACACATGTATCCGCCATGGGGCAGCAAGAGTCAACCTCTGCTCAAGGAAAGACAGGGAAAAAGCAGGATGGTAACACAAACCCTCCCTATACTGGAGCCCAGCAAAACGTGGGAAGAGCTGAGCTGCACCCCAGACACCCCAGATCAAGGAGAGGCAGATGAGAATGAGGAGAGCAGATGAGTGTTAAACTTTAATAAAAATTCTTGAGAAACAAATGGAAAATAGAGAGCAGAGCCCAGAAGAAGAGCAGAGCCTGCAGTCCACACACGTATGCTGGAGGGCACACCAGAGAGCTGATATGTTCAAAAGGATGCTCCCTCCCTGCAGCCCTACTGTCCCCACAACAAACAGCAGTCATGGTCTCTCTGGAACAGCAAAGTGCAAGCCTGAGGTCTCCCCCAGGGCCTAGTGCTGACAGAGGACAGGATGTTGACAGAGGCATTTAGAAAAGATGAAACTGGTCAGCTGAAAGTCCCAAGCCCTGCTCCTTCCAGAGGAGTGGGGTAGTGACTGAGGATTTTTCTCCAAGGCTCAGGCTGTAGCAGGGCAAGAGCACACTTGGCTGCCAGCAGCTCAGGACACTGAGACACAGGTGAGCAAAGACTCAACCTGTGCTGGTTGGGCACAAAAAGGGCAGGCTCAGCCAGTTCCCATGCAGCAAATAAACCACCATGTCAGGATTTAAGAGCAGCCTAGGACAAAGGCCTGACAAACCCCCCTTCCTCAGGCTTTGCTACCTGTTTTGAAAACTGAAGTCACACAGCTCTGCTCTCTGCCCAGTAAACATCCCACTCCAAAACAGCCCCAAAAGCAAACGTGCAGTGCGAGAGGCTCCCACAGTCCTTGCTCTACAGAGCCAGCTCCTGTCTCTTCCTTTGAGGTAGGTTGATGTGTCCCCAGGGAGGGATGGTGGCTGCCTGGTCACATCACCAGGGCAGTGCCTGAGAGGCAGCCAGCAGGTCTCTGGTTGCCTCCACCAGTGCACTTGTTGAGAGGTAAGCTCTGAGTAGGACTGGGCTGCAGGCATCTTGTGAGGTCCTCACCAGCTGAAGGGAGACATGTGCTGCAGGAGAAAGGAGACCCTGTGCAGCTTAAGGACAGTGAGAAAGGACCAAAAGGGCAATGGTGCAACATTCATCTGCAGTATCACGACACATGGAACTCTGAGATAGGGCTACTGCCTACTCCATCTCCCATCCCAGGAAGCATCACTCACCCCAACAGAAATCAAAGACACTGATAGGACTTCAAGGTCACAGCTTGATTTCCCTGTCTGAATGTAAACCCAACTCCATCCCAGCCTGGGTACAGGAACATGAATGTTCTTTCCCTTAGCACCTGAGACCAAGGCTGTGCCTCCCCTCCACTTTGGCTCACCCAGACAAACCCCTGTCCTTCACCTATCTGCAGGAAACTGTCAGGGTCAGCAGTCCAGCTTTGCTCAGGAAAGCCAGCAGAATGTGGCAAACCTGGAGGCCCCACTGCTTCCCCAGCCCATGCTGCAGCTCAGAGCTTCTGCTCACTGCTAACCACATCAGTGCCCACAGAAGTAGCAAAGTTCCCTATGGGGGGAATATCTTGTCAGTGTGTCCTGATCATGACAGCCCTGACTATCACCCAATCTGGCTGTTCTGGGCTTTACTCCCATCCAAGCTGGGTGTATAGTGCCAAGGAGACATGCCCAGTTACGCAGACATCATGCCAGCCCCACCAGTTGGCTCTCCAAAGAGCTGAGGCTGGCTTCAGAGCCTGCAAACCAACCTGCTCCTCCTCCCCTTAAACAAAGCTGCTTTCCCTGCTGCCAGTTCTTTCCCAAGACACTAGTCCTAAAACCACACTTTGAACACCACGTGCATCACGGTCAGTGCAAACTCACCCCAGTCTGCCCAATTCCAGTTTGCTGAGGCCATTTGACTGAATGCTACTCTTCTGGAGGAAGAAAGACTTTGGCAATGACCACTGCAGGAGGAGAGAAAGACAACAGAGTGACTATTTAAACTGCGGCAAAAATCCCTCAAGCCTGCTGTGCTCTACCGTAGGCTGCCCTAGAGAGCTTCAGCTAAAGCTGCCTCACTGCTGCACATTGTCACTGCCACCACTGTTCCCAGAATAGCAAACAGAGCAGTCTTTGCTCTCTGCCTAATGAATCCCTCTGCTGAAAGTGGGAGTAGAGTATCTCGAGGTCAAAAGAGTGGGTTTCTTTCAGTGCATCTGTCTGCTGTAAGGTACAGCAGTGACAGACGGAGATGACTCCCTCACAAAGGGCAGGCCAGGTGCCAAATATGTAGGGCCGTGCCCAGTACACCCGAGGATATTCAGATGCAAAATACTTGTAGATCTGATATACTGTTCATGGTTTCATGTTAGTGGGAAATAGGGCAGCATGGGTTTTTCCAGACTCCTGGAGGCCTTGGAAGAGGGAATAAGAAGGCAAACAGGTCAGACAGGAGCCAGAGGAAGCAAAACAAGCAGGCCCTCTACACAACTGTGCACAGGCAAACACCCATCTCTGCCTGCCTTACCCACAGTCATACGCACCATCTGGGCCAAATCTGTCCCTGTCCCAGTGTGGTATCCTTTGACACACCAATTCTTAAGTAGCTCCAGACCTGGGACATGACAAAAAACAAGAAGTGAGAATGAACAGCCAGGTTTACAAAGAGTTAAACTTTCCCAGCTTGGGGCATGTAAATATGCTGCACTGACCACAGAGAACACGCTATGCAATAACGACTTGAACATGTGCCTGAGCACCAGCAAACACGGGGTAAAACAAGGGCGTTCACCCTTTGTACGAGTAAACACCAGTGCGTGGGCTGCCGCAGTGCCTGCCTCCTCCCAGGGAGCCAAGACACTCCGTGCAGCAGGCTCAGTGAAACACGAAACTGGGGCAACACAGGATTTGCCGAATTAGACCAGATTGGCTGTCCCCCTGAGCTCAGTGCCTGCCAACTGTAGCACCTGATTTGGGCTGCACAGGTAGAAGTTCCTACAATGCAAATGTAGAGCAGCTTTGCTGTCATCAGCCTCTTTCCCAGAGGAGGGTAGCTCAGGCAACCTCCCCCTTTGCACAGTACTGATCAGCTACAACATTCCTGTGCATCACCTCCTCCCTGCAGGAATACATCCAGAGCTCAGTCGTGGACCAAGATCTGGTCTCCATCCCCCAACAGAGGGCAAGGCTCAGCACAGACCAAGTTCATCACTGGTGTGACTGGAAGGGACCTTTCCTCTCATGCCACACAAGACATGGTTCTCCAGAGCACTAGAGGTCATCCTGAAGCAGAGCCACATGCTCAACTGCACTTAACAGGCTCTACTTCCTCCAGGGCCTCCTGCTAGTTGTCCCCACTACAGCCAAGCACTCTGCTCTTGACTAACCCAGAAATATTGAGAAATTCAGGGCTTCTCCCATCCTGTTTTCTTTTTAAAGAACCTTAGAGTCACAGCAGATGCTAAGGTGCCTTGAGATTTAAGAACCAGCAGAGCAATGGCTAGGAACTTCATGCTGTACGGCTGGGATTACTGTGGTTTGCTATATGATATCAGTTCTGTATATAGGAGAAATCCTTGCTGTCCAAACCCTGCTCCTCAGTGACCTTCCAGCAAGCCCCAGAATCTTATAAAACACTCTGTGTGTTGGGGGCTGAGGGGAGCAGGGCAGCTTGGATACCCTGTCCTGGGTCTGTGCACCAGGCCAGGCTTTGCACCTTGCTGACTAGGGAAAGAGGACAGCTGTATGGAACACACGGGAATAGGAAGGGGACAGGGGGAAGCTGAGCTCTGCTCAGAGGTGAAGAGCAATGAGTGGGTAGAATAAATCTACTCACTGAGCTGCTTTGGGGAATCTGGAGCACTGAACCAGGACCCTGGCCTAAGTGTCAGAGTTCTGGGCAGCACTTCAGTGAGAATGATGACAAGATCTTTCTTCCATCTGATGGGAGAGTATCCAGCAAAGGTATTAGCGAGGCACAGGATGACACACGCTGACAGTGCAGCTCAAGAGGGCTATGAGGTTTCCATCTCTCTGTGAAAGACTGTTACTGACCCCTTTGATATTTGCTTTAACACCAGTGAAAAGTGACAAAAGCATTTTTCTTTTTTCTCTCCATCACAGCCAAGCTAGGAGCACACATATGGTCACCGCAGTGGAGGGCCAGCTCCTGCAGAAGCCTCTCCAACTAGATCAGATGTTGGATAGTAAGCCCTGAGCCACAGCTTTTTATATTCTCTAACACTTCCTGCTACACCTCACCAATTCTCTCTCCCTAATAGCCTCTACTGCTACCCTGGGTGAGGAGTTGGTCCAGCCTAGCCTCATTAAAGGATGTTTTTAATTAAAATACAGAGTTGTGTACTGGAAAGGTGGAAATGTTAGCTAGATTTCTAGTGCTTAGGAAAGATTTCTGTCTGCACAGTTTTTCATCAATTAGAAAGCTGCACGATACCAGGGAATAGGTTCGATTTTTCCTTCACAGATCACCTGTAAGGAGCAAAGCCCAACAACTCCAGCTGTTTCTCTCTCAAAGGAGGGCAGCAAAATGCAGTAATAGACCAGAGCTACAGGTTGATTGCAAAATCCCAGCCTCTTCATCTCCAGGGCAGCTAGAAGTGCTGGTGCTGCATTTACCAGAACAGTCATCACTTCTTATCAACTCAGAATAAGCTTTTTGTGATATTTGAAGCAGTCTGGGAGGGTAACACATTTCCTATAGGTTAGTGTGCAGTCAGGAAGCTCCCTCTGAACATGCGTAGCTCTGAAGTCTCCCACAACTGCCAGAAGGCAGTCTGCCTGACTCAGGTGGCTGTGCCAGGCTTTAGGAGGGCAGCTACCTTTGTGTCTATTCAAGCAGTATTTGAGCTCCCACTGGGTCACCAGGATGTTGAAGTAACGAGGCTGCTCGAAGAAGCGCAGGTACTCCATAGAGATGCGGCTGGGGAACACCCTCTCGAACTCCCCACGCCGGGAATACTCATCCTCTGTCTCCACCAGGATGCGAACATCATCTGGGGTGAGGATGTCCAAGACAGAAGAATAAAAATCCTGCAGATAAGAGCAACCCAGCATCAGGACAAGCAGAGGTCTCCATGTGCCTGAGATCTTTGGAACACAGGCCACATGGAAAGTGAAGAACTATAGGTTTGGTTGCAATTACGAGCACTGCACAGGACTGAAGAGATTCCCAGTTCTGCAGCCCAACCTCTCTCACATACACTGCCAGGAGGCACATCAGGCCAGTGGTCCTGCTAACCTGCAGGGGGTCAGCAGGCAAAGGCTATAAAAACTGCACAGCGACATGAGGAGGAACAGGCAGTGCTCAGGCTCTCTTTGGGCATTGGTAGCTAATGTGCCCCTCAGCACATGCCTATTTTAATGTAAATACAAGTCAGTGATACAGTGGCTTAAGCAAACCCGATTTATTTCTGACCAGTGGTCTTATAACCCACTGCAGCCCAAGTATCCTCCATCATCTTGTTGATCCCAGAGAGGTGCACAATCTGAAGAGGGACCAGGGGGACCTGTGGGACTGATAGGGACAGGGGCTTGTGAGGATGATGCAAGTATCAAAAGAGGTTGCTTCATACCTGGTCAGGTATCTTCTGCATCAAATAATAGGCCTGCTTCATCTTCTCTGCTCTGAAATGCTCAGATACTGGCTTGGGCTTCTCCTTCAAAGCATTGTCCAGACTGAGGACACAAAAGAGGTAGTAGAGCATTTAAGCAGACAAGACAAACCCTGTCATGGCAGAGCTGCTCCCAGCAACTTCTGAGAGAGCAGTGACACTCTCAGAAAAATGCCATGGAGGACTAAACATTTTCTCCAAGGACTTCAGTACTTCCAAGATGTGTGATACACCCACAGCCTTGAGCATCAGCACAGGACCCAGGAAGGATGTGAGCAGGGAAACTGGGAGTACTCTGTCAGCTCCTTGCTAAGGTATGTTAGCATTCCTTCATCCATAAGGTAAGACAACACTTCATGCTCACATAGGATGCAAAAAGAACAAAGACGCACCATGACCTGATTCACAGCACATGAAGCCTGGTGGGATCTCATGTTTGTATTCCAGCTTCCTAACTTCAAGCATAGGGATGGGGGTACAAGTACTCATTACTGGTACTGTACAAGGAAGAAGAGAACTCTTAGATGAAAAACTCCCTCTGGCAACATCCAAGAACTCTCAAGACTTGAACACAGCTCCAGCTCCACATGCCATGAAAAATCCTGGTCTTTTATACTGTCTGACCACCAACCATCTAAACTATTCTAAGCACCAATCGAACCATTCAGGGATGCCACAGTCTGGGAGATACTTCTTGAAAACCTTTTAACCCATCTATCAACATAGCTTTTTTGTTCTGCTGCTGCAAAAAGAATTAGTTGTGTGTGGAGTCAAAGAGGGGCAGCAGAGCCTCAAGACTGTGCTGCATTCTGCTTGAGGAACATACACATGTACTGGAATTAGCCCCATATGCAAAAAGACATTTCATATCCTTCCCAGGGCAGGAGATATCATTAAACAAGCTTGCGCCTGGATGCAAGAACTCTGGTAATGCATCATCTGAACCATGTTAAGGATCTGCTTAATCCCCTGCAGGTCCTTCCAAGGACACCTGCCCTTCAGCACCTCCATCGGAAGCCACAAACCAGTTTGTGATCAAAGCACCGCAGATGAGCTGGCGAGAGCTCCCTGTCTGGAACAGGCCCATGCTCCAGCTTCTCCCTTCACTGAAGGCACAGGGCACACAGAGGGCAAGAGCCCCATCTTTTGGCATGCCCACACATCACTGGATGCTGGTGCTCATCTCAGCAAGCTGCCCCTTCAATGACATATGGCCAGCAGCCGCTCTGCCACAGGGAACAGACTGGTTTCCTTCCAGCCATCAGGTCTGAAACCAGGATAAATAAGCCCTAGCCGGGGTGAAACACAGAAGAAACTGGGGCCTGGGTGGACACATGCCCAGGAATTAATGTTATGCAAAAAACAGTCATCTTAACTGCAAGGTAAGACTGTGTACACCCTTACCCACAGGTCTGCAGCCTCCGACCCCTGCAGTCCTGCCAAAGGAACTAAATCAATCCAACCCTTGTGAAGTAACAGGTGCTCCTCTTGCTCAGGGAAGCAGCACATGAGGTCTGTAAAGTCAGAAGGCAAGTGGATCCAGCCCCAACAGAGCTGGCCTGTCCTCCAAGCAAATGGAGAGGCAGTGAGGCTCAGCATCATGTTAGTTCTGGCAGGGGGAAGGACAGAGAGCTTGACTAACTGCAGAGTAAGCACATATTACATTGGTCTCACTTCCAACTATGGACTTACAGAGAGAGCATAAATCCTTCTACCTTGAAGAGACCACAGGAACCAGATACCCAGGCAATGATGCAAGTTCCTTGGACCATAACTGAAGAACCAACAAGCACAGGCTCTCAACAGCCTGGCATTTGCTGGGCTCCAAGCAGCCGCCAGATGAAATCCCTTGAGAAAAACGCCTGCCTCTCTGACAGAGAAGGGGGCTGACCTGCAGGTAGAGCCACTTGTCTGTGTCCTTGAGGCCACGCTGTCCATGCTGGGCAGAACAAAGCCAGCAAGGTTGAGGAGATCACGAATCATCTGGCCCTTGATGCTTACATCCAGTGGTGAGTTGGAGTGGAGGCTGCAAAGAAGGATCATAGCAATGAGTGCTAGAATGGAGGTGGTGAGCCCCACAGCCCCGAGATCCATTCCTGGGTTACCAACCAGGATACAAATACCAGTCTGTCCCTTGCCTCATCAAAGCTAGCCATGAGACACTGAGAGAAAAATCCTGACAACAGTTCTTTGAAGAGGGGTTCCCATCAGAAATGGGGTTTTGCCATCTCTTCCCAAATTTGCTGGAAATAGGCAAATCCAACCCCATGTGTAGGACCACAGCTCTGTGTCCAGCTCATGCCCACCCACTCTCAAAGGCAGAGGGGGCCATGGTCAGTTACATTGCAATTCCCAACTCTGACTGCACAGCTGACACCGCTTGGCCAGCTGCTGTCAGCAAGGAAAAAAGGGTGCACGAGGCAGTGGAACTGCTGATCGCTTTAGCCCACGCAGAGAAGAAATCTCTGCCATCATCCATTCTGTATATGACACATCCCTCCTGACCTTCCTTTTTTAACATACTCTTTCCTGACTCTAGCTGGAGCACACCCAGCAAAGCTTTGTGAGCTGAAAATGTATGTTGCTTTTGCAGACAGGGAGGACTTTGATTCCTGCTGTCTGAAAAGGGAGGCTTCAAAGCCCACAGTCTTTTAGCACAGGGTACACAAGCCAAACTCACTTAGTGGTAAAAGAAAGGCTGTTATTCACTGTGCTGCAGCTCAGAATCTGCTTTACCTTGGAGAAATATTGACCTCTAAGATCCAGGGCTTAAGGTTTTCATCCAGCATGATATCAAACCCAAACAGCTCATGGCAACAATACGGCCGGCGCACATACATCTTCACCAGGCTGTTCACGTAGGGCTCAGATCTGCAAGCCAAGGAAAAGATGCTTGTTTCCTACAGACAGCAGAGCTCTGGCTGTTGACAGTACATGCTGATGGTTCTGGAAGCATAATGCAGCCACATGCTGCAGGATCAGGTGGGCTGAGACTGACACAGCCCTGTGAGCTGCTACTGCTTCACTGTATATGGATCCAGCACTGCATCCTGAGCATCCCTGTTACCACTCTGTCAGGTGGCATGGACCTCTGAACACAAGCTTCATCCTGCACCAGGGACCATTCTTCTCAGGCTCCCTGGCAAAGCAGGGGAGAGGGTAGCAAGCTGGGCAGCACGTGGCACACTGCAGTCTCCTGGTCTGCAGGCAGACCTGGGACATGTAAGGTGTATTTATGCACTGCAGCGTGAGGGTAAGTAATAGGATCACAGGAACAGAAACACTGAAGCTAAACAGCAGTGATACCATTTCAATTAAGAGCAGAAGAACCAGGCTGAGATGAGACTGGAGAGCCAGAGGGGCCAGGGTGCACTGCACAGCCAGGCATAGAGCCAGGGGTGCCAGGACTCACGCAATGATTGTTTTGATAACGATGTCCTTAATCTTCTCCCAGATGGCCTCGCTATTCACTCCCTTCTGGGTCAGGTAACTCCAGAGAGCTTTGAGTGCCCTGGGAGACAAGAAAGCAAAGGAGGTAGCTCTGTGGCACCTTGCTGCTGGCAGTGAAAGCAAGAGAAGGGAGGCCTGAATAAACAGTTCCCTGGCATGGCCATCCTCCTGCCATCCTAAAGCCCCTCCACTTCCTAGCTGCTGCCCTCCCCAGCCTGGCCCCTGCACTTGTAGGCCCAAGCTACTAGGAACATAAATCTGTCATAGACTTGTCCCAGCACTGTCCCAAATTAGCACATGAGAAAGGTAAGACAGGCCTAGAGTTTCTCCTCCCTCCTCCTCCATGTCCTCAGCAAACCTCCCCTTCCTGCAAGCCTTCCCCCACAGCACTGCAAAGCAGCTCAGCAGGAATCCAGCAAGATCCGGAAAATGTTTTAGCTAAAGCCATTTCACTGCAGCTTCATGGGTAGAAAAGAATTTTTGAAGAATGTTGGGGAAAAAGATGGTATGGGGCAGCATCTCTGCTTTTATAGGAGTTTCCCACACCATGTTGAGTGCTGCAAGCTACCCTGACACTGAGCCAAGGATGGTCAGATATTTCTCAAGTGAGACCATGTGGCTGATGGCCAGGAATCCAAAGGTCATGCTTCCTGCATACAAGATGAAGTGGATTACAGCCACACTTATCTTTAACATAAGAGCAGCCAGCTTTGACTTGCATGGCAGTACAGAAAACTCATGCAGTCCCACTCTCATGTGATTGCAATTGCAGGAAGGCAGCAGACCCTGCTTAAAGTCCCAGTGGAGAAAGAGACCACCACGCAGCAGGTCCAGGTCTGAGAAAGCAATTTGACCACAGCAGACCACCTTCTGCAGCTCCCTTTGAAGTGCAGTAGCCCTGCCCAGGCGATGAATTGAGAACTCTATCCTGTACTGTTTTTAAAAGGGTTCAAACACTACCATGGAATCAGAGGCAAGTGTCTGGGACTTGTATCCATTCACCCATGGGACACCAGGGAATGGGAACTCCTGCAAGACTGTAGCCCTCCTCCCAAAGGCCTAGAATTGGCACCACTGCTCCTATTCACACTGATTAGCACATAAGTTAACAGTTATGCATCAGGGCTGTGCCTTTCTCTGCCTCCACAGGGAAGTCAAGAGCTTTGGGCAGAAGTTCCTATCTAGCCAGTTTAAGCATCAAATTATCCATTCAATTTCTAACAGCAAAACCAATCAGATTCTGCTTTAACCACATCCCATCGCCCCCACAATAGGGGAAAGGAATGAATGAACACAGATGAGTGCAGCATTGGAAGCAGGGATCGGCACAGACACAGGCAGGATGAACAGCAACCACAGCTCAAGCAGCAGTGGACAGGATGAGTCACAAGCCAGGGAGACCATCCAAATTCCATTGACACTATCTCATGCTAAAATCATTCTCTCGGTTTCCCAAGTGGGAGTAGATGATACAGAAAGTAAGTTCAAGTTTTGAGTAGGAATACTGGAAAAAAGCAGCACCTACCATTTGTGTCCCTGACAGGCAGTCTTATCCGAGTTGGACTTGTATTCTGTATTCTTCTTGTTCACACTGTAGTTAGTCAAGTGCATAAACTTGTTGCTGAGGCTCTCCATTGAGGAGGAGTACCTAGAAGAAGCAATAGAAGCACAAGTAGTCTGAGATTGAACTGGCTGCCCCCAGGTCTATCTCAGATCACTCCTGGCCACCCACCAGCCTTGCTGCCTGGATCTCTCTGTCCTCACTGGTCCAGAGCTCATGGACAAAACATGACACTGAACAGGCTGCCTTGGGACAGTGGAATGCAATCCCACCCTCACAGCATGTCTTAAGAAAAGGCCAGAGCATTGGTGAGCAGAAGCACTGCTGAAACTGCAGCAGCCCAAGGCAATATAATGAAAACTGGAAGAAACATCTCTGTTACTGATGTGCCAGCTTTTATGCAGAATGAAGCAGAGTGTGTTTCAAAGAACTGTGTTACAGTTGGCTGATCTCATTGGGAGAGGTGGATGTAGGCAGCATTCCTCTCACATTCCTCCTCAACACTATCACCTGCAGCGACCCCATGTGTTTTCATTCTGCTCCTTAAGCAATCACAATATACCTTTAAACAACACAACAGAAGGGGTCCTTCCTGCCCCGACTTAGGCAGGTGCCACAGCCGCATGACTCAGCCCCAGCACCACTCTCCCACACAACCTACTTGCAGCTGGCAAAGCGAACCAATCCATCCTTGAACAGGTAGACCCTGAGGGGATCATAGCAAGTGACGTAAACATAGATCCTCAGGTCAAACTTCTTCCCATCAATGAGGTAGGGTTTGTGCAGATATCTGCAGAGGCAAGTAAGTTATGATTTTCATGTGCAGGAACGTCTCTAACCCCCAACTCAGAAGGCTTGGTAAAATAAGGGATCAATGTAGAAGCCCTTTTTCACAGCATTTACAAGTTAATCATATCACAGTTAAAATGAGAGAAAGAGCAGCTCTCCCATGAATGCGGAGTTACAACAGCACAGGAACAGTGTTCCCTTCTGCTCGGTTCCATTTTGAAGAGATTTTCCCCAGTTCTAAGGCACAGTAGTTTTTCTACACCCACAAGACTGATCACAATATTCAGGAACATCTAAGACACGTGGTATGCCACAGATGGTTTGGTACAGTGAGCAGAAACAGTTGGATATTTTAATCCAAATCATTTGATTACTCATCCTGAAAGTTCATGATCTTCCAAAGGCAAGTTTATCCCTTTGCATGGGAAGTGGACAGAGAAAACAAGCAAACACTGCAGTTCCCTATCTACTAAACACTGCACAGTTTTCCTGCTCTCACAAGAATTCTCACAGAAAGCCGTATCAAACCAAGATGAGCTATTCCATTTTTCTGCAGAAGGGGAAGGAGATTGTGAACTCTGTTAATTCAAGAAAATCCTTTTAACAACATATACACACACTGAGGCTCTTACTGAACCATTCTAACTTGGATAAGAACAAATCTTTGACAACTGCCACCTCTTCACTGGGACTTCTCTTCCCCCTGTGCTTTGGAAGCTGGATAAAGTCTGTTTGTCTCCAAACATGCCACACCCCAGAGTAGAGAGCAGTGGGAGCCAGAACTCAGCAGAGCCAAAGCTGTTCACCTGCCAGACAGAAGTTCCAGTAAGCCCATGAAGCCGGTTTGTATCTGAGACCTGAAATATCTATGCAGAGACAGCAGTAATACAGCAAGCCCAGCTGCAGCTGATAGAGCCAGGCTTCCAGCAGCAGGACACTCAGGCAGTCTCTAGATGAAAGTCAGGTGCTTCTGCTCTGCCACACAGTGGCATCAGCCCAGAACTGGCCAGGGAGAGCAGACACTAGAAGATCCCAGGCTGTATGTCAGTCTTGCTTTTTCCTTCACTCACCTCTGTACTAGCAGTGGTCTCCTTTTGGGAAGCTGGCTCCATTTGTGGATGACCTGGATACCAATGCCTCTTGCTGATGCTGGCTGCAAAACACAATCAAGAAAGGATCAGATCTTCTCCCTGCAATTACAATGGGACAGAAGGTTGAGCTCTGCTTTCCACTTACTGGTTTCACAATCCATTTCTGTCGGCTAGCTCCTTCCTCCCATGCTTTCCTGAGTAATTTGATGTCCTGGGGCAGGATGAAAGACTGAGGGAAGAAGTTAAACTCCTTTTTCCCACAGCGAGCCTGCATCTTCAACAGGTTGCGCCACAGACGGTCCTTTCTCCCAATTTGAAAAGAACCAGGGAAGTGGTTTAGCTGGAAAAGAACCCAGATGCTATGAGATCTCCCTGCTTGCCCAACTCTTTGACCACCACTTCCTACTCCTTGGCCAGAGGACACACCCTTTTTGAACACAGTGCAGGGTGACACTCATTACTCCTCTCCCAGGATTGCACCCAAACTGATTCCACCTGCTCCTGAAGCTTTGCAGGAACAAACCACATGGTTTGGAGCATTACAGCTCTCCAGAACAAACATGTACTTGTGATAGATACTAAATCTCTGGTCCCTTGCAGGTTCTCCAAGACATGAGCCACATCTGACTTTTGTGATCTGAATTAGGTACATCCTCTCTGCTGTGCTGCCAGGGAGGACACTGTCCCTACCCCTCAGTCCTGCCAGAGGAAGGACTGCTTTAAGCAGCAACGACTGAATGTAGACAAGCTAAGAAGTGAACACAATTTGGCTCCAGACTCAATCTGTGCAAAAGCCATGCTCACAGCAAAGAAGCTCACCAAGCTGTGCCTGTCTCTTGGGCTCCTCTCCCAGTTCTGGAAGGAACACTGCAGGGATGGTCTGCACACCAAACACCTGGCCCTGAGGAGAGGGGCACCCAAATTGTTTCCAACACACTCTCCATGCACGTGAAGAAGGTCAGCCCAAAACATCCCCTACCTTTTGATGCTCCCTGATGGCTCTGAAGCTGGGGGATTTCATGTGGTGGCCCCAGCAACCCAGCCAGTCATTGCTTTCTGCATGAAAAATGGAAAAGTCCATGATCGAATACTCTGCCACCCACAACACCATCTCAACCCAACAGCACCCCATCTCCTGTGGGGGGCAGAAGTGTGCCAGGGGTGATGCACAGCTACAGCACAAAGCACTCACATCAGCTACTGCAAAGCAGCCAAAGCAAAGGCTGTGAGTGGGATCCAGTTAACCAGCTGGATGATATTCTTGCAAACATGACCATTGCGGGGACCTGAGCAGGCATAAGGTCAAATAAAAGGCTTTAATCCCCCAGGATCCTGATTTCTCTGCTTTAGAGCTGGCAAATGAAGCAGTTGGCTAATCAGTGCTGCACTGCAGAGGGATATGTAGGATGGAAAAACTTCCTGGGACTCGTCCTGCCCCCCATGTCTCATTATAGCCCCAAAACGGTCTGCACATAGGCCTCCTGATAAGGGTAGAAGGCCCATAAGTACTTCCAGGAGATCACATTCCAGAGTAGGGATCATAGCTGCAAACATTCAGTGCCTCTCCAACCCCAGCCCTCTCCTACACATCTCTTCATTGACAAGATTCCCAACCCTGAGAACTCTGACTCTGATCAGAGAGGATGGCTTCTTCCTCAGTACATGGGGCCAAGGGGCAGCAGTGCTGGGGCTGGCACCAGATGAAGGCAAGCCTCCTTAGAGCAGCAAACTGGAGCAAAGCTGCCCCAGATACTGCCTCAGCCTCTGACAGCCCAGGAGTAAGTCCTTGTGGTCCATGCCACAGGCAAGCCAAGAGGGAGATCAGGCCTTGCCAGGACCCACAGAGCTTAGTTACTGCAGGTCAGACAGTAGAAATGGGAACTCAGCACCTGGCAGTGGCAAGCTTGTATTGCTTCTGCTCTACCCTTTGCAGGCATTCTCATGCCCATGGGCTGGAGGTGAGAGAGGACACAATGTTGTCTTCCACAACTTACTTTTGCTAACTCTGAAGTGGGATCTGCCAATAGTTTGCTTCACAATGTTTGGCGTGACTCCACACATTTTCCACCGCAATAGCTTCCTCTTCTCCCAAGGCAGCTTTTCCACTAGGAAGCCAAAAAGTTAAGGACTGAAGGAAAACAAACACAATACTTGGATATTCTACAGCTGCAAAATTCTTATGGTTTGCTGCACAGGTACTAGGCCTGAAGAGAAGGGTGCGTAGCCCCGATTGCAGAACAACCATGGAGCAGAAGGCTCCATAGCTGGGGAAGATCCAGGACACTGGAACATTTAGTGGCAGCCTGAGTCATGCTCCAGGCTATGGAAGAAGCATAATTTACTCCAGCCCTTTGGATCTCAGGGCAGTGCTGGGTCTCATCATGGCACGAGTGAAGGGCAGCCACTGTCAGCCAGCTTCTGACTGAGCACTGGTACCATCTGCTCCCTAATAATGGCCTGGCCATTCGCACTCTGCATGGCAACAGACCCTGGCTCACCTGTCTCGTCCTGCGTACTGAAGTAGATAGTTGGAGGCACATTAGGGAATAAACTGCAGACAAGAGCTGGTTTATGGACTTTTTCCTGAGCCTCAGCAGGCTGGGCCAAGCACTTGATGCAATTCCTAGGAAAGATGAAGCAGGTGGCAGTTGGCTAAAGGTGAAAAGTATCACAGGGAGGAAAGGGGAAGCCAGAAGGAGGCTTGATCCTGGTATTGAGAATTTGCACCATCATAGCAATGTGGAGCAATGGGCACTAAGGTCAGTAATCCAGTCTGCAGAAATGAGGGGGAGTGTTTGCAATGAATGCACATGCCAAGTATCCACTGTGGCGTTTGTGTTTTGCTCCACAAAAAACATAAGTTTTTATATGACAAACCCTATAACCTAGTTCATGGGAACATGGGATGGAGATCGTAATGCATATGATTTAGCTGTTGTAACCCTCTTGGTTTTGGTGCATTGCAGGGAAGATAGCTGAAATCTTATCCACTGTATGTACACCTTACCATAGCAATCCCCAACACTTGGAAGGAATGGTAGAATTTGTAACGTATCTATTAAGGTTGTGATGAAGGGAAAAGTAAAGTTTGAAATGGACATAAATAAATGCCACTGCAGCCAGTGGAAGAAGCCACACCAGAGCAATCCACTAAGGAACAACAAGCAGCAAACTAAAAGGAACCACAAAATACTGTCCACCTAATCTCACAGGACACTCTTTGCCTCACTAAAGGGACTGTGTGTAGCCTGTAACAAAGGGATTGGAAACCACGATGGAGCAAAATGTTTTCCTTAAGTCTTTATGCATATTTTTCTTGTCTTTTCAGTACCAGAACCAATAATTAAAAGTTTGTTAATTGGCAAAGGATTACATTGATTAACATTCTCTGGCACACAGCTGGGTTTGCCCATAACAAATTGAAGGCAGGAGACAGCTGCAAAGGCTTCAAGGCCAGCCCAGCACACAGCCTGCACAGAGAAGTGGCCAACATACCTCCCTACTTGCTGCAAGAGGCATTTGGCCAAGCACTGCTTCTCCTATCTGACCCACAGGCCAACCAGGCACATCCTGTCAGAAAGAGCTGCTGGGCCAGTTTAGGTCACCTCCACAGGACTTTCACAACTACATGTGCACATCCAAGCCCTGCAGCACCCTGAGGCTCAACACTTGCTCATAAGAAGCTTTGCTTGTCTCCAAGGTTAGAGATGACATGATGGCAAGCAGCAAACTGTCAGGCAGACAGCAAAGCCTGAGGCAGCTCTGGTGCAAGACCAGCTCCCACTCTCATTGTTGGATGGGCAAGAACAGGTCCCACAAATGTCTGTCAGGAGTCACAGAGGCAGAGCTCAGATGACCACAGGCTGAGCAATCCTCCCCAGAGAAAGAACGTTCCAGAGGCTAAAGAAAAAACTAGGCTCCAGGACTTGTCTCTAGGATGCAATGCTGAGACATGAGACCATAAGGAAGTTTTGCAATCTCTGGCCCAGGATGCTTCCACTTTGTTTCATCTGCCAGGCAATAACACTGCAAGATCATAATTTAATCCAGCAAACCTAACCCAGGAACTGGCAGTGCTAGTGAAATTAGGAGCCCTATTTCGCGCTGCAGTGGATGCATGCTTAGCACTTTGTAGGCTGCTGCCTCTAGCAAGAGAGGTAGCTCTAGTATGCACTGTAGCCAGGAAACTTACTTTGGCTGGGAAATCTGTTGCTACCTTTACTCCATTACCCCACATGCTACACGTTTCCTCTGTAACCATGGAGGGCAAAGATGGACAAGTCTGGATAAGTACATCAAGTTCGATGGACTGCTTACAGCTACTAACCTGGATACAAGAGTCATGGAGCCACTGGATGACACATCAGCAACAGAAGAAGCATCTGAGTCACCTGCAGGAAGGGACAAACTCAAATTTTCTCTCTGTGAGGAGTGAATGCACACAGAGTTAGGAAGGGAAGAGAGAAAACAAATGCTGCATGGGACAAAGCTTCCAGCTACTCCAAATCCCTGGATTCTGAGTTTTGCCTACCAATTGATGTAAAATGCAGGGAAAGGGGCAGAATTGACAGCCCTGCACAGAGAGGAGATGAGTAAGCTCTGGAGCAGGACAGTGGTGAGCCCAAGCCTGCTCCCTAGAGGAACTCATGCAGTTCCTCCTTACTGCTCATCACTTTTGGGTTCAGCACATCCTGAAATGTGTGTGAATGTAAAACAGGAGGGCAGCTGTGCTCACCTCCAGCTCCCAGACAGCCCCTGTACTCCCCACTTTGAGGCATGGCGCACAGCCCTCCCTGGGGAACCAGCACTCACTATCCTCATCTTCCTCCTGACTGCAGCTCTCATCCAGGCCATCAGGTAGTTCTTCCTCTGCTTCACCCTGGGGATGGCTCGGCTCCAGCAGCAACTGCTCAACAGTGGCACTGGGACAAAGGACATCACGTCAGAAGGATTTCTGGGGCCAAAAGACCCAGAAGCACGTGAGGCAGCATGAGATAGTGTGGGCAGGGGAGTAAGAGCATTGCCCTCTCCAGTGCAAGCACTCATCTCAAGCTAGCAAGATGGAAAAGCCCCAGAGCACACCGAGAAGGAACATGTTCCAGAGCATCCAGAAAGAGGCACAAAGACATCCTTTCCCAGCAGAACAGGAGCTCTGTGTCCTTGCACCTTCTCTGTCCTGGATCAGCCCTGTGTTCCTTTATAAACTCATGTCTCTGACTTAGGAAAGCCTTGCTCAACTGCAGGCTTCACTCAGTATACTTGCAGAGCCAGCCACTGTAAGTAGGGCCCCATGACTGTGAAAAAATGCCATACAGCAATTCCACACTGTGGCTGAAAGAGAAGGTGGAAGGGCTTGGAGCCATCCCAAGTGCCTGTGTCAAGCTGAGGGTGGCAGAAAGGCTCCCCTCACACCAGGATGCCACAGCTAGGTTTTTCTCAGGGACACAACCCATGGTAATCCTTTCAACGCCCCCCCATGCTGCCCACAGTCCATCCTCTCCCAACACACACAGATGCAACGACCAGCACAGACCATCCTGCCACAACCTTCCTCCTTCTCCTGCATCTACTTACTCAAGCTTTCCTGGGACCACAGCCTGGACCCGTTTCTGCTCTTTCTCCAGTTGGATGGTGGACATCTGTGTTGTCACTTCAGCCACGCCAGTGAGATGCAGAGGCTCTGCTCTCACCACCTGGTTCCCGGCATGCAGGCTCTGCCTGTCCACAAGCCGGCAGTCGGGGCTGCAGGCAGGAGCGCCAGTGCACGAGGCCAAGGGACCGACACTAACACGCTTAGTGCAGGCGGCAGCACCACCAGTGCCTGTAAGGCTCAAGTTACTCTTAAGGCGATGGCTCTTCAGCTCCAAGTTCAGGGGAGCAATGGTTTCATTCAGGGTGAGCTGCACTCCAACATTCTGCTTCCTCCTTCTGTTCCGGTTGGACAGGCTGCCCACATTTGTAAGGCCAGAACTTTCAACTTGGCACCCAAAGCCATTGCATGTGGCAGCCTGACTGGCTAGCTCCTGCATGGACTTCAAAAGGCTCTTCTCTGGCTCCTTCCCTTTTGACCTGTGAACTCTTCTTTCACTGTCCTCCCATGAGCACTGGTCTTTCTTGAGGATAGCACTGCTTGGCACAGGGGTCAAGGAGGTGACTGTGGTTTTCTTCAACAAAAGGTCGCTGTTCGTCACTGCTCCATTGTTCAGGCCAGTAGAGGAGCTGTCTCCGTTGCCCTCAGAGTGGGGCCATGAGGCAGCAGGTAAACTGGGGTGTTTTTCCACCTTTCTGATCTCCAGTGACTGCCGAAAAGGCACTTTAGCACTGCTTGGCTGTGGGAAGGAGTTGTTATTGGGCACTGGTCTATAGGAGCTGCCAGCCTGCTGACCTGAGCTGAGGGCAGAGCCTTTGGCTCCAGTTCCAGACTGCTCCTCCGCCAGCACAGGCAGCAGGCAGGGCTCCATCAGCAAGGAAGACATCACCTTTCCCGTTGCAGAGCCAGTGCCTGAAGGGCTTTGGAGGGTATCTTCAGTGGGCTGTGCATGGCATAGTGATGGTGAGCACAAAAAACAGGATTGTTGCAGAGGGATCCCTGAGGACAGCAGGATTCGATCCTGGAAAGCACTCACATACCTCTTCTCTAAATTCCAGACAGGTTTTGCCTGCTGCTGAGCAAGGCACCAGGCCCAGCACGGCTGAGGTCTTCCAGCCAGAACAGTGCCTGACTCGGGCCTGTCACACTTTTCTTGTTTGGGGCCCAGATTAGCATGGTCTGGTCCTGAAGAGGCCATGTAGAGCCATAGCATGTGAGGCACAAGCAAGTCAGTCATCTACAGCAGCATCTTTGCTGGCCTGAAAAAAGAAAACAGCATGAAAGGCACTGTTACCCTGTCAGGGACAGCACCCAGCCCAGGGCCCCATGCAGAGAGCAGGGTAAACTGCTATTCCTGCAGGATGAAAACCATATCTCTGTTGGCAGAGCTACACAAGAGTCTCCCAAGACCAAGTCAAAGAAGAGCTGGCATTTCATGTGAAACCACAGGATGTAAAGGACAATGCAGAGAGGGCCATCTGCAGGGAGGCTTGTACCCTGCAAACACACAGGGGTGCCTGACTGCCAGACAGGGCCATGGGACAGCATCCTCAACACTACAGCCCTATCTGCAAGGACAGGCTGCCTGCCTTAGACCCATAGAGCTGTTGGAGCCCACTCCTAAAGGTCTGCGTCTCCAAACTGCACCATGTGCTCCACCATCAGCTCTCCTGACTCCACCACAAGCCCCAAAATGTCTGCTTTTTTTTTTTCCTTCCCATTCCTTACAGCTTCAGCTCCCAAGGTTACAGAACTAGCTAAGAACCTCAGCCCTTGCTTTTAAAAGGAATGTTTTTCACCTTTGTAAGCCCAGAGAAAAGCTCAGCTGAGGGCATCCTAAAGAGCTCAGTACTGAGAGGGCAACAAGGACCAAATGCTGGGCTGTTGTAACATCAACATCTGTTTCCAGCAGAGTCTGGCAGAACTGTGCACACATGCAGTGTGCAGTCCTACAGAAAAATCTCATTCAAGGCGCAACTGGCAGACTACAGAGCTGCAAACATAAGTGTCCTGAATCCTCCTAGAATGAGCTATTGCACCACACCTGCAACATCCTCTTGCCTGGGGAGAAGGGAAAGGGAAAACAAACCATGAGCCAGTTATTTTTCTTGCTTTAACACATGCCTAGAGGGCCCCTGGATACAGCTGTGATAGGAATTTGTATTCCAAGCAGGCTGGCTGGCTCTTTCACCTTCCAGCTCTCACATGCCTGCATGTTTAAAAACAAAACAAAACAAAAAACCAAACCAAACCAAAAATGTATGAAAAGAAGGGTAAGCAGAGCATCAACCATCACTCTCTTGGTTTTCTTGCTATACTCCTTTCTCACCTGAAACTCAAGCCTCAGATGCAGCAGATAAAGTGTAGCCCTCAACCTGTGAATCAGTCCCAGTCTCCAGTACATACCACATCAGCAGCATCTCAGCCAGAGGCTGTACAAGATGCAACATCCCGTGCAGGATCCTACAGCAGCTACATGTTTTCAAGGAGAGTTGCTACCCTGACAAGCTCTGCAAGGAAGGTGCCAGAGCCACTCCATACCCACAGGGCTGCACCCCTTGTTAGTGCTTGTACAGTCACGCTGAGAACTCCTGATGAAGGCAGGACACCTGCATTCCTGTGGGAGTTGCAGCCCAGAGGGACTCCAAGCCCCAGGGGAAGGGAATCCCACAACTGAGATGTACCTCACTATTCGACTGCTACCCAATCTGCCCCCAGCAGCAAACCTGGCTGTGTTGTGACATTCACAGCGATTAGCACAGAGGGAAGCAGCTGTGGCTCAGATGCCATCACCTGCTCCGCTCAAGTTTCCCCCAGTAAACAAGGGAGAAAAGTTCAGCTCCCCCACCATACCCCCTCAGATGCACCCAGATCACAAGCCACTCAAATCACAAATCGACCCCAGCACACAAGTGAACTAGGTGTGAAAGGGCAAATTAAAATTCAAACAGGTCAATGAAAGTGTTCCCTGGCTAGAGGGGACTGTCACTGTGGCATCACATGCCGCTGCCAGCTTGGCCACCGCCAGGGCTCTCACCCGGCTGTGAATGACCTTGCAAAACCAGCCCGCAGTGAAAGCCATCTGTGCCTCATCTCCACCCGGCTTTACAGCTATCAGTGGATCATCCTGCTGTAAAAATAAAAGTGATGGGGCCTAATGAAGTTGTAACAAGGGACATGAATCTTACAGCCAGCTTACACACAGGTGTGAAAATGCCAGAAGCCCTGTGTGACCCCGACCTGGAGTAAGTGACAACAGCAGAACAGATGTGACCAGCAGAGACACAGAGGTGGGTACTGCTGCCAGCTGTGGCTGCCAGGGTGGAGGTCTGGCCATGGCATGGCCTCAGCTGCCACTGCCTGGAACCCAGCCCCAGAGCAGCAGAGGGAGAACATGCTGAACTTGTCCCTCTCCAGAGCACCTTTCTCATGGAGTTGCAGAAGTGGCTGGGTCAACACAGGGCAGGGGTGTGATGGAAGCTGTGGCTACATAAGGAAGGGAAGCAGCAGGGCCTTTAGTACAGCTTCCAGGTGAGGACTGTGCCAGCCAACAGCTAGTAACCACCATTTCCCTCTGGAAACACAGGAGCTCAGAGAGGGACAAGAATGAAAGAAAGATGCCCCCACCACATGAAGCAGGTAAGGATGCATCCAGACTGGCAGCACCAGCCCATGCTGCCTGTCTTTCTCCCCACCCACCCTTCTGTCCCACCTCCTGCATGCCAACACAACCAGCTCTGATGTCCACCTGCAAACAGTCTCACATCCTTACTGCAAGGACATTTCGACAAAGCAGCTGCTGAGCATCCAGGAGAACTGGTGGAGATGGAGGCATCTGCACATGCCAGGCTATGGCCACAACAGGGAGTAGCCGCCACATCTCTGTGGTTTTGGGCGGGAACAACATCATGTGCCCCAGGGTAAATTCCTGCTGGATACCAAAGTTTCCGCTTTGCATTTAACTCAAGTCAGAGTTTTGGGGTGGAAGAAGGTCACGGCTTGATGTAATCCCTAGTTCTGCCAAATCAATCCTACAGCAAAGGAGCTGGAGTCCATTCCTCACTCTGAATGGCAGTAAAACTATGCTTTGAAATTTTATTGTAGAAACATGAGCTAGGAAATGCCCAGGACGCACTGGCCAGGCTGGAATTCAAATCCAACCAAGTAATTAATGGATTTTGGCTTAGACTTACTGACCCACAATACAGAGGCCAAAGTTGTCACTGTCGGAGTGACCGCACAGCTCCACTTGCTTACAATTATTTTGCTAGCACCTTTTATTGCCGCACAGCCTGCTCGCAGGATTCAGGGTGTCAGCCGGAGCACAGCCTGTACGGATGTCACATCACAGGCACACAGGACCACCATGCGCTCCAGCCTCTGCATACCTCAGTACGCGTCAGTGAAAACCTTTTCCTCCAGCCCAAGCCCTCCTGTGGCATGCGCTCCCCTAATGGAACCGTGGCAGCTCCCTGCAGTCCCGTCCCTAACAGGAAAGGACAAGGCGGTAAGAGCCCGGGTGTGCACATCATCCCGCTGTCACAGGAGTTTGGCTGGGGAGGTTATTTTAAACGCAGCTTGGTGACACGCTTAAAATAACAAGAGCTTGCAAATGTATGCACTTCAAGCTGACCTGATAATGTGCTGTCAAGCCTCCCACAGCCCAAAGTCACAAGGGAGGGGAGGCTAGACAACTGAACTTCCTATTGTTTTCTATGCCATTGCAGGGTGCAATTTTTTATGACTACACCTTTTTCTAAACGAGACCTGAGTTCACACTAAGTTCCTCACTCACAGCTCTAGGGCTTTTGATTAAAACTCGAAGAGGCAAGTTAATAACAACGCAAAACAGGTAGGTTTTAAAACCAATATATATTTCAAATAAGGGTTTCTACCCCTTCAAAAAAAATTAAAACTTTGAACATTGATCTGAAACCAACTGACCGCGTGTTTAAAGCTGCTCCAAGACCTGGGAGCCAGGTACAAACTTATGTTTCAATAGCACAGAAACAGCCTTAACCTACATCAGCTTCAGGAAACAAATTGCTTCAAGTGCACTCACACATCGATACAAAGCAGCACCCAAGGCCATCCACAAGTTCAAGCCGAAGAGAAGACGGTTTTGCTGGCCACAAGAAGCCAGTGAGGACAAGACAGCTCAGAGACAGCTCAGCCACCACAAAAATGCTTGTGGCACATGAATCAACAGACTGTCATGCTGCTTTGCCACACAGTTAAGCACTGCTGTTCTCTCCCGGCTCCTGTATCATCCTGCAGAACCCCATTTTGGGTGAAAACAAGAGGATGACAACCAATTTCTCTCCTAGTCAATACCATAAGTTTTTGCTTGGCCACTCAGGTCAAAAGATATCAGTGAGAAACCACCCACTGTGGGGATGCATCAGCAAATTCCACCTGCAACCCAGGATTACACTTGTGCCCAGCATTCGTGCTGGGACTGGTCATTTCCATTCAACAGCTGTGATGCTGAACTCCACTCCACACTGAACAAAGGAGGCATGAGAAGTGTATGGTTGCTCAAAATGAGCCTTTACCTAGAGTACTGCCCTGCAAGAGAAGCAGAACAGATCTGGTATATGCTCCTGTTCCCAAGGTGGAGGCAGACCTCAGGGACAGCCCGGCACTGGACCAAGCTGAGGGAGAGCTGGAATCCAGCCACCACTTCACCCTGTGATGCAGCAAATGCCTCCCTCCATGAACACACAGGCTGGGGTGGGGACTGAAGGCTCTTCTGTTTGAGTTTACAGAGGACTTTCCCACCATTCTCAGGGCACTGGAGCACAGTGCCAGATGAAGTAAAAGACTCTGGCATGGTTAGGCAGAAAATCCAGGGCTGCAGCTTTGCCGTGGAGAGAGTGCAGCAGGGACATCTAAAATAAGGAGCTGTTGCAGTGCTCACAACAGGAGGGCTGACTTGGCTGTGACCAGACAGTGTGGGGGCCACAGCAAAGGGATAAAGGTGCACGCCATGGAATCCCTCAAGGATACCAACTTTCCTCCCTGGCAGATTCCCCAGACCCCAAAGCAGACGTGCTGCACAGTGACAGCAGACCAGGCAGCTCTGTTTCATCAGGAGTGAAGCTGGGAAGTGTGTGCTCTTGCTCCCATCCCTGATTCATACTTTCTCATTGTATGGGCTTCAAGAGCAGTTGTACTGCACTGTAAACAAGAGTAGGGGGATGAGTGTGGGTTAAAAGCAACAAGCTAAACCATGGGGTGCTTAACAGCCTTTCATAAAGGAGGTCTAAAGCTCCTTCCTGAAGATCCAAACTGAAGGAACAGCATTCTTAATTGACCTTCATGACAGGAAAAAAATGCAGAAGAATTAGACAGCAAGACCTGGGAAGAGTTTGGCCACCAGTGCAGGAACTGACAGGTGGTCAGCACAGCTCCATCTGGTCTTAGGCAGTCTGGCCTTTAGGAGAAAAATAAAAGTGGAAGATTTGGAGTGATTGGAACAAGTATGAAAGAACACACAGCAATTAGTTCAAAACACATAAATTTTTTGTCCATCCTCTGCTCTTAATACTTTTTACTGAAACATATCTGCAACTAGAAGAAAATGTTCCCAGGTTTGTCCTTCAATATGTGGTGAGGACTCTTCCAAGTCCATGACAGGGGTGGGAAAAATTCCTCTGGAGGTACTGCACAAAGCTTACTCCATACAGCAGAGCTCAGAAGTGGAGAAGAAACAGACATTCAAGTTGAGAAGAAGCTGCTGAGTAGTCCCAGACTTGATGCACAGGAGGAATCCAGGAAATGCCAAGGAGTGGCACCCAGCCAGGCTGGTACAACAGCAGCCAAAGCACGCAACCTGTGTCAGTGACATGACATCTCCACACAGGCACCATTATCTGGGGACAATGACATTTGTCCCCTCAGCTACTCGAAATGCAATCCCTGCTGTGCTGAGAGGGGCCCCAGGAATGAGGGAGGAGTGGGAGGAGCCCATCTGTCATCAACAGACTTCTCCTAACATCAAAGTTATCAACGGCAGCAAGGAAACAACACAAGAAAAGACAAGTGCTACTATCTGCTGGGTACAAACACTAAGAGTCAAGGAAAACTTATTAGATAAAACTGTAATCAGACCAACAATTCTTTGTTAATTCACTTAAACTGTTCAGAAGCCACTAGATGTCACCTGCTTGTTCAGGGAGGAGCACATGCAATGAGAGAGAAGCAACATCTGAAGGAGTCGTGGAGGCAGGGTTCTGATGTGGAGCTGTGGCACACAACTCTGCCTCCCATAAGATATCCACAGTCCTCCCAGGCAGAGTGACAGGAGGCTGGAACACTGCTACAGGGCTTCACACGACTGTGTCCCTCATTCCCAGCCCAGACCTTGGAGGCATTCAGGAAACGTTCCAGGCTTCTCTCAACTCAGCTCTGTCATTCACCTTTCAGACCCACCGGCTTCTTTTTACAGTAGCAGAGCTGTCAAGCCAAGACCCTGATAGAAGGATGAACAGCCAGGCTTTCTCAGTGTCCCACTTGAGCTTGGTCAATCCCAGCTCCATCCTGACCGCCGCTCCAAGTGCCGTTGGAGAGGCTCCCTGAGGCTGTGGCTGGCTGGAGAGCCTGCTCTCCCTCCTCCCTGCCGTTCACCCGGGGAATACGCTCTGTGTCTCATTTCTTCACCTAAAAGTCTTGGAGGCCAAAGATGCTACCACGATGCTTCGTACTGCCCCAGGACTGCGACCAGCCCCAGCTCGTCCCGCCACAGAGCACTCCCGAAGGAGACACAGGGCAAGGCCACGACGATTCCCGCAAAGAAGCACGGGGTGGAGAAAGGTGCCGCCTCAGGGCCCGGGCGTGGGGCAGGAGGACACGGGAAAGGCAGTAGGAGCACCAAGATCCCTACGCCCTGGTGTGGGGACCCTAGGAGTAGCACTCGGGGTGACGGCATCGCCACGGGGAGCTGGATCCCGCTCCCCCAGGGGCCCCGCCGTACTCACCGCCCGCCCGGACCCGCCGGACCCGCCGCCGCCGTTACCATGGGGAGCCGGTGGGCCCACGTGACTACAGCTCCCGGCAGTCCCCGCGCCGCGGGCTGCACCGCCCCCTGCTGGCGCGGCGGAGCGATCCCCGCGGCGCGGACACGGCACCGGGAGCCGCCGGGAACAGGCGCTTCCTTAAGAAGAGGGCATTTTTTCCAGAACCGGCTTCCCAAGGGAGGCACCCTGGGTAAAGCCGGCTGGGACGGGTCTCGCTTGGATGGACAATGCGGGTTGCATGGAAGGTCGGGCTGGAGCCTGAGGAGGACGAAGGAAGCTTCGGTGCCCCGCCGAGATGCTCAGGCATCAGGGGTCAGCGCCGGTGCATGCCGGCAGCCGGCTGGGACCCGCGGGCCCGAGCACTGCTGCGAGCCGGCGGAGGAGCTCCTCGCAGTGCCGGGAATGAGGCGGCCGGGGGCTGCCGCCAGCCAGCGCGGCCAACCTGTCGGGGGCTCCGAGGGACAGCAGCACCTGCGGGGCCAGGAGAGGGACGGGAGTCACCCGCCAGCAGGGCTCCTTGCCCCGACTGCACCAGGAGCTGCCCATGCAGTACCTGCTGGATCCCGGGGTGCTGGCTGAGGACCCGCAGCGCCACGAGCGCTCCCTCCCGCACACTCTCCCGGGGGTCGCAACAGGCCACCTGCAGCAGGAGGTGGGGGGCCCTGCTCTGGATCAGCACATCCCCCAGCTCTGCCCCACGCTGGCTCAGGTTGCTCAGGGCCAGGGCGGCGTTGCAGCGTGTCTTGGCCTGCACGTCGCTGAGCAGCCGGGTCAGCGTGGGCACGGCCCTGCGCAGGGTCCCGGCCGGGCAGGACGCGTGGCAGGCGGCGTTGCCCACAGCAAAGCTGGCTGCCTTGCGCACACTGCCCTCTGCGTCTGACAGGCACCTCAGCAGGCTCTCCAGCCAGCCGGGCTCGCTCTGCAGCACTGCAGGAGAGCTGTGTCGGAGCAGGTTGCCCAGCAGATTGCAGGTTTTGGCCCGTATCAGGTGTTGCTGGTGGCTGAGCAGGTAGGTCAGTGGCTGGTCAGCCACATCCAAGCCTTTCAGGATCCTCTGGAGAAAAGGCAGATGCTCCGAACAGGCCCGGGCCACATGAGTCAAGAGAGACAGGAGGTCAGTTGTGAGAGTGAGGTTGTCTGAGAACAAGACAGCTTTCAAAAAGGCAACAACATGTTCTGAGGCAGCAGCTTCTGTCACCACTTGGTCTATGACCTGCACGTCAGACACAACGAGGTGGCACAAGAGGCTCATGGGGAGCTCAGTGAATGAGAAGGGCAGATGGTGAGAGCAGACCTAAGGAGAAAAGACAAACAACATTCCTGAGTGCCCTGCACTCATGTGTGAGTCAAGCCAAGCAGCAGCTGAAGGTGGCCAGGAGGTCAGTGCAGGCCAACCTGTTATGCAGGTTGCACGGCACCCAAGTGACATCCCTATGTGGGCAGAAACTGACAGCATGGTGTGAAGTGGTGCCACACATTACAGTGCGGGGAGGTTTCTCCACAGTGTGGTTGAGAAGGAAAAGACGGGGCCAATGATTTACCTGCAACAGCTGGGCAGGGATCTGGGAATTTCTCACAGCCTCCATGACCAGTACTAAGGTGTCTCTATCCACATCCAGGGCAAAAGGGAAACAAAGGAGCTGGCAGGTCTGGATGACCACAGCTGGGACAACCTTGGGGTCCCCATGCTCTCCTGCTTGCCTGCATTTGTTAGAGAGAGACAGTTTAATACAGAAGTGATCAGAAAAACATCAGGGCAAGAGGCAGAGGGCATTCCCTGCACCAGGCACTAAGGAGAGGCTCTGCAAGTGCCATCTCAGGAACTTCTCAGCCCTTAGCATGCTCATGTCCAAGCCCCATTCAGTAGCTGAGCCCTGCCCACTTCAGTCCTTGCCACAACTCACGTCTGTGCCAGGCATTCCAGGAAGCCAGGGGACAGCAGTCTCTTCAGTGTCACCATGAGGACACCATGGGACTGGGTGAGCTGAGACAGGCACTGGTGTGACTCGCGAGTGAAGATGCAGAGGGCCAGGCTGAGGAAGTGCAGGGTGCCTGCAGGGAGAGCAGCAGGCAGAGGGGCAAAGCCAGGGGAGGCTGAAGTCTCCTTTCTTCTGTCTATCTATACTGCCTCAAGACTCTTCCAGGGTTGCTTCCCTGCCCAAAACCAAAAAATCTCCACCCAGGTGGTCACACCTGCTGGTGGACTTTCCTGCAGCACAGACACCCTTTGTGTTCCTCCACAGCCAGCTCAGCTAAGCTGCTGCCAAGAGGGCACAGCATGGGCCAGCCCAGACCTCTCTCCCCAGAGGACAACTGAAATTCTCAAGAAAAGCCACCTGAGTCCTCTGGCTCAGGAGACTGATGTGGACAGATATGGAACAGACATGGGCAAGTCTGAGAGCAGAGTCCGGGGAAGATCTCCTGCTGTCCTGCAGCTCCTACCTTGAGGGGAGAGGAGGTTCCAGTCTGGTTCTGCCATGGGGTGACCTGCCCCTGAGGGCTCTCCCTCCAGCGCTGCCCTGTTGCTGTCCACGTGAAGCACCACAGAAACACAATGCCAGACCAAGCTCCACAGCTGTGAGGAGGCAAAGCCCTGCTCCATGGTCACATCCTCCTAGAGTTAGAGGCAGATATCAAAGGGCTTCATCATCCTCCATGACCCCCCATGTGGTTTTGGTCCATGTCTCTGCCAGCTCCTTTATCCTGGAAAGGTCATGGCTGGATGGACAGGGCCTAGGGACCCTGCTGTACTTGCTGACAGTGTTGGTCACAGGGCATTTCTGCCCTCTCTCAGTGTGCCCATGGAACTCCCCCTTGGTGCCTATCACTCTCCCATCAACCCTTCAGGGACATTAGGTGACTTTAATGAGGTTGCACAGCTCAGCCAAAGCTCCACAGTTCCCTGGTTTGCCTCAGCCTCATTACCAATCCACATTCAGGTCTTTTTGACACCACACCTTTTGGCAGGGACTAGGCAAAAGGAGATGGGAAGATCGGTACCTGGGCAAGGAGTTTCTGCAGGAGGAAAAAGAGCCCATCATAGAGACCAGCACCCATTGGCAGGGGAAGATGCAGCTGTCAGAGAGTGAGGAACAGGCTGGAGCTGGGTGCTGAGTCTGAGGCCAGCAGCACCACATCTGCACCCTTCTGAGCCCGTCTTTGCACACCTCCACAGTGGGATGTGCATGGCTCCCTGGCTTCTTTGTCCCCATCCCATACCTCAGCAGGTGCTATCAGGATGTTTGTCACCACTGGTAGGATCTCTTCACCCTTGAGCTCCAAGGCAACCCCATGCTGACTGAGCTGTGCCAGGAGGAATGCTGCAGCACCCTGTGGGACAAGAAGAGCTCAGCACCTTCAAGATTTTCCCATCCACTTGGTCAGTATTGACCCTTCATCCCTTGACCTCATTCCACCCTGAGTGAGGAACAGTTAAGACCCAAATGCAGTATAGGCCTCTGCAGGGCTGGTGGTTCTGGCATGGTGGGGCAGCTTACCACAAGAGAGATGACAGGAGACTGGGTGATGAGATCCACAGCCAAGGTAACCACCTCCTCTAGCCTGAAATACAGCATTCAAACACTTCCAGCCATCTTTCAGGAGGAGCCCTGGTTCACAGCACCTCCTTGTCCACACTGGGTCCTCACTGCATCCCCAGCACCCACACTTGATGCCCAGCACTCTGCTTGGGGATTGGAGGGATGAGTGGGAGCAGGATCCCAGCTCTCAGCAGGGTGAGGGACAGAGGGCTGTTCAGGGCAGGGCATGTTCCTCTCCCACCCATAAGTGAAAGTGGGTGCTTACCTGGGAGGGGAGGCCTGAAACTGAAGGGTGAGTAGGGCCAGCAGGTACAGAGAGGCCTCATAGGCTGCTTCTTGGGCCACCTCCACCATGGGGACCTGCCAAAGGAGCAGGAGTCACGCTGGAACAGCAAGGGTACAAGGGGAGGAAGGCATGTTTCTGGGCCTTGGAGAACTGTACTCCCCAGAGTAGAGTTTAAGCTCCCCTAAACTCTTCTCCCCACACTTTCTCCAGATCGGTCCAAGCACTGCTCAGAGAAATGTGTCCTGCTTGGCCACACCAGGGCTGTGGCAAATCCTACCTCACCCTTCAAGAGCTGCATGACGGAACCCCACAGCCATTGGCTCCTCCCGAGGTTCTGGCACAGGCTTGTGTGAGCATGGCAGCCAGCGTAGAGGATCTGTGTGGCAGAGGGGAGAAATACATACCAACCCCTGGGGACAGGAACACAGTGACCAGGCCCACTCCAGTCATACCCCATGGCTACTAACATGGGCTCATTTATTCAACAACTGACACCAGGCAGATGGGAGTTATTGAGGGCTGAGCCCATAGTTCCCCCTTCCCCATGCTCCTAATTCCACAACAAAGGCACCTCTGGGCACAGCCAGATAAAAGGATGGGGCCATTACCTTCAGTACATTCAAGAAGCAGCTTGGGTGCTCCAGCCTCCCCAGCAGTTTCCCAAGCTGTTGGTTCTCTCCTTCCATAAGCTTTTCAGCTACTGCCTGAGCGACCTGCAGAAATTACCCTGTTTTGCACCGTAGGCACATGAAGCACTGCACAGACATAAGGAGTTTAACGCTAGCAACAAATTAATGAAAGAAGGCGTCTGCTTCCTACATGTTGTCTGCATTCACAAAGGGCTGCCCATCTGCCATGACCCAGCATGGCTTTGATGCACAGTCCCAGAGCTGAGATAAGCAAGGTGAGATTCCTCTTCTGCTTGTCTCCTTGTTGACTCAGAGTTGAGTTAAAGGATCAAATATAAATCTGTAGTTGTTTTCCCTCTTATTGTGCATTCAAGTTCAGATTTCCTACAGTTTATATCGCTATCATATAAGACTTCATTTTCTCTGCATTGCTTAGTTCTTTACTTAGCCCATCTCACAGTTCAGATCCTAAGTTTGAGTCTCTTAACTGATTTAAAAATCCTTAAGATTCCAAAAGCTCAGCTGCTGGCTGACGAGGAGCAGCCTGCAAATGCCAGCCCTGCAGCCACCAAAGCCAGAGAATCCCAGCCTTCTACTCTACAGGTGAGAAAGAAATCGTCCTGGCAAGAGCTGCTGCCCCTGAGGGAGCCACACCTCCTCACCCTGAACAGAGAGCTGGTCTGACCTGCTGCTTGGCTTCCCGACAGCTGTTCCTCTCCAGGGGGATGCTGCAGGCAGCAGCCAGTGCAGCTGTGAAGAGGTCTGCCACACGTGGCCTATGGTCTGACTTGGCCTCCATCGCTGCACCTGCACAGGGTCAGAGCTTGGGAGTCATGTGCCGAGGGTGCTGATGAGCAGCAGGATGGGATTGGAGGATAAGAGAGGAAAAGCTTGTGACATGAGGAGAGTGAGATCTGGGATTGAGGGAGAGGAAAGCCCTGGTTAGGAGGGATCTGGGCAGATGAGTCTCAGCCACCTTCTCTGGCCAAAACCACTGCAATAGTGGTTAGTGCTCTGATGGATCCCAGGAGAGGGAGGAGAGGGGAAACTGCAGGAAGAGGTGGTGAGCTGCTACCACTGCTACCTTGCAGAGCAGGCTGCTCTGAGATGGATCCCTGAAGGAGTCTGTTCAGCAGCGGCTGATGCTCCTCTCGCAGGTTGGCATAGAAGGATGCAGAGACAGAGGGCTCCATCGCATCCAGGCTCTCACAGAGCTGGGTGAAGCACTGGGGAAGACACAGGGGTTGCCATCAGTGCAGACTGAGTGTGGGAGGAGTGAGAAGGACAGCACAGGAGGAGGCTGTGGCAGGACAGCAGAGATGGGAGAAGGACTCATGCTGGAGCTTCAGGAACCTCCAACTATCCTCTCCAGCCAGGTTACAGGGTGGGACCCACATTTGGCTGCATGCTCGCAAAGTGAGGGGTACACATGGATGCATGTGTCCTTCCTCACCTGTCACAGCCCAGCAGAGCATGCCCAACAGCTCTTTTTGCTCTTGCTTCCTCTGGCTCTAAAACATGCAGTGTGGAAACAAAGGCTAAAAGCAAGATGATAGCAAACACAGGCCTGTATGTGTCTCCTACCTGAATCACATGTGAACACAAAAAATGCACTGTGCCCACCCAGCATAATCCCAGCAGTAGAACTTTCAACACCAGTGCCAGGGGTAGGTCTGGTGAAATAACACTGCCTGGCCATAAGGCCATTTGTGCCAGGCTGTCTACCAGAGACTGCACCTGCTGTTGGCTCAGACAGTAAAGCCACCCCAGAGTAGCAGAGCCAGGCAAGGTGTCCCCTCAGAGATCCCCTTTCCATGTGCAATCCTCCCTCAAAACCCCAGTGGGTGAGAAAATCTGCCCTGACAAGAATGCAGCAGACCCCATAGCTAGGAGCAGAGTCCTCAGTCTGTATCCCCCAGACATTCACACACAGTCCCACAGCTTCCGTCCCTGTGGGAAAGAGCGGGGAAGAGGGAGATGGGGACACCCTTACCAGGAGGCTTTGCTGACAGAGTCTCATCTCACTGTCAAGTGGTTCAGCCAGCAGATCTGGCAGCAGGGCCAAGAAGCAAGCAGCACTCTCCCGGAAGGTCTGCAGACTGGGGGAGGCAGCAGGGGCAGATGAGAGTGGAGAAACATGGCCCCTGGCTATGAGGACAGAATCTGCCCATGTGGTCCTGGCTAATAAGGCATGCAGGCAGCACAACTGGACTCATCAGGAGTGCCTTCCCCTAAATTAGTCCCACTCAAGGAAAGTGCTCCTCTGTGAGCAAGTGATATAGCATGAAACATAGTCCATAACCCTTTCCCCCAGAGACGACTCCAGCTGCAGAGCATGAACACCACCCTCCTATCTACTGTTGGGTCCCCAAAGTGGCCACAAGGGACCCCAGCACAGAAGGATGTCCCTACCTCTGTTTATGCCCACTCTCCTTCAGGCTGTGTTCACTGCTGAAATAAACTGTGGTCACCATGAGGAGGTCTGTCAGCACAGCAACACACCAGGGCTGCTGCAGGATCCAGAAAGAAATAGCAAATGGGGATTGTCTGCTGGCTATCCCTCCACCACTGTGATAGGATCCTTCCCTGCCAGAACCTTCCCATTCTCAAGGGTGCCTGGAAGAGGCACTGGTCCTGTAAGCCAGCTCCAGCAGGACAGCAGGGCCTCCTCAGCACCAGCAGTCTGCAGGGCTGGAAGCAACCCAAATTCTGAGGTCCTACACTCACCTGCTTGGTGCAACCACTCTCCAGGATCTGCTTGGCTAGACAGAGCAGGGACAGAGGTACATTCAGTTCTTGGCAGAAGTGGTCCAGCAGCTCAGAGTCACACTGGGTAGCCAGGAGATCACCCATAAGACGAAGCACAGGACGGAGGTGGGAAGCTCCCTCCAGCATCCCTTCCAGCACCTGGACACAGAAAAGCCAGAAGAGTTCATGATTAGCAGCAGATTTGGCCTCTGCATCAGCCATGGGGCAGCCCTTTAACCCATTCAGGCAGGGACACAGAGTTGCAGATAGCAAGCTAAGTGCACAAGACAGCTCCAACTCCTGCAGGAGAAGATAATTTTGCTGGCTGGACTGAGGATTCTTAAATGTTTCAAACTGTGCTGGTTTAAAGGTAAACCAGTAGGAGAAATTAATCCAATTCAAGAACAGATTACAAGTCAGAGTTATAATTTAATAAAAAGATTACAATAAATTCAATGATACAGAGAAAATAATGGTTTTAACCCACAAAATCTAGATGTATAACCCAGCACCCTGGGGCATGAACAGAAAGGTGTTTGTTAGCCCCTGTGCTGAGCACAGTGTGGTCCCCCTGAGTACAAAGCAAAACAAAAGGAAAATAAGTTGGTGAAGATGATGGTCACAGTCTGGTTGAGAGTGGCAGTCACAGTCCTGTTGAGGTTCTGGTCCTCCTCTGGATCTGACAAATGGTATCAGAAGTCCCAAAACCCCAAGATTATATATGCTAGAGTTCAGGTGGGAATTCCCTGTACCTCCCCCAAGGTGAGGAGTTTCACAAAGGGTGATTTAACTCCGTGAGTCACGGGATATTTTTTAAATCTTTAATGGCCCATTAGCAGACATGACCCCTCAGGCTGGGTGTGAAAGTGTTAATGCCTCCCTGGAGAGGAGTTATCATTGCTGAATCATTGGCATGAAGACAGGAACAGTTCTCTATCTCACAGGGTCCTTTAACACCCAGCTTGTAGCCTGAGGGGCCAGGGGTGCCCTGGGCAGCTGCTGCAAATGATCCAATATTAGCAGTTCATCAGAAATTACATAGAGGGTGTAGAATACACAATTTTGGTAACACCCACACAGTGATAAGGTGGTCCCAGCCACTGTACCTAGGACATCAACCCAATCCTGGGAAAGAAGGCAGCATCCATGTCACCAGTCACAGTTGTCTGGGCCCGCCATCACTCACCTGCTTAGCAGAGTCTGTCAGGCAGTCCCGGACACGGTGCTGAAAGGCTGGGTCCCTCAGGAGGCTTAGTGGTGTGCTCAGCTGCATGGACAAGGGCTCAGTGGCCTCAATCAGGTGCTGCCACTCCTCATCACTCTCCAGTTCCTAGCCATGGAGGAGAAAGGACTGGTGTCACAGACCCTGCCAGTCCCAGGGTCTCTGTACCAGCTCCTGGGGACTGGACCCTGCTGTTCACACCTCAAGACACCAGCTTACCTCACCCTCCAGGTCCACAGACTCCATGCTGTGTCTGCTCCAGGGCTCTGCCCTGCCAGCACCAGGCTGTGGAAGGGTACCTCTTCCAGAAAACTCCCGCTCATAGTCTCGAGAGATGCTGTGCTGGCTGGCCAAGGAAACAGTGCAGTCAGTGAAAGACCTTTCCTTCCCCTTTTACTCCTGCCACAAGCTCAGCCCTCTCTCACCATGAGTCAGGAAGAGACTCCTCCAGTTCCCACTCTGCCATGCTACTCTTTCCTTTTGGGAGACCAGAGTTCTTCTCACTGGAGGCAGGCAGTTGCTCCCCCTCCTCAGGGACTGCCTTCCCTGGAGCTGCTCTGGGTCTATGCCTAGGGTGTCCACTGCCAGAGTCCTTCACAGATGCATCACCTGCTCTCAGTTGCCCCTGGTGATGGCAGAAAAGTTTGGTCAGGGCACAGTTACTCAGACAGAAGAGTCCCATAGACCCCACCAAACTGTGCACTCTAGATCCTGCTTTGTGTGTCACTGACACCCCAGCCTGACCCATGTACCAATGTGTTTCCCCCGAGGGCCCATTTCAGTGCATCTCCTTCGCTGCAACTGTGGGACACAGCCAGGAGAACCCCACACTTTCATCCACCTTTCTCTGTGCCTCTTCAACCATCTTCTGCTGAGCCTTTCTCAGGATTCTGGACTGGCTGCTCCTGGGGACCATGGAATGGGCTTGCTGCTCCCTCAGGGCCTGCAGTTCTGGAGATAGCTTGGTGGTGAACGGATTTGAGATCTCATGCTTTTCTGTGTCATCAATCACTGTGGGGTCAGAGGAAAACTTCATCAGCAGCTAAGAGTCAGTGCTTGGAGAAAGCTGAGAGGAGGGAGGCAAAGACCAGGATAGTAAAAACAGCAGAGAAGGGTGGTCCTCCAAGTCTCCAGGCAGCAGTAGGAAGAAATGGACCTGGCCAGTGCTGGAAAAAGCATGTACTCACCAGTAACCCGTCCAGCAATGAAGGGATGAGAGAGCAGCTCTGGCCATGACAGACGCTGGTGGGGGTCCTTCATCAATAGTCCCTGAAGAAAGCTCTACAGGGCAGCACAGCAGCAGAATCACTGAGACATGTTCAGCACACACCAGTGTTCACAGCGTATCCACCAGTCTCCCCCAGTGAGGGCACCCAGTAGGCCTGCCTTCCCTGCCTGGCTCTGGGAAAGGAGTGACTCTAGTGTGCTCATGGCAGACAGGAAGGCATTTCCCTTCCCAGCCCAATAAATCACTGTTCTGCTGTTAGCCCCAGTTTCCCAGCTTATGGACAGCAGTGATAAGGGTCCCCCTCTCAGGAGGCCCAGTTCTTATCCCTTCTCTATGTTCCAAAGTCCCTGTTAGGGAATATAAAAGGTAAGAGTGACTCACCAGGACAGCAGGCAAGGCCAAAGCTGTATTAACAGATCTCACCCTGCAGACAAGACCTTTGCCCTTACCTGGAACACTGGGCTCATGGCTGTGGGCCATTTGACGGGGTCCTTGACAATGAGGCTGACAAGTTGGAAGATGCTGTTGGTGTAGAAGGGAGGAGTGCCCACAAACAGCTCATACAGGATGCAGCCCACTGACCACAGGTCTGCTGTGTGGTCGTACGGCCGCTCCTCCACCAGCTCAGGGGACATGTACAATGGAGTGCCCTTGATGGAGGTCAGCACCATGGTATGGATGCTCATAGCACGGGCAAACCTGCTCAGAGTAAAGCACAGATGGCAAGTTCAGCCTGAAACATCCATTGCAGCCCCCAGGTTGTTCCCTATGAGTTTACCAACATTTCTTCCCTTTAGAGGACAAAATCCCCCCCTCTCTGCTTAATGTCTAAATATCCACAGCACTCTTCTGCACCCCCCACTCCTCCCCTACAGCACCCCTTAGCTGCCTCAAGGTCAAGTGTCCCTCTCAAGCTGGTCCCCAGGACTCACCCAAAGTCACAGAGCTTGACAACACCATCTTTGCCTAGCAGGATGTTCTGGGGTTTCATGTCTCGGTGCAGGATGCGATGGGAGTGCAGGTAATAGAGAGCAGAGACCAGCTGGGCAGCTATGGTCTGGACCTGCCAGAGAAATGGAAGCCTCACCTAGTGTCACATGGTGCCACCTGCTGGCACAACCATGGGGTTCTACATCCTTACAGCCTGGCTCCCCCAGTACCCCTACTTCTGCTCTTGCTCTCGTTGGGGCAGCAACCAACCCCAGCTGTGGGCCAGCAGTTCCTTGGAGTAGGCCAATGGCCAAGGCAGCAATCTGGTGCTGTAGCCTGTGGAAAGGGAACAGGGAAGCCAAGGTCCTTGCAGGACTCCACTGTCCTACAGCGCAATGTGGACCCATGTCCATCCTTTTCAGAAGCTCTGCCAGGTAAAGCTCTGGAGGCACCCTCATCCTTCTGACACATCCTGGCTCACAGCACACCCTCTGCCTGCAGGCAGACAAATCCTGTTCTCTCCAACCTACTGTAAACACTGCATGGCCACCACCATGATAGTCACCTGGTCCTCAGGCAAATTCCCATCATCCTCCAGGATCTGGAAGAGCTCTCCCTCTGCATAGTCAGTCACCACCACCAACTGGAAGGAAGAGCAGCATGCTGAGAACAGGCCCCCAAGAGAGCAGGGTAGGAAATCTGAGGGAAACGCTGGGGTGTCATTGTGCAGAATCCATCAGATTGGGTTGGGACCTGGGATGGAAGAGAGCCTCCATGGCTGCATTGCAGCAAGGGGCTGGCACTTAGCAGAGATCTTGTATCTTGGACAGTAAGCAGAAACAAGGGAAGAGGGAAGAACAGGACAAACCCAGAATGGTATTCCCAAGTCTAATGAGTAAAATCACCCCCTTGAGCTTGTTTCGAATCTGCTGCCCAATTATTTCTTGCCCCATAGCACAGTCTTCAGTCCTTTCTAATCATATCCTCTCCATGAGAGTTTAAATCAGTGAAAAGCCAGTCTCTAAAGAGACTGATGACTGAAGAGTCATCCTCATCCTGTAATCTCAAACTACTCCTCTTGCATCACACACACGCTCTAGTCAGCTCCTTCACCTCTGCACCTAGCACAGCCTACACAGGTGTTGGCTCCCCACACAGCACATCTTGGTGAGCTCTGAAGAACACTGACTAGACCTTGGGATGGTGTCACCAGCATCTCCTGAGAAAGATGTCCCTATGATAGCAGGAGCCAGTCCTTGTTCCCCTTGCCTAGTCAAGCAAAAGCATTTGCCCACAGCAGTCCCCTTCACCTCCTTATCAGTCTCGAAGCTGTCAAGCATCTGGATAATGTTGGGATGTTGGAGGCCTCTCATGATCAAAATTTCCCTCTGCAGGTTCTTCAGCTCCTTCTCAGTCCGCCCCACCTTGGGGATGAACTTCAAGGCCACCACCTTTTAAAGCAGAAAAAGCTGGTATCAGACCAGGCTCCTGGTCAGGCCACTTAAAAGGCCACTTTTAACCCTAACAAGACTTGGCACTTTCCAGATGAGCACACCACACAAGACATTTGTTCACTGGACCTCTTGGAACAGGGGCTCTCTCCCCAGTTCCTTGCACATCAATACTTGTACTCATGCTACTGTTCACACTGACATTAAAAGTAATGAAATGCAATCAGTGAACACAAATGAAGCCAGGACTTCCAGAAACACAGGACAGAACATAGAGATGCTGGTGGATAGCAAGTCGAACATAAGCCAGTAGTGTGCTCTGGCACAGAGAGAACTCACAGCACCCTGGGCTGTATCAACAGGCAGAAACTGCAGGGAGGTTATTATTTCCCTTTATTTGGAACCAGTTGGACCATGTTGGCAATATTATGGTCAGTTCTTTGGCCAAGAAAAATTGGGCTGGAGTGAGTATAGCAGAGAGCACCAGGTTGATGAAGGGGCTGAAGTATGTGGGAGTACAACACAGTGATTAGAAACTGAAACAGGGGGAGCTTAAATCTGACATAAGGAAAACACATTCACACTGGCAATAGTCAAGCACTGGCTGTGGGCTGTTTGCTCTGGAGGTTTCACAGGATCTAAACTTAGTGCTGGCTCTGCTTTGAGTAGGAGATGGACTGGAGACCTTCTGAAGTGCCTTGAGGAACCAGGAGCTAGCCAGGTACATCAGCAGAAAATCAAATGAGTGTTAAGTCCCAAAGGTCCGCCAGGGCCTTAGAACTCAACAGGCACCAGAAATCAGCCCCCGGCACCACAGAGCAGACTCCCGGCCCTCTCCCCCTCACCTGGGCGCTCTGTTTCCGGCGCCCCTTGTAGACGCGCCCGAAGGAGCCTTCACCGATCATTTCCAGGACGTGGTACTTCTCCATCGCTCGGGCCAGGCCACTGAGCTGCCGGGGCAAAGCGAACGGTGAGGAACAGCGCCTCGCTCCTCCTCCCCGCGCTGCCACGGCGCACCACACGCAGCTGCACGGAGCCGGGGCGGGCCAGTGCTGGAAAAGTAGGGTTGCACCCCCTTGCGATCCCAGATCTCGAGGAACGGGGTTTTACCCCTCCCCGCGGGGCTGCATCCGGGGCCAGGTCACCTGGGTGGGTATCCCCATCCCCCCAGGCTCTGTCCCTGCCTACCGGCTCCAGGTCGGACGAGCCCCGAGCCCCGACCGATGTCCCCGTAGCAATCCCGCGGCGGGCCTGGCCGGGTCTGGCCTGGCTCTGGCTCCGGCTCCGGCTCCGGCTCCGCTCCTGCCGCCGCCGCCGCCGCGTTGCCTGGCAACACACTCCCCACTTCCGCTTCCGCTTCCGGGGTGAGCGGGGACATGGCGGCGGCCGGGGAGGAGGCAGAGGCGGCGGACTGGTAACACCCCGCGCCTTTCCCGCGCCCCCGCTGTCCCGCATCCCTAAGCCAGTAGGGCTGTCTGACCCCTGTCCGGTCGGTTTCTGCAGGGCGCTGCTGCCGGAGCTGGAGGTGCTGGAGTCCATCTACCTGGAGGAGCTGCGGGTGGCGCGGGGCCGTGGCAGGTATGTCCAGCGTCTCATATCCCCGGTCCGGTCCGGCCCCGAGCCGCCCCCCTCACCCCGGCCTACCTCTCCTACAGGTGGGAGCCCTGGGAGATCAGCATCACCCTGCACCCCGCCACGGCCCAGGACCAGGACTCCCAGTATGTCCGCTTCACCCTGGTGCTCTCTGTGCCCCTCCAGGTAGGCCGCCCGCGCCCCGTGCCCCTGCTCCTCCCCGCCTAGGGCCTCTCCACCTTCTCTGTTGTGCTTTGGGTGTTTCTTTTTCTTCCTAGTATCCTAATAAAGTTCCGGAGATCTCCATCAGGAACCCCCGGGGCCTATCGGATGAGCAAATTCAAAAGTGAGTGCCAGGAGGGTAGGGAGAAGACGATCCTTTCCTTCAGAGATCCAGGAGGCAAAACTCGTGGAAAAATGTTCCCTAAATCACATGATTTCCCATGTCAGGTTAACAGATGGATACAGGTCTCTAAATCACTTTGTCCTAAATCTCATGGGAGCCATCCGTGCCAAATCTAACAACGAGGGGTCCACACTGTGGTTGTTGCCTTGTGGTCCCTCTGAAATGTAATCTGAATTCCCTGGAGCCTTGGAAACTGCTGGTCCTGCTCTGACAGAGGTGGGACTGACTTGAGCAGCCTGTTGTTACCTTTGTGCTCTGGTCCTTGACACAGCAGAATGTGTTCAGAGACCCTGGTGCCTGCCAGCAGCACGGGAGTAACACAGCTCCCGCCACACTTGCCCTGGGCCTGCCGTCAGATAAACAAAGCTGGGGATTCATCAAAACCGAGCTCAAGCTGAGGCCATCAGCAAACCTGCTCCTGCAAGTCCTGTCAGGACAAAGGCTTCCTGTGCACTGGCTTGTGGGGAGCCAGGAGAGCACATAAATATGTGTGCGCTTGTGCCCATCCTGTGCTCCAAGCAAAACCTGAAGGCCAGTGTTCTGTTTGTTCCTCTTGTCATCATGGCAGGTATGTGGGATAGTGAAAAGGTTTACCTAAATTTGTGTTAAGTGTTTTTGCTGCTTTGCTGTAGGATTTCCCAGACTCTCAGAAGTGTTGCTGAAACCAGGCTGGGGACAGAGGTGCTCTATGAACTGATTGAGGTGAGAGTTGGGGAAGGTTGGGGGTTATCAGCCACAGTCCCTGACTGCCTGAGGGGTGGGACAGCCCTGAGCCCACAGGCAAACCAGTGAGTAAAATGTTTGCTTTAATGCTTCTGCAGAAGGGGAAGGAGATCCTCACTGATAACAACATTCCTCACGGACAGTGTGTGATCTGCCTCTACGGATTTCAGGTAGGCATGGGTCTCCTGGCCCTGCAAGCTGACTGGGAAGTGACGCCAGAGAATGGGGAGCCTGGGGTTGGGATATCAGCCTAGGGCAGGGTGCACCCCAGCAGGCTCCTGCCCCCAGGTCTATGAGTGATCCAACTGCACGTGGCCCTTCCTAGGGCAATACACACCACTCTCCCCATTGACCTGAATATAGTCATCTACAGAAATGGCACTGGGACAGCAAGAGGTGCTGGGGCATTTCTAAAGAAGTGGGTAGGGTCTGAGGATAGTTGCTGGTGTATCTCAGCTTTCCTGTATAAGTCATACCTCACCTGGAGTTCAGCGCACAAGTGGGCAGGAGGGACTGGAACATGTCCATGCAGGTACTGAGTCTGTGGGAACAGAGGAGCTGGCCTTGTCCAGGTGGCAAGGAGTCAGCACCTGCCTAGGAAGAAGAACACATCAGATGGGAAGACTGCTACTTACACAGGAACACATGCAGACAAATCAGTCACAAAAACTTTGCATCTTGACTTTAGGTGTGTTCCTAAGACTTAAAACAAGGAGCAGCATCCCAGTAATTGCTGAGGAAGTGGAGCTAAAGCCCATCAGTAGATGTTAGGTGGCTCTACCCAGCATTAGTTTCCTCCTGGCATCACTGACATCGAAGTGAAAATCCACCTCAGCTGGGGAGGCTACACAACCCTGTGCTCAGAAATCCTTCAAAGTTGCCCTTCTTAACAGGAGAGAGAGGCCTTCACAAAGACCCAGTGCTACCACTACTTCCACTCCCACTGTCTGGCCCGCTATGCCCAGCACATGGAGGAGGAGATCCTCATGCAGCAGGAGGAGAGAGAGCAGCACGCTTCACCATCCACCAAACAGGTACCAGGCCCTGGGCCCCCTCCTCTGACTCCCCGCACAGACCCTCATGACATCTGTATTACCTCTTTGGGATATGGAGTGAAGGCTAGTGTGACCTGGCAGCAGTCAGTGCAGTGCCTGTGCTGAGATTCAGAGCAGGGATTAGACCAAGTCATCTCCAAGAGCCCTTTCCAACTAAAGGAATTGGTTTAATGCATCTCTGGATCAGTGCCTGCTGTGGGAGACAGAGCTGCATTTTTGGACTTCTGGAACCACAGGAGTTAGAGAAGAGAGCTCCTTCCCTAGTCCTTGTACTGCAGGGGTTTGCAGCAGGGTAAAAACAATCACCTTCATTCTGGGATGTTAAAACCTGCCTGAGCAGGTGCTGGAACAGTTGTCAGAGCAAACAGTGCAGCTCAGCAAGAAACAAGTGAAATGCTCCTTCCTAAAAGCCCTTTCAAAGAGTGCTGCATAGATTACACACTCCACTTTGAAAGAGAGATATATAGATCCTAGTCTAAGGAGACTGAAGACATAAGTGCTGGCAGGGGTGGCCTTTACAGCAGCCAGCTGCTGCAGCACAAATCCCAGCATGCTTCACGTGGAGACATCTTCTATAGGAGTCATTGAGACCCCGTGCTGCTGGAAGCCACCTGGGCTTCCCTGCTCTTACAGATGAGTGAAGAAGACCACCATGTTTCACTTCCACAGTGGGTTTATCAGGCAGTGCCTGAGCTGGGTTGCAGACAGGGCTCGCTGTCACCTCTTGCCTCCCCACAGGAAGTCGGTGTGCAGTGCCCTGTCTGCCGGGAGACCCTGATCTATGATCTCTGTGCTCTGAAGGCAGCACCACCCCCACAGCACCCTCTGGTAAGAGATAGGGGCTCACTTGCCCCACTGTGCCTGGTCACTGGGTAGCTGCAGCTGGGACGCTGTAACAGATGAATGCATTCATAGTCTCAGGTCCTCTTAAATGTCCCATTCAAAGGAATATATGTATAGCCTTGAATTGAGCAGATGTGCTGGAGAAGAAGTGACTCTGCCATGGGGCATGTCCCTGCATTCACTGGGATATAATTGGGTCAGGAGAGTAACCTGAGGGTAGCTGCTCTCCATCCTGCCCCACAGCAGGACATCTCAGGACAGTCACTGCAGAAACAGTGGGTCTGCACTGGGATGCTCTGCCTCTGTCCAGGGATTTCCCGTGCATCTGTAGGCTTGGTCAATGTGAAGGGAAGCAGGTTGACTGGCACTGTGCCCTGCCACTGCCTATCTCTGCTAAGTGTTGAGGGAGCCCTTACCCTGCCTTGCTTTCTGCTGCTCAGGAGCCGTACAGGCCAGATGCCAAGACGCTGCAGCACCAGGAAGAACTGCGCCTAATTTTCAAGAGACAGCAAGAGAAAGGGGGCATCATTGACCCCGAAGCAGAGAGGAACCGCTATTTCATCAGCCTCCAGGCGGTATGGCTCTGGGGGCAGAGAGCTGCTGAGGGGGCCCTGGGCTGCAGGACCAAGTGCTGTCATCTGCTGTTGGGACACCCCTGTCCTTTTCTTCACCAGTGGCCTCTTTCTTTCAGCCTCCAGTCACTGCGGATCCAGGCCCAGCAGCCACTGCCTCTGAGCTGCCAGTGAGTGTAGGCACTGAGGACATGCCCCAGCCGCCCGGCCAAGCCTCAATTCCAGAGACAGCTGGGGTGCCTGAGGCCAGGGCAGAACCCAGGCGGCCTGAGAGGCCTGCTGTGCCCAGAGAGCAACTGAGCAAGAGGGAGAGACACAGAGGAGAGAGGCCAGGCCCCAGAGGCCGGGGCAGGCAGCCATGCGGTGGTGCGCAGGAACCGGTAGAGGAAGCCTGTCGTCCACTCCATGGCTCCAGGGGGCCCAGGGGCTTCAGCCAGAGACCAGAGTGGAGACCTGCTGGAAAGCACAGCCAGGAGTTCCCAAAGCCTCACAGTAGAAGCAGGGCTGCTCCCTTGGCTGAACGAAAGGAGCTGTGCCCTGATGATCCCTCACAAGCAATGGAGGCTGTGGACTTAAAAGAGGAACAGTGTGATGTGGGGAGATGGAGCGCAGACAAGGGGGCTGAGGCCCAGGGCAAGAAAAAGGAGAACCTGACATTCAACCACAGTGACCACAGAGCAGCCCCCAACTGGCAGAGCCATCACAGGCCCTGGGATTGTGGGAGGTGGGAAAGGTCAAGAGTTCACGAGCGTGGTTCTTACCCTAGGGCACCAAGAGGGCAAGGGGCATTCAGGCCCAGTGGACATCACGAAGCCCATCTCGAGAAGGAGAATGGCTCCTAGCAGGAATGATGAGGGGCTGGGCTGGGGAAAGGAAGGGCTATTTCTGGGAAGAACAGTGAAGACTCTGGTGGAGCAGTAGCAAGCAGACACCCTTGGAAGGGAGGAGGCAGGTGGCACATGCGACATACCCAAGCAGTGTCACCAGGGGATGTGCCAAGTAAAGCATTCTGGCATGAGCAGCTGGCTGTCACCAGCATTAGAGAAGCAGAATCTTGACAGATCATATCAGCCTTGATCTAGGAGGACCCAGGGGACAGAGGCAGCCTTGACTGGGGACCTGCAGCCAATTACTGCTATATGTGAACTGCCAAGAAGTGTGCACACCTACAGAGCAAGTGGACTGAGCCTAGTGTGGTACCAAGGCAGAGCCGGAGTTGGGGCGAGACCTTCCCTGGAAGCCCGTGTCCCAGTGGAGCCATGGCGGTGCCAAGTCATGGGGCTGTGCCAAGGCAGCAGCCTGGAGTTCAGCTTAGATTGTTCTGTCCTCCAGTCATTCTTAGAGCACCTTCTCAACTTTTGTCCTTGTCCCATGAAGACAATGTGGCTTCTCCTGCAGCCCTTGCTGATGGTCATCTGATGGTCTGGGCCAGGCTAGTCCTTTGCGGGACACCTCCCAGTCCCAGCCAGCAGATCCAAGTTAAGCTTAAGTCAACACATTGGTGGGTCAGGGCTGTCTGGTGGCTGGAGCTTCAGCTTGGCTCCCACTTCCCCAGGAAGCCTGTCTCAAAGCACTCTGCTTTGCAACCTGTATCTGTTGGAAACCCTCTCTAAGGCCATCTTGTCTTGCCACTTCCAATAATCTGGAGTGAAGACATGCCCCAGTACTTTAGATATTATTACCCTCCTTTCATCTTCAAGCTACCTTATTTCAAAATGAAGATTTGCTGTTTAAACTAACTTGGTACAGTTCAATCTGCTGCTGCTTTACAGATTTAAATGGGTGTCTCACTCCAGAGCCATGAAGGGTGATCCCAAGTCTCTGAAGTGGGACACTGTTTGATTTGTTAGGTCTTCTCCCGAGCCTGCTCCCCTTGTATTCACTGCCCTCTTGCTCCTGTTTGTTGCTGTTTGGAGCAAAGGTGTTGATCCCTGGTATTTCTCACTCCCTTCCCTACTCTCTACAGCCAGGGCCAGAGCAGAGACCTTCCCCTGGCACTTCTGGGTGGCAGGGAGGCTCCCTGCTCACTGTAAGCTCTCTGCCTCACCTGGACACTACTAATTCCTTCATACTTGTTTGTGCCTTGTCCCCCACTTTTTTGGTCACACATGGTTTGTTACTGTCTTCCTCGCTCTGACTGCAAAAATAGCAGTGCCACAATGGATTTCATGTGAGATCCCCAGGACACCAAAGGCTATGTGTGCTGGGAGGGCATATGGCAGTATACACATCTACCTGACTGATCTTTGGCACATGAAGGGTGCACAGACCTCTCTCTTGGCTGAGTCCTCCTCAGCTGCTGCACAGCTTACTCTGTGCCCAGGCCTTGGTCTGAAGGGGTTGGTTTAACCTGCTGCCCAAGAATCTGCTGTGCTTAAATTTCCAACACTGCCCTATTTTCAATCCTAATGCTCAAAGAATTACTTTTTTTTTCTCCCTCCTTGGTCTGAGCCCACACTACTTGCCCTGGACTTGGTGATTTGAGAGCCAGATGTTGTGCCCTGCTGAGGATGAGGGCTGAGCACTTGCTTCCTGAAGACAGCCCTAATTTTTCTTCAGTGGTCTCTGTGTCCTTGTTCAGTTGGTTTCTGAGGAAATGGCCTGCCCCTACTTGGGTGAAAAGGTGTAAACTTTAACTGACACTGGTGCTTGCTCTGCTGTCTCCTGCCTTCATTTGTGAAACTGCTGTGCTCCAAGAAAGGCATTTGATTGTGTCTTGAAAGAAATGTGGAGGATCTCTGCCTCTTACAACAGCTGAAGCTTCTTGGCTTCCTTGTGAGCAAGGCTTACTCTCAGTAGAAGCTGCTGTGCCATGTTTGAAGCATGGGAATTCAATCATGGAAATTGGAGTGAGGACTTTGGTATCAAATGCCAGATATGTTAGAGGGAAGGGGCTTTTTCCTGGGTGTAAGGATTTAGGAAGGGCCCTCTCTGACTCACTGCTGTCAGGCTGGAGGCTGGAGCAGAGGGCACTTTTCAACAGTATGTGTAAATGAGTTTGGGCTAAACAAACCAAACCTCCAGGTCAGAGGGGAGGAACAGAGCCCACACCCTGACCTGGGTCCCCTTGCTTCATGTCCACCTGAGTCACCCACCTACCTCACAAGGCTGTTGTGAGGCTTAACTGGCAAAAGCCCCAAGCCAGACAAAAAGGCACCGGCAGTGTGTGTAGCATTAACACTATTAAAAGCAAGCAGTGTGGTTCGATGTTGCTCTTGTGTGGTGGTATTGGGCCCTTCCTACCTCACCACTCCCCATCTTCCCCAACAGCTGTGATACAGTTGCTAGTCACTCACTGGCCAGTTTTCACCCCCAGGTTTGATGGAAGAGGGCTGGATTTGAGCACCCAGCCCCTGAGATGGCCAAACACGGGGTTTGACATACCAACAGCAGCATCCTGCTCTGGGAGCCATGCCCCCACCATCCCCACAGGACCAACCCTTCACTTGCAGAAACATTTGTGCATCTCTAGAGTTGCATCAAAGCAGCACCTGTTTGCACCAAAATTCATCCAGGTGCTATCACTTGGGCCCCTTTGTATTCATGTGCAATCTTGGCTGTGCCCTTGGCCCCACAGGGCAGGGCCAAGAGGAGGGCAGAGCAGTGACCTGCAGTTTGGATTTGGCCTGGAACCAGCTCCCACAGCCCCACCAAGGCGATGCACCCCTCAAAACAGAATACATGAACACAGGACTGGCTCTGAGGAAACTGATTTTGAGGGTTCTGAAAGAGGGACTGGGAAGGGAGAGCTCTTGGGAAGATATTCTCTAACTGGCCAAAGCTTCTCCTAGCTTCAGAACCCCACATCTCTGACAGTAGGGACAGTCATGCCCACCTAGGAATGATATCCAAGCAGATACACAGCTTGGCATCACAACTCAGCAGGGCAGGAACAGTGGCACCAGCCTGGAGCCCTAGGGACGATGAGCTGTCTCTGAGGAGCTGCCTTTTCTCTGAAACACTGGATTTGCAGTTCTGGCTGTGCCAGGCCCTGGTCAGGAGGGCTCTGGACCAGCAGCTGGATAGTGGGGCAACTAGCAGGAAAAGGTACCAAAGAGACAAGAGCCATGTTGTGCACCATGTATGTTGAGGATATTCACAAACCAGTGAGACTGCAGCTTTTAGCAGTGTAGCACCCTGATGTTCTGCCCCAAGGAAATGCCCTTTTTGGGCAGCCCCATGCTGACTCACAAGAAAGAACATTCACACCCAGGAACCCTGGCCGCTTACAGTAGTACCAGCATGAGGCACACACTGGTGAGCAGGGCTGGTGCAGTAGCACCCAGGTTTGGGGAGCAGCAAGAGCTGATTCCCTCTCCCTGCTGCAAGGCTGGTAGCTCTGACTCTCCAAAACCAAGGCATTGGAGGGGTAGAGGTGAAGAGAGACCTGGCCTGTGCATCTGGGCAGCTTCACAGCATCTCTGGGATGGTCACATCTTTGTCCCAGTCCTCTCAGTGTTGCAGGGGAAAGCTGGCCCTTGGTCACAGAAGGATAGAGCTTATGTTTGAAATGGCTCCTTCAGGGTCCATCTTGTAGAGCATGAAGTGGCCCTGCACCTGGGCAGCACTGATCTGTTTGGAGACAGCCAGTGCCTGCTCCGCAAACTGCTCTGCTGCAGCTGGGGGCTGCTCAGGGTAGAAGCGCTGGAACATGCAGGAAAGCTGCCAGTGGGAGCAATGGCCCACATACTGCTTGAGATCCACACGGCCAGGACGCACCAGGGCTGGGTCCAGCCTGTTGAGAGACACAAGAGGGACCTGGAAAACCTGACCAAAGCATCTCTGCATGTTGGGTTCTGCGGGAAGCCCCTGTCCACACTAGCACAGCCCATGTCCCATCGGCAAAGTGCCGTGCACTGTGACATGGTAAAGAGAGGGAACAGGTTCATCTCTGGGGAGGTTGAGGGAGAAAATCAACCCAAAAGAGAGTGCTGGGGAAGGGCCAGCTGTGGAAAAGGACAAGCAAGTCCTGGGAAACAATTCTGCCCATCTATGTCCTGTAACCAGCCCCCTAGGCCAGCTTGGTCTGGAGTGAGCCAAGCCTGACATAGCACAGTGGCTGGCCAGGTGCCATGAGCCCAGGCTGCATCCTACCAACCCAAAGGGCTGCACATGGGGCCGGCATTCCACTCAGCATAGCCACAACCCCAAAACCTGCAGCTCTCCATAAGCAAGAACCTGGTACCACTCCTGAAGGGCACAATCATGCTCTGAACAGCAGGGCTCCAGCAAAAGGGATTCTGAAGGATTCAAAGAACCCTCACAAAGCCCAACAAAAGTGAGCAAGGTTTTCCTGTGCTACCCACCCACTTCCCTCCCAGGGGGCAGTTCTGACCTGTCCACATAGTTCGTGGTCATGAAGACAATCCTGGCCTCTGTGGAGGCCACACCATCCAGTGCATTGAGGAGGCCGCTGAAGGTCAAGCGTCCCATGCCTTGGTACACAGCTGGGTCTGGAAACAGCAGTGTCTGAGATCACAGCCATCAGCCACTAATCCTGCATAGGCTTGCAGGCCACCTTCCCATCACCCAAGGCTTATGCCAACCTCCCCACTCCTTGCTCCAAGGCCAGCCGTCTGCCTGGCTGGTAGCACATTCACCTCCTCTGCCCATGGGAACCCAGAGCATGAGAGGGAAAACCACCTTCTCCCTCATGTTGAAAATAGCTAGACAGGAGAAGGATCTTTGAGGATAAAGGACCCAGATTTCCCTTTATAGCCTAGTCAAAAGTGGGTAAGGTCCAGCTTGGACCCTGAGGCTTTAGAGATGCCCACTCCTGGTCTCTGCTGGTGCAGCAGAATAGCCCAGAGTCCAAACCTTTCTCCAGTACAGCCAGCAAACCTCCCTCCAGTTGCTAGCCCAGGAGTGGTGGCAGTGCTCACTCTCAGTGGCGAGGTCGCGGCTGATGAAAGCAGCGTCCACATCCTCCAGCAGGATAATACTCTGCTGCGGTGCCACACTCAGGAGGTGATTGAGCCGGTCATCTGAAAGGCTGTGGTCACTGAGGCTCAGCAGGCAGATACTGTACTCCAGCTCCCCAGCCAGGGCTGTGCTGGGAAGGACACAAACCAGAGGTGAATCATAGTGGGAAAGCCCAGAGCCAAGGAAGAACCAAATCTCCCCATCCAGCAGCAGGGGAGAGAACAGGGTTGTCCTTTCCCAGCAGGGATCAGATCTGAGGAGCAACTGGAGGCCCCTGCTCAGCCTGCCGGTGCATGCAGCAAGGGCACAAAGGACTCGTCACCTTGACCTGTCACAGTGCCAGCAACACAAACACACCAGGCACCACCCATGAGGCACAGCCCACTCCTGTATACCAAACCAAAACTCATCCACACCTTCTCATCCAAGAGTGCTGTGCTACTGAGCAGGCAGCTGATGGGAAAACTGCTGGCAACACTCACATGAAGCTGCTTTTCCCACAGCCAGGAGGACCATACAGCAGGTAGCCTCTTCGGTAGGGGATCCCTAGGAAGACAGTGTTCATTTAGGATAACCAATTGGATTGCTCTGAGCTCCCTCCCCAGGAGCCACAGGGCTTTGCTGAGCACACACAGAGGATACACCAAAGGAAGCTGAGCAGCAGGGAAAAATCTCTCCACAGCTGACTCCAGAGAGAATCACAGGCATCCTGCCCCACCCCACACCATACAGAGGACACCACACCAGAGCCTTGCCTCTTTCACTGTACCACTTGGAATTGTTGATGAACTCCTTCACATCCTGAACCAGCCTCTCCGACACACCTTTCTCCAGCACCACGGAGCTGAGCGGCCGCCGGCGGCGGGGGAAGCCAAACTGCCGCCACTCTGCTCCCATGGCTGTGTACATGAGTGTCTTCCCCTCCTGCTGCTGCAGTGCCAGCTCCCGGGCTATGGAGAGAGGCAGAAGGGACAGCTGCCAGGGAAGAGGATCTCCCCTGAAACCCTGGGCATCTCCGCGGAGCAAGCTATTCCCAGCAGGACCTCATGCAGTTGCCCTACAGACCTTCCTGGAGGATATTGAAGAAGATCTCCCGGTCAGTGCCCAGTGCGGTGAAAGTGACAGACTCCCAGGGGGTCCCTGTGTTCAGGTCAATCATCTGCGTCTCCCGGCTGCGCTCAATGCGAATCCACTTCCTGCGATACCTGGCGTGGGAAGACAGGGTTAGGGTACAGGGATCCAGCACCATCCGGCTGCGCCCAGACTGGTTCATGCATCAAGAACATTCATCTTAGGTAAGGAAATCACACTGGTGAGAACAGGCTGCTCTCACTACTTTCAGTCTCCCTAACCCAGACCCAGGGAGGAGGCAGGATTCTCTTCCCTGCCTCTATGAGCCCCCCAGGATGACAAAGTGAGGCTCAATCCCCAAACTGCTTTCCTCTGGCCTCCCTTACCAGATGAAATGATTCCCGATACTGGGGACGAAGTCAAACTTGGTGCTGACGCGCCCACTCTCATGCTGCAGGTACGACGTCTCGACGCTGAGGTGCTGAGTGTGCTTGGCATGGTGGGACACCCAGTTCAGCAGCCACTGGTAGCTCTTGTCCTTGCTGGGCACCTCCAAGGTGATCATGTAGTGGCGCCTGAAAGCCACCAGTCCAAACTGGGCCCCCTTACGAGCCACTGCCAGAACTGTGCCCACCCCAACGAGGCCAAACCCAGCCCCGAAGTATGGGTTGTCCTTCAGGGCTAAGACAAAGTCAGAAAAGGGCATCACGGGAGGTTTGAGCAGCTTCTTTCTACAGCATCGTTTCTGTGCTCCGGAAACAAACCTGTGTGGAAAGACAGAGTGGCAGGAAGGAACACAACACACCTCCTGCAATTCTGTGGCCTTTATCATAGCCAGTTCTTGAGGTGAAAGGCTGCCCACCACATCCGGATCTCCTACATCTGTGCATATTACCAGAGGTTCAGGCAGCTGCCAGCTGCAGGAGCCTCCTCCCTTTCTGCAGGCCACAGGGCCAGCCAGGCTGGAGAGGGCCAAGAGCTGAGGCTCTCCAGCAAGCATGGGAGCATCTGCTGCTTCTTCAACCAGGACAAAAAACCCAGAGTTTCATACGGTTTTATTCTTTAAGCAACCAGAAATCAGGAGCACTGCAATTATTTAAGGTTTATTATATGAAAAAACTGAAGAGCATCTCCAGGCTGAGTCGAGAGCCGTGTCTTTCCTGCTGGGAACGTCCACATGACTATGGAAAGCAGCACCTCCATGTCTGAGTAACACCCGCACGCTCAAGAGGCCCGAAGCTTCTCCAGCTCCTTTAGCAGGTCTGTCAGATACAGGGGGCGAGGGAGAGCCTCCCGCGGCGGGCACACAGGCACGCTCTGCTCCCTTACGCAGCATTCCAGCTCTCCCAGCACAAGGCCTGACCTTCCTCCTCCCCAGGCCGTGGCCTCCCGCGGGCAGGGTCGCCCAGCCCCGCCGCAGGAGACCCACCTTCCCCTGCGGGAGACCTGTGCCCGCACCGCCGCGTCCCGCATCAGCGGCCCAGCCCCGGCCGCCCCACACGGGACCCCCCGGCGCCCTCGCCCCCCGCTCCCGCCGNCGCACCGGAGAGCGGCCCCGGCGGGCGGGCACAGCCGCACAAAGGGCGGCGCTGTCGCCGCCCGGCGCCGCCAGCGAGATGTACCAGGGCTGGAGGCCTCGGGGCGGCGGGGACAGCCCGGGGTGAGGGGCTCTGGGAGCCCGGGGTGAAGGGCTAGGGGGCCGCGGACAGCCCGGAGTGAAAGGCGAGGGGAGTAGGGGGGCCCGGCCGGGCGGGATTCGCAGGGGGCACCTGCTGGCTGGAGACGGAATAGCCCTGAGGAGCAGGGTCGGGGCTGGACCCAGCAGAACCTGGCGGGCGAGCTCTGGGTGTTGGGCGAGGGGAGAGGCCCCCGGGCATCTTTTGGAAGGGTACAGGTGTCTTTGCACTCGTGTGTATCCTGTGTCAAGGGGTTTGCCAGCGGCCCACTGGAGGCACAGCAAAAATGGGCCAGCATTGAAATCCCCCATTCAGACCCTGTCTGGGGACTGGCACCACAGGCTGCCCTCAAAAATTCTATCAGGCCTCTGGGTTGTCTGTCTTTTAAAGTGCTTTTTTTCTGTTTCAGATTAAGAGGCTGTCCTGCCCAGCACCAAGCCATTGCCTGCCGGCAGTGAGCGCAGCAGTGACTGTGTCTGAGGGTACCAGCAGGGATATGGAGGGCCTGTGCTCAGAGCTGCTCCTGCCCACACCAGGAGAGGCAAGAGCTGTCGGAAGCCCTTGTGTGGCCAGCACCAGTCTGGCTGGAACACCCCCGCTGACCGCCAGCCAGGAGTTGCTGCTGGCAGAGGCTTCAATGCCTGGGGAAGGGGCCCATGCTGAAGGAAGCAATGTAGAAATATTCTTCGAGGCAGTGGCTGGCAGTGTGACACTGAGCAACGCGACCAGTGCCACAGGTATGAGGCGCATGGAGGGCACTGTGGGCCCAACAACACTTATCAGAGGAAGAGAGGTCTGGCTAGGGCCTCTGTTGCTTCCAGCCAGCACCATGGGGACAACCAGCTGGCCTCGTGTCTCTGACCCCCTGTGCATCACCAGTCTGGTGATGTTTACCAGAGCTGAGTGCAGACCTGGCACAAGCTGAATATGTGGATGGAGGGGATGACTGTGGGGGTTGTGTGCTGGGTGAAGTGGTCAATCCAGGCTGTCAGTAGGGACAAGGTGGAGATCTCCACCTGGACTTCTGCTCCCAGCGTGCTTTCCACACGGGTCAAGTGTGGGCATGTCCTACTGAGAATGGGACCAAGCCAGTCTCACATCTGTACATGCCTCAAAGATGCAAAAGGACAGACTTGGTCACCATGATCACCTGGGTTCTGGTGTTCCCTTTCTTTTGGGAGATGTCCTGAGATATCCTGGGCAGGTGGTTGGCTGTGGTTCTCAAAATGTAATTTTGGCAACAGAGGTTTATCTTCCCTGTCCAGAGCTGGAACTGAACCACCAGTACCAAGCTCTTGGCCTGGCAAAAGCCCTTTCTAACACTTGCTTCTCACTCTCTGCAGAGGTTCTGGTCAAAGTGGTGGAGTTGTACTATTGCGAGAGGTGTGGCCAGAGTTTTGAAGAGGCCTCATTTCTGTCCCAGCACCAGTGCCTGCTGCTGGCCACCTCAGGACAGCTGGAACTCCCTGGGGCACTATTGGCTTCTGTCAGCGAGGGCCAAAGCGAGGCAAGGGGCTCGGAACTGCCTGGAACTGGCACGCAGGAGGGCTCTACTCCTGAGTGCCTGCTGTGCCCCATCTGCCAGGAGGCGTTCGTGCAGCCTGGCCAACTCAAGGAGCACTTCAAGACCCACCGTGCCCCACCAGGAGCCCTGTCCTGCCCAGAGAAGGGCTGCCACTTCACCACAGAGGACCGCAAGCAACTGCGCAGCCACTTGCGCCACCTGCACGGGGCCTCCCCCGTGTCCTGTGCCTGCCGGGCCTGCCCATTGCTGTTCCCCAGTCGCCCAGCCATGGAGCAGCACCACCGGACACACTTCCCCTTCCACTGTTGCCACTGTGACTTTGTCACAGCCAACGCCAAGCTCTTCTGGCAGCACAGGAAGGGCCACACCACAGAGCCCCCATCCAAGATGCCCACAACAGGCAGGCCCTGCAGTTCAGACCCCTGCAGCCTTGAGCAGTGCTGTGTCCTGCCATCAGGTATGGCTTGGTGGGGTGCTGGGGGCTGTGGCTGTTGCAGAGTCTGACTGTGTCCGTGCATCCCATTCACAACTGGGAAGAGTGGGGGGCAAGGCTGCAGTGCTGGAGGCTGGGAACCCTGCATTTCTTCCTGCAACATGTTTTGTGCTCCCCCTCTCAGCCAGGAGGTTTTTCTGCACGTGTGTGGGTGTGGGGGAGTGGTCCCTCTTGCCTCGAGCATGATGATCTTTGTCTTTCCCCAATGAAGCAGCAGCAGAAGGACAGGAGGAGGCAGGGAACTGCCACCCTGGCTTGCAAGCCAGCACAGCAGAAGCCAGGCCGGCAAAGGCTGCAGGTACCGGGAACAGCTTCTTGAAGGGGCAGAAAGCATCAGCTGGGGAAGAGGACTCAGAGGGTGGTGAGGATGAGTCCCCAGAGGAGGATGGCGAGAGCCCCTGCGAAGCCGAGGCCAAAGAGGATGGGAAGGCAGCTTCTGAGAAAGCCGGAGTGCCACAGGCACACCACTTCAGAGGTGAGATGCGGACCCCTGCCAAGAGCTGCTCAGGCTTTGTATTGTGAACATGGCGCACAGTCGTGAGGCTGGGGGGGAAACATAGGCTGGACTTGTGGGGCCTGGGGGTCCTGTGCTATCCAGTAACTCCACATCACCTGCATGTACCAGTGCACTGTGCCCCCTGATGTCTGAGAAAACGCGTCCCTTCTTTTTGTTGTCCATATGCACTGTCAGGTTTAGGCAAAGGTTTGCCTGGTTGTCGGGATCAGGGAAGCACAGGCAGGCCTGGTGTAGGCTGTGCTTTGCCAGTGTTGAGCTGGAAAGCTCACCAGAAGTGTACTGGTGGCTTGGGGTGATGACAGTTCCTCCAAGTAGTTGGCTGCTGTGTGACCACACAGGTGTCTAAACCCTCACCCTTGGGTAGCTGGATAAAGGACATTACATCTGACTGTGCTCTCCATGTTTTCCCTACTGATTACTCCCCCTCCTCTGCTCCCCCAGGGGATGTTGCAGAAGGCTCCGAGTACCTCTACAAAACCCACATGTGCCCTGAATGCAAGCGGTGCTTCAAGAAGCGGACACACCTGGTGGAGCACCTCCACCTGCACTTCCCCGACCCCAGCCTGCAGTGTCCCAACTGCCACAAGTACTTCACCAGCAAGAGCAAGCTGAAAATCCACATGATGCGGGAGACAGGCGAGAAGGCCCATCGCTGTCCACTCTGTCACTATAGCTCGGTGGAGAAGAACGCCCTCAACCGCCACATGGCTAGCATGCATGAGGACATCTCCAACTTCTACTCTGATGTTTATTCTTGCCCTGTCTGTGAAGAGAAATTTCGGCTCAGCCAGGCCCTCAAAGAACATTTGAAAACTCACAAAGCCGAACCCAAGAGGCTGAGCTGCTTCCAGGGAGGCTGCGACTATTGTGTGGAGGACCGAAAGGAGTTTGTCCGTCATCTCAAGGATGCTCATGGCATCAAAGCAGTGGAGTGCAAATACCATGCCTGCTCACTGCTTTTTGGTACGGCTGAGGCCATGGAGGCTCACCGGAAAACCCACTATGCCTTCCACTGCCAGCAGTGTGACTTCATCTGCTCCAACAAGCATGTTTTCCGCAAGCATAAGAAGCAGGGGCACCCAGGCAGTGAGCAGCTCCAGTGCAGCTTCTGCCCATACATCACTTTCAACCCTGTAGAGTTTCATGACCACGTGGGCAAGATGCATGCCAATGAGAAGATCCACAAGTGCACCGAGTGTGCCTTCGCCACGGCGCACAAGCGGGTGCTCATCCGGCACATGCTGTTGCACACTGGTGGGTGTCTGCTGTGGGGGTCCCAAGAGCCAGGCTGGGAGAAGGGTGGTGTCCTGGCTCTGGGGAGGCAGGGAGGGCTGGGTCAGGGCTCCTGGGTTCCAGCACTGGCTCTGCCATCCCAGTGCCACTTGGCTGAAATTGTGGCATGTTCCCACCCCTGCTGTTATCCCCAGCTCCTACTAAGCTGGTTTCCTTGCCATATTGCTTTATCTGGCTGTCATGCTGAAGATGTTCATGTGTTGCCTGTAGGAGAGAAGCCTCACAAGTGTGAGCTCTGCGACTTCACGTGCCGGGATGTGAGCTACCTGTCCAAGCATATGCTGACCCACTCCAACGACAAGAACTTCATGTGCACTGAGTGTGGGTACATCACCAAGTGGAAGCACTACCTCAATGTCCACATGCGCAAGCACACCGGAGATCTCCGGTAAGAGCCCCTGTTTCACTGCCCTATCAGCTTAGTCAGGGCTCCCCAAATCCTGCTCCTGTACCGTAAATCAGCAAATGAAAACCCCCTAAGACTCAATTTGTGAGCATTGGGAGGCAGGCATTCCGTTATTGTCAGCACTGGACTCACAAGGAGGATAGCTCCTCTAATAATCGTGTGTGCCTTGTTCTTGCTCAGCATAAGTAATATTTATTGACAGTTTTACATATTCGTCAAGTGTCTTAGATATTCACTGTTTTCCTAGAAAGTTCTTGCGTGTGTTAATTAGCTGTATGAAGTTTTTTGGAAGTCCTTATTTGGTCACTAGGGGTCTTCTGGTATTCTCTGGTGGTTGTTTGAAGCTTGAAGTTGACTTGGACTTGTCTGTTGAGCAGCATATTTATAGCTAGTTATAGAGTGTCTTTGTTCAGAATCTCTTATCAAAAACTAGATACTTCTGTTACAACTACTCTAACTGAAAACATTCAGAAACTTGCTTATTTTGCAACTACTCAGACAGAAACCTACATTGTAAAGGCCTGTGGGAAATTACTGAACTATAGAGAATTACTGTTCTCACTTCAGGGATCTGCTTCTCCAGGCTGTCTTGAGTGCCAGACTCTCTCTTGCCTGGCCATAGTCTGCTCGGTCTGGAACATAAGCAATTTGGTCTTTGAGCTTGAAGGTTGTTACCAGCATGGTGCTGTCGAAGCAAAGCTATTTTTGGTGTCTCCATGCCACTGAAGAGGTGTATTACCTCAGAGATGCAGCTCTGAGTTTGGGTTCATGAGCTCTTCTGATGTTTGTAGACCAAGACCCACTTGGGCATCTTCAGCACTGCCAAACTGTCAGCTCCTTTGGGTTTACCTTGCCTCCAGGGACGCAGGAAGTGCTGTTGGTGTAACACACTTGTGGTGATGACACAGTCCATGTATGGAATACTCGGGGAATCTTATCTCCTATCCCCTGGCTGGAGGTGTAAAGCACCAGCAGTGCCAAGGGCTGCAGCAGGGAGGAATTGTCTGTGGTAAGAGCTGCCTGGGTGATAAAGGTCACATCTGGCAAACTGAACAGCACCCCTTCAACATCATTCTGGGATGGGGAGGGAGAGCTCACCATGCCTGATGGAGCTCAGTCTGTCGCAGTTCCTTATGCTGCCTGATGAATTCTGTTTGTTCCCACAGGTACCAGTGCAACCAGTGCGCCTACCGGTGTCACCGTGCTGACCAGCTCAGCAGTCACAAGCTGCGGCACCAGGGCAAAAGTCTGATCTGTGAGGTGTGTGGCTTCGCCTGCAAGCGCAAGTATGAGCTGCAGAAGCACATGCAGGCAAAGCACTCACAGAACTACCAGGTGCCCATCTTCCAGTGCCAGTACTGCACCTACCAGACCAAGTACAAGCAGGCACTGCTGAACCATGAGAACTGCAAGCACACTAAGCAGAAGGAGTTTCGCTGTGCCCTCTGTTCCTACTGCACCTTCAGCAACACCAGCCTCTTCTTCCACAAGCGTAAGATTCATGGCTATGTTCCTGGTGACAAGGACTGGCTGGAAAACTATGCCAGCAAGGAGCTGGAGATCAGCTCATCTGAGGCACTCTTCAGCTACGAGCTCAGCACAGCCCTGCATGTGGATACCAGTTCCTCCCTTACTGGCAAGGAGCAGTGGGCCAAGGCAAAGCCATCCCAGCTGGAGTCCCAGGGAGAAGAGGGCTACCAACAAGTGTTCGTGGTACCCCTCCTTGGGCAGGATGCTGCTCCACCAGAGAACAGCGGTGAGGCAGAGAGAGGTGTGGATGAGGGGGAGAAAAGCTGTCCCACTGCTGGCAATGCCCTGGGAGGTGACTGCATACAAAGAGATGCTACTGCAGGCTCAGCTGAGCTCACTGTTTCTGAGGATGTGGCAGAGAGCTGCACCTTGCACTTGGAGGCACTGAATGTCTCATCTGACCCCCTCCTGGAGCAGTTGACTGCAGAAGCCTGTGTGAGACAGCCAGAGAGCAAGACAATGCTGTCCTGCAAGGAGCCTCCCACAGCCTTTGAGGTGCTGAATTCCCGGGATAACCTTGTCTTGGAGAACAGTGGCAATAAACTTGAAGGCATCCCAGATTTTGAGGAAGAGGAGGTAGATGTACAGGAAGATGAGGTGGCGAAATGCAGTATAGTGTCAGGAGACAGCCAGAGAAAAGACACCCCAAGGCAGGCAATGGACCACCTTGAGGAGTCATGCTCAGACTGCCACAAGCTGGTGGCAGACACTAAGGTGAGAGAGACCAGCCAAGCCAAGCTGCCAGAGGCCTGGATCAGTGTGCTGAAGACATCTGAGCAAGTCCACCCACCTGTCTCAGAGGATGTGGCCACCTCCAGTTGCAATGCCAGAGGCAGCTCAGAGTCAGTGCTGAAGGCTCTTCGGAAGCAGGACAAGGAGCAAGCAGAGACACTGGTGCTGGAGGGCAGGGTGCAGATGCTGGTGGTGCAGTCAGAGAGCCAGGTCTTTAAGTGTGAGAAGTGCTCTTACATCACACGGAAGGAGAAGTCCATGTCCCTGCACTCCAAAGCCAGCTGCCAGAGGCGCCGGGCCCCACTCGTGTGCCACGAGTGCGGCGCCAGCTTTAAGCAGCAAAGGGGGCTCAACACCCACCTTCTCAGGAAGTGCCCAGTTCTCCTGAAGAACAACAAGATCCTCAAACCAGCCAGCCAGGACCCACCTGGATTGTGCCAACCTGCTGACCAGCCTGGTGATAATGGTACAGAAATGGGGGAGAATGAGAAGGGATGCTCAGAAGAATCCAGGCATGCTGAGGGCCCTTGGGAAGCTGAACTAGTGCATGATAAAACACAAGCAGAAGGTAGGCCTTTGGCTGGGGAACAGGCATTGGATTGTCTTGCCCCTGAGAAATCCCTGCTGGGTGACAGCATAAAGGTGGCAGAAGAGCCTGCCCAGCAAGGGGATGAGCCTGAGCCAGGTGGAGGTACTGGTCCCTCCCAGACTGAGAAATCCTCAGAAAAATACCGACTGGAAGGAGGGAAGCTGCACTGCAATGCCTGCTCCTTTGTGTGTTCCCGTGTCTCGACCATCACCTCCCATGTGGAGGATGGCTGCCGAAACATGGAACAGTTCTGGTGCTCCTTGTGCCCTGAGGTCTTCCGCTCCCAGCGGGCCCTCAGAAGTCACTGTGCTGAGAAGCACATCATGCATCCAAAAGGAGACAGATCCCAAAGCACCGAGCTCTGTGCGGGGGACCCAGCCAGTGTTGAGACAGGCCAGCCCAGTGAGCTGCCACTGGATGCAGCCCCCGCAAAAGCCACCCCACCCAAGAGGAGGCGTTTCTCCTGCCCTACCTGCCCTTTCACCTGCCACCAGGAACGGGCCATGAAAACGCACAAGAAGAGGGGCTGCGTGACCCTGGACGAGTTTCGCTGTGCCTCCTGCCCCTTCACTTCCAAGGTGGCCAAAGCCCTGCGGCTGCACCGCAGACTGCACCGCAAGCACTACAGTAAGCGGCCGCAGCTGCAGTGCCGCCAGTGTGAGTTCACCTGCAAGCAGGCCCGCTGCCTGCGGCAGCACATCCGCATCAAGCACGAGGGGGTGAAGCCACACAAGTGCCTCTATTGCGAGTTCAGCACCACACGGCGCTACCGCCTGGAGGCTCACCAGTCCCTGCACACTGGTGTGGGGCGCATCACCTGCAGCATCTGCAGCCAGACCTTCGGCACCAACTCCAAGCTGCGCATCCACCGCCTGCGGGTGCACGAGAAGACACCCACCCACTTCTGTCCGCTGTGTGACTACAGCAGCTACCTGCAGAATGACATCACCCGCCACATCAACAGCTGTCACCGTGGTGAGCTCAACTTTGGCTGCTCCCGCTGTGAGGCTCGCTTCAGCTCTGAGACAGCCCTCAAGCAGCATGTCCTGCGGCGGCATGAGGAGAAGGTGTCCTATGGCTGCCCACGCTGTGGCTTCATGTGTCACAGTGAGGCCACGCTCAAGTGCCACGTGCAGAAGCAGCACCCACACCTGGAGTGTAGCACCTGCAAGGAGACCTTTGCCTCTCGGGAGGCACTGGAGGAGCACAAGACGCAGCATTTCAGCCACCGCTGTGAGCTGTGCAGCTTTGCAGCCAAGGAGCGGCAGCAACTGGTGCGGCATTATATGGAAAGCCATGAGCCAACCGCTCCCCAGGACAAACCCCTGCATTGCCCCTTCTGCGACTTTGCCTGCCGCCACCAGCTTGTCTTTGATCAGCACGTGAAGGGCCATGGGGGCACTCGCATGTACAAGTGCTCGGACTGCGAATACACCACCAAGAACAGGCAGAAGATCACATGGCACATCCGCATCCACACAGGCGAGAAGCCCTACAAGTGCCACCTTTGTAAATATGCCTGTGCTGACCCTTCACGTCTCAAGGTGAGAGTTCTGCTTGGGGATGTATCTATTGTATCTACATGGCTTGAGGGGCATCAAGCCACTGGGATTGGGGAAGAAGTTCCCAAGGGGAGATTTTGTCCTCTGTCCTCTTCTGTGCCTCATACAGGAGTTAGAGGCAAGCATATAAAACTCATGTAAAACTCAGTATGCTTTTCCCCTGCTGTTGCAGTTTCAGGGGAAGGGGTATTTGTAGCAAAGCAAGAAGCAGGCAGCTGTCCAAGTTCACTCCTTTTCCTGCTGATACTGCTGGCTTTCTCTGGGTGCAGCCTTGCACCACTTGAAGCAAGTCTGGCTGCTTGCTGGCTTCCGCATGCTCTGTGATGCCCGTTAGACATGGTGCAGGGAAACCTTGGCTTCCTTGCAAGCAGAGCATTGACCCTTCCCTCATTGCTGTAGGTGATTAGCATCCTGATGCACGTAAAGGGCCCATAGCCTGACAGGCAAGCACACAGCCCTCCCTGCTCCGTGCAGCTGGAGATACCAGAGCTGTCTTTGAGCCCCTCACTGGCACCCCAGAGCCCTGCACATTCCCAGGGCAGAGGATGTGGTCTCATCCTGACCCTACCCTCCTGCCCTGTGCCCAGTATCACATGCGGATCCACAAGGAGGAGCGAAAGTATCTCTGCCCTGACTGCGGCTACAAATGCAAGTGGGTGAACCAGCTCAAGTACCACATGACAAAGCACACAGGTGAGTGCTGCTAATGGGGACAGGCTGTTGAGCACCAAGGTAGGTGTTTGGGTTCAGGGACCCCAGCTCCCTGCTTGTTTTGCTACCAGTGGCCCAGCTGGAGATAGGGGAGGCCCCCAGCATTTGAGGGGCAGCACATTCTCCTGTGCTAGTGGGCTGAGGACCATGCCCTCAGGTGGGAGGGAAGTTGGGGTGGTGCAGACCCCAGGCACTGTTTGGTGCCATGCAAATGCGGGGTGTTGGTGTGCCTGCTGACACAATGGGGTATAGGGCAAAGTCCCTGGAGACTGATGCTCTGTTACAAGGATGGTGAAACCTGTGGAACGGAGAGCACTGCGCCCCCATCCCGGTGCCATCCTCTTCCCTGTCACCACAGGCCTAAAGCCGTACCGCTGCGACGAGTGTGAGTACTGCACCAACCGTGCAGATGCCCTGCGGGTGCACAAGGAAACACGGCACCAGGAGGCCCGTTCCTTCATCTGTGAGCAGTGTGGCAAGGCCTTCAAGACCCGCTTCCTCCTCAAGACCCACTTGAAGAAGCACAGTGAGGAGAAGCCCTATGTCTGCAATGCCTGTGGACGGGCTTTCCGCTGGGCAGCCGGCCTGCGGCACCACTACCTGACCCACACCAATGAACACCCTTTCTTCTGCCGCTACTGCCCCTACAAGGCCAAGCAGAAGTTCCAGGTCATCAAACACATCCAGCGGCATCACCCTGAGCATGGGGCTGTTGACCCTAGCCAGGGGGTGGGAAAGGACCCCAGCACGCTCACTGTCCACCTTCACGCCGTGCAGAGGGAGAGCCAGACCAAGGGGCCACCCGGAGTGGAGCAGGAAGGAGGGTGTCCTGTGGAGAAGGATGGCACATCGCAGTGAGGCTGAGTCCTGACTGCTTTAAGGCGCCCGTGGCACAGGCCTGCTGCAGAGATGTATGTGTGTGTATAGGCATATATGTATATGGGTTGTAAAATATGTGACTGTATAAAAGGAATTGCTCAGCTCCTTTTAATACTGTTTCTTGGGGCTGTTTGGAACCCTGTATGAACAGTGAGCCAGGTGCCTACAGAGAAAGAGCACAAGTCCAGCTCCTTGTCTCTCCCCAGCACTCCTGCACTCAGACCTGAGTTTGTCAGTCACTGAAGTTTATTTGGTTGCTTACAGAGAAAGGATGGGACAAGGGTTAATTTGGGGCTGTAATGGGGCTCTGCAGGGCTGGGGGGGCCACTAAGGATCAATTCCTCTCCCAGCTCTGCCCAGCCTTAGGGTTTGCTTGGCTCCAGCCTTGCTCCCTTGCCTGGGAGGGGACCAGCCCCTGCAGCAGAGCTGGGCCATGCACCATCTCTCCTCTTCCCCACGGTCAACCTGTGACCATAGGCTAGGGCAGGGTGCTTGTGGTGCAGGGAGCTGCACCAACATAGACCCCATGCTCATGCCTGAGGGACAGCATCCTAAACCTGGAAAGCGCTTTTTCCCAGTCCTTGGAGGCTACTGCAAAGGGGGTCACAGCAGCAATAATGACACAAGGATGACACAAAACAGCTCAACAAGATGGTGAGGTGGTTGGCTCTGTGACCCCAGCTGCTTGGGGCCACCTCTATGGCTTCCATCCAGGTGCTGCTCAGCCCATGAGCTCAGTCCTGCTCAGGGCCAGGTGGCTTGGTGATGCGGATATGGACAAAGAGCGAAGAGGGTGGGATGCCGGTGCCATCCTTGGAGAGGAGATGGATGTGGCGGTATCCTGCAAGGGGTACAGCAAGATTGCAACCACATCCTTCTCTCTAGCACCCAGCTGAGCCCCAGACACACTTGGCAGGGCTGTCCTGGGCCCCCAAAACCACTGGGGAGCAGCCACTCACCAGGTTTGATGTTGGCAAAGGCTAGAGTGAACTGGCCCACGAAATCATTCCTGGAAGTCTTGTCATAATCCTCCACCACAAAGCGAACCAGGGCCAGCTCAGGCACATGGAGCTGAAACTGCAGTGTCTCATCCCAGCGGGGGTTAAACCCTGGGAAGGGACAGTGAGCGCTCTAAGAGTGAGAGGCAGGGAAGGTACCTGAGCACAGCAGGGTCCCTGGAACCACTGTGGGGCTCACCATTGTTCTCTATGTACTTGGTCTCCTGGTGTGCTTGGTCTGCAGGGACCCCATAGATCTCTACCCGCACAAGTGGGTCGATGATGGCTCCATCCTTGCTGTTGGCCACTTTGGGCAGCTGCTGCCCACTGATCACCTGCAGGAAAGGGCACAGACCCCATGAGCTGGGGAGCAGCCAAATCAGTCTGTTGTGAAACTACTCGGCCCCAGCACACTGCCCAACAGTGTCCCCACCTGTCGGGGACTGATAGAGCCCCAGGACCCTGTCAGCAGTTCCGTGGGGTCTCTCCTCAGCCCTGTACCTGGATCGTCAGGGTGATGGGGCCAGGGCCTTCCCAGCTGCTGGGGTCACTGGGGTTGAAGAGAGTCTCATCCCTCATGAAGGGTGGTTTGAGCACGTAGCCACAGCGGCCATTCTGGCTGAAGAGCCCATCACACAGGTCCATCTCCATGCCAGCCGTCTGGAAGTTCAGGGCCACTGAGGGGAGGTGGCAGGGAATAGGGTTCTCAGAGCAGTTTGGAGACACCATGCTCTGCTTGGAGCTGAGAACCAGCCTGTCCCCTTAACCAGAGATGTGAGGCTGCACAGGGGAATAAGGCACTGATGCCTGGATACTCCCAGGCTCCTCAGCCAGACCTGGCACCAGCTGGCTTGTAGCTGGCACTAACATGGGTGTTGATGGTGGCATTTGGCATGGGACTCAGTCTATCTCCCCAGCCCACAGCCCTGATGCCCCCCAGCCATACCAATCTGGCACCCCACGTTCCACATCTCCTGGGGGCTGTAGTTGGAGGAGTCAGTCCGCATCCCACTGGGGTAGATGCGTGTCAGCTGCCAGGCATTGTGGCGGACAAACTCATTTCCTAGAGACAGAGCGTGAGGACCACTTGCGTCATTCTCTGGCCTGCACAGCCACCCACCACATGTGCTATCCATCCATCCACTCATCCATCCTTTCGTTCATCCATCAACTCATCCATCCTTTCATCCATCACCAACCCATCCACCCACTCACCAATTCTCAACCCTCTCCCTTCTTAGGAATCCAGGTGTCCTACCTTGTTTTCTAAGGCAATAACCCCCTCATCACCTACGAGAGGCAAACTCTGCAGTACAGTCCCACTGGACCACCTTTCTGCCAGACAGGCAGGGAACCTTGGTGTCTGGAGGTTTTAGCTCTACACCTGAGGAAGCCACCTGCCCCCTCCACCCTCTCCCAGTCTCCCAGTGCCACTGCCCCCTTCATGTCACCTGCATCCCGGATGAGCTTTCTGGCTTTGGCCTCAGAGAGGGAGGAGATCTCGTAGGGCCGGGAATGGCTGTGGGCCTCCTGGAAGCCCCGGAAAGACACATTCTTGCAGTAGATGACGCAGTCAGACAATGCTTGTGCCAGGGTCTCCTTGTCCTTCTGCAAGGCAGAGCCATGTTGGGTGATGGGAGCATCAGCAGCAGCACTCACCCAGGCCAGGGACTGTGGAGCCAGGGCAGACAAGAGCAGCCAGGAGTGTGCTGGGGGATGGCAGCATCCACACCATGAGCAGCCTTCTGGCCAGGAATGGAGCAACCAGGGGATCCCCAACATGATTCTACCACAGCAAAGAGGGAGCTGGCATGGCCAGAGGCAGAAAGGGCTGTCCCACCTTCCTGATTATGTCTCTGCAGTCTCTGTCTCTCCTCCAGGCACAGAATTTCACTACAGCCCATAGTTGTGTCCAGGCGCTCAGCACTCCCAGCAAGTCCCCAACCCAGGTCACCTACCTTTGCCCTCCGCCTCTCCTCCTCTGCCTCTGCCCCGTTGTCATCATCAGACACATCAGGCACCTCATCCCCTGGCCCATCCAGTGTGTCCTCCAGCCGCCCAATCTTTTTCCCCTTCAGCAGGATCTTGTGCTTCAGCTCCTGTGGGGTCGAAGACAGAGATGCACCTTGGAGTGCCCAGCTCCCCCATGGTCTTGTTGTCCCCTGGAATCCTGCACTGCTAGGGACCAGCACCACCAGTTCTCTTCAGTATCCAGGAGGGGATGGGCTAGAAGGGTTCTTCCCTGTTGTCTGACTCTGCAGGGCATGGGGAGACAACTTTGGGGACAGCTTTGGCATCTCTGTAAATATGAGGACACAAAACCCCCAAGGGTCCTCAAGTGCTCCGGTGGAGCAGGATGATGCTGGGACAGGGATGGCCGGTTCTCTGAACAGCAGAACCATCTCCTCACCCCACTCCCAGGCAGAACAGCAATGCCCAGCACAGCTGTGCTCTGTCCCTACCTCTGGGGATGGGAGCTGGGTGGGGATGTGCCCATCAGTGGTCGTGGTGAGGAGCTGTTCCCCCAGAATGTCCCTGAGCTGCTGTGCCAGGACCTCCTGCTGCTCCATGCTGCAGTGATTCTCCAGGGACAGGATCACTGGGTAGTCTGAGACCTGGGGAGCAACACATACAGCTGGGGAGCAACATGTACACCTGGAGACCAGCCTTAGTGGGGTTGAGGAGCTCTCACAATGGTTTTTACCAGGCATCACCAGTCCCAGGATGGAGCTCCTTGTGTCTTCTTGTTTCCCCCCCCAAGACCTTCTTACCCTTCCAGTCCACCAGTATCCCCCACATCCCATCTCATTCCCACATCCCCAAGGCCCCACATCCCCCCTGCACCACCAACAGACCACGTCTGTGTGAGCCCCCGTGCCCTGTCATAGCACAGCACAGGCTGTAAATCAGACACCCCAGTGCTTTTCCCTTGGAAAGTGACACTCTCCCACAGTGTGAACAGTCCTGTTGCATCACCAGGTCTGTGAGCCTCAGCACTGCTCCCCTCCCAGGAACCCATCACTACCCCATGGGACAATTACAGCCATGTCCCCACCCACACTGAGGGCCACCCACCACCCAGCACCTGGGGAAGGGTGTGTTACCTTGAAGGCATACTTCCCCAGGGTGCTCACCACCTCCCGGAAGGGGATCTTGGAGGTGAAGGTGTGGCCGTGGTACACCATGGGCTCCCCGTTCGGACCGTCCCAGCAATCCACCTCCAGGCACCGGCAGCCCCGTTTCAGAGCCCTGGGGGTGGGTTGTCACCCCTGGAACCCCGCACATGTCCAGAGTACCAGCTCCCTGCCCTCCCCTCTGCCCTTGAGTGTCACCCCTACAGGGGACACTCACCAAGGGTGAGGATGCTGCTGCATGCTGGGCAGATAGAGCTGGGCTCATTATCCCCCTTGCTGAGCACCACATGGCATGGCCAGAGGAGAGCTGGACCACAGAGGTGCAGAGGAGCTTCTGGGTTTGCCCCATGAAGCCGTCCAGGACACTGCACTAGGGCAAGAGGGTGCTGGAGGGCAGCTGGAAAGGAACAGCCCCTTTACCTGATGTAGCCCTCGATGCTGCTGTGGCCACAGATCTGATCCTCTATCAGGTAGGTGTTGTGGGAGGAGGAGATGAAGTAGTGGCAGAGCGGCTGGTTCATGTCCTGCCAGAGTGCCCGGTGCTGGGGGTTGAAGATGGAGCCCTCCGGGGAGCAGAGGTACATGAGGAACCCATCAGCACTCAGCACATGGCGAGCCCGGGCTGCAGGCAGAGGGAGAGGCTCAGGGACACCCAGGGATGTAGAAGATACAAGATGGGGCAAACAGGACTGCTGGTGGCTCCTGGAATTCCCAATCTGGTCAGCATAGCTGCTGCCAGAGGCTGGGGCACAAGAACAGATGACCCAGAGCTGTAACCTTGGAAAGGTGGGCAGTGGATCCCAAAGCAGAAGCATGCAGACTATGGCTGGTCAACCTTCTACACCAAAATGGTCCACGAATGGACCAAATAAAGTGGAACCCAGATTACACCATGGTGAGTCCTCCCCCCGTGTCCACCTGCAGCAGGATGGGGCTGAGAGCACTCCTGCCATGGGACTGTGAGTCTCAGACTGCTCCTTGTCCCTGTGCAGTGCACAACTGATGTCTGAGCCAGCTCTCACCTGTCTCAGATGGTTCATACTTGTCAATGAGCTCCATGGCCATTTCCTCTGTGCCTTCATCCTCCAGCTGCTCCTGCCGCAGGAAATCCACCAGCTCCAGCAGTGTCAGCTTCTTTCCATCCTCAGAGAATTCCTGGAAGAGGCTCAGCACCTCCTCACGCTGAGTGAGGGCCTTGTAGAAGTGCACAAACTCCTCCCCTTCCAGTGTCCCAGACTCTGACTTATCGGCATCCTGCAAGGGAGCTTCCTCAGCACTCAAGCAGGGCAAAATGAGGTGTCTTGGCCACCCAAGGTGCTGTAGAGGATTCTCTAACCCCAAATAGAGGGCACAGAGACTCCACATCAGTGGCACACATCAATCAATGTGTGAATGGATGGAGGGGGAGATGGAGGGCTGTTTGGGTGACCGGATAGATAGATGGGTCCATGGACAAAAGAGGGGAAGGGAGGGAGGGAGGAATAAAAACTAGACTGCTGGTTTTCTGGGTAGACAGATAAGCAACTTGATGAACAAATGAATGGGAGGAGAGAAATGCTGCCTTGGCTGGTTGGTTTAATAGACAAATGAGTAAGTGGGTGTTTGTGTGGGTAAACAGATAGTTGGGTTAATAAGTGGATGGATGGATGGATGGATGGATGGATGGATGGATGGATGGATGGATGGATGGACGGACGGACAAATGGACAAAAGACAATGACCATATCCTTTCCAAGAAAGTGTGTAGCCCTTCTAGGCTCTTGGGTGCAGTGCTTACCTGGAAGAGCCGCAGGGCATGATCCTCATTCATGTCCACATTCATCATCTTGAGGAGATGCTGTACCTCCTTGAAGTTCATGCGCCCATCCTTATTCTTGTCAGCTTTCTGGAACCAGTCACGAATCCACGTGAGAGAAAGCAGGGCAAATATTAAGGCAAAGGACTTTGGCTATGAGAGATGGAGGTGGGGAACATCAGAGGGCCTTTTTCCCTTTTTCTGTGTCGTGCACTGATGCAGATGGTGAGACTCAGAACAGCTTTGCACATGCCGGGACAAGGCTGGAGATACAGGGACTGGGGAATGATATGATTGGGTGGGGAGGCAGAGTGATGTTTGCAGGAAGGATATTGGTCTATCTTCTCCCTTTGGTCCATGGTGGTGGCCACGTCAATGAGCTGACGAAGGCCCTGGACCCAGCACTGTGCCTCCTCCGCCGAGCCAGCAATGAGGTCCAAGTTGCCACGACGGCCATAGAACACAATGGTGAAGCAGCGCTCAGGGGGGAATTCCTCAGCCAGGCTCTGCAGCACCTCCGACTGGTGCCCTTCCCGCACTGTCTCCACATCGCTGATGGAGACTGGGGCAGAGGGAGGGGATGCCTGTGTCTGTGGGCAACAAGGACCACAGGGCAAGGGGCACTGCCCACAGACATCTATCCTTCCAGCCTTTCCTTCTTCCACTCATCCATCCATCCACCCATCCCCTGAGCTAGTCATCCATTCATTAACCTTGAACTATCCAGCCAGCCACTCAACCATCAACCACTCTGTCTGCCTACTCCTGTCTGGCATTCCAGAGGTTTCACTTGTATCAGTGGCAATTTCTATGCAGCCTTTTTGACACATGAGCACTGCTGGAGGCAAGATGTTTCATGGAGAGGTGTGGGTGAGAAGAGACCACATATGCATGCACAGCCTTTCTGGAATATCCCGGCACCCATAGCCAGCATGGCTCAAAGAATCACCATACCTTCACAATCTGCAAACTCTGAACCCTGCTAATAGCCCCATGGCGAACATACTGAAGCCAGTACTCACAGGCAGACTCAGTTTTGCCTGTCCTCTTGGACTGGTACCAGATGGTCATGCAGTCATCCTGCAGCTTGAAGTACCGCTGCTTCTTCCAGCTCTTGGACTTGACTTTGCGCATCAAGGTCCCTTGCTGCATCTGCTCCAGTGTGTCGGTGATCTGGATGCCTGGGGGCAGCATGGGCTGCATCACCAAGGGTGGGGCTATCCAGGCACTGTGCCCTTGTACCTCACTTCATCTTGTCTCTGGAACCCCACACAGTCCCTCAATCTGTGAGGCAGGAGCAGTGGACCCCAAAGAAACTCCCTTCACCACATGAGAGGCAGAAGATAAATTCCCCATTAATCCTTCCCATCTACCCTTGGTGCTTCTGAGCTCAAATCTGAATGGCAATGGTGGGGTCGGTATGCTCCTGAGTGCAGCAAGGTAAGCTCAACCCACAGGCCAGATTTGCCCTGGCATAAATCCGGATGGCCCAAAGCCCTGCCCTGCACCCCTCCTCCACCGGGGCACTCACGGGCGTTGCAGAGCAGCGATGCCATGGCTCTGTCTTCTCCACGCTGACAGCTGCTGAGGAGGGAAGAGAGAAGGTGGCTGGAGTGAGCAGGGCTGGCCCCCCTCACTGTGCCCAGGTCCCGCCAAGTGGGGTCCAGCCATACACATGTATGTGTAAGTTGTGTGTGCCCCACCTAGTGCAAGAGTGCACCTGTGCCCATCTCCTGCTGGGTCATTGCTTTCCTTAAGTGTCGGGTTCCCCCCGCTGTACCCATGAAATATTAATCTGTGTTACCAGGAAGCTGGAGCTCAAAAGGTGTTGGTGGAAAAAAGAAAATCTTTTAAACGCAGACACTCCACAGCCCAGTGGGTACCAGAGCTGTACTGCTCCCAGGTCACTGCTTCCAAGGAGGAAGCAGCCTCTGAAGCCGGGAAAAACTGCCCTGGGAGTGCCCAAGAACAGCCCCTACTACCTAGGAAACGACCCCCACCAGCCAATTTGAAAGTAAGGGAGAGGCACGGCTGTGATAGCAAGGAAGGGGACAGAGACATGACCCTCAGCTCCTGCAGACTCTTCTCTCCAGAGAATACCAGCACCCTGGGCTGTGACTGCATCCACCAGCTGTACAGAGAGCGCACTGCAGTGAGTTATGACTAAAAATACCACTGGACAATAAGACTTTGATTAGGCTGTTGATACTTTAATTAGACTGACAAATCACTGGATGCGCCTGTCACCCAGGTGCTGGAGCTGGGCCCTTGAGGAGTGGATGCTGCAGTTGGTGGGCTGGGATTTGGGTGCGGGAGGAGACCCAGGGGTCCCTGGGGACAAAGGGCTCTGTGCCAGGGTGCAGGGGTGGCAGCCATGCTCCTGGCCCCTGACTCAGCACAGGCACAAGCTGTGTGGGGCTGGGAATAGCTAGTGCCGTCAGCTTGCAGGCAGCTGCCAAGCCCAACTGCCAGACCCTTACGGGCTCCAGGGCCAGACAGTAGACATTCCCTGTTCAGGGTGGGGATAGTAGGGAAGACCCTCAGCACAGTGCTGGCCAGGGCTGTGTCCCCACTCCTGGGGTACACACTAGCCATGGGACTTGCAGTGGCTGTTTGACTGTCACCAGGGCACGTGGGGACCATCTGTCCACACTCTTGGGGACCATCTGTCCACACTCTTGGGGACCTCAGATGTTGCTAGAGACATGGAGCATGGGTGGCATGGGGTGCCATCCCAGCTGCCGCCCAGTGCTGGGACTGTGTGTTCCCGGCACTGGCTCTTCTTGCAGGGCTCAGATGTCAAGGACTTGCTGCAGTGTCTCCATCCCCCCACATCTGATGTGCTGGGGGGCACTGCCCCACTGACCTAGGACCTGAAGTGTCTGAACCCACAAATGGGGGAGTGGCACCCTGTTCCTCCTGCAGCCTGCAGAGTGGGTGTCCTGATGCTGGCTAGCACAGTTCCAGGAGTGCCCCACACCCACTCCTCCCCTGACACACTCTCAGCCTCTGCACCCCATGGCCTGCAAGGAACCAGAGGGGACAACCCCAGTCACTCATCTGCCTGCACCCCCCTGTCTCCTGGCATCACCTAGCCCAGCACAGCTGCTTTACAAAGCTTCAGCTCCAGGTGCCCACATGCCCTGCAGTCCTTGTGCTGCAGTAGGCAAGGCACATGCGGATGTTTTGGGGAAGTTGAGGTGGAGGGAGAGGCACTAAGGCTGGAGAAGCAGGGAGAGATACTGGACAGGAACAGAGATGGGCTCGGTGCCACCAACAGGTCTGTCCTCTTTGCTCACGCATGTGTGCAAGGTGGCAGCATGCAAGGAAACAGCTTGCAGCCCTCAGGCCTGTAACCAGGCTGAGAGTTTGGAGATAAACTGCTCTTATCCTCTTATCCCTTACAAGCTTCTGGCACAGCACGAGAATGCCTAGTCCCAACCAGAGACTTCCCTACACATGCAGCGAAGAAGTGACAATCCCTTCCAGCACAAGGAAGATCCCAGGAGTGTGGATGCATGGGCATAACTGTTCTGCTCTCTTCTGTTGTGTGAGGGATGCCCCAAGACCGGCATAGCCTGGCCCCACACAGGCCCCCTTGCCCCAGTCTGAGTTACGCTGTGAGCCAAATGGGACGGGAGCCAGGGCACAGAGAAACCGAATCCGAGAGCTTCCCGCAGGGCAGCTGCCTGCTGCCAGGCACAGCCCCAATTACCCCAGCACATGATAAGCCACAGAAGAACGTCTCCTGGTGGTGAGAGTCCCTAGCGGACCTGAAGGGCCAGTGGGTGTGAGCGCTACCCAGCCACCCCGTACGGAGTCCCCTGGCAGAATTAAATTGTCCCCCTGGCCATCATAGGGGTGGCCGTGCCAGAGTAGGGTGGGTTGCCCCCTCGCTCCGGGAACCCCCCACACCTTGCTGCCCCGATGTGCACAGACTGTCCGTGTTCCAGGGCTTTGCTGAGCACACCCGCTCCGGGACGCGCTGCACCACCCGAGCACAGAGCCTGACTCACGCAGGTGAACCAGCCGGCAGCTGACCGGTCAGAGGGGCTCGGAGGCGAGAGGGGGGATGGACAAGAGGCTCCGGGATGAGGCAGCAAACCCCAGGGGATTCGGGGCTCAGGGAGACAAATCACACTTGAAGGCAAAAGAGACAAAACCACTGGCGTTTCTCCTTGACACCCCGAGCCACCCCAATCGTGCAGCCGTTTCTGGGGCAGCACAGCCCGAGCCAGGGGGTCCCAGAGCCTGGGGATCCCAGAGTCCGGGGGTCCTAGCCCCGTACCCACCGCCCCCTCCCTCCGCAGGGCGCCCAGCTCCCCGTCCCGTACCCGCTCTCNCTTCGGATTAAGGTCACGTCGCTCCGGAGGCAGAAGAGGGGGCGGGTAAAGAAGGCAGTGGTGCGGCCGGCAGGGGTGGGAGCACCCTGCAGCACCCACCGTTTGGGGTCGAGCCCCCATTCCTATCCTCCGACACAGCCTGTCCGTCCTCAGACCCGCCAGCAGCCAGCATAGCCCGATCTCCCCATGCGCAGCGTGTTTTGTGTCCCTGTCCTTTCGAGAGCGGTGGTCCACGGGCACTCCCGGCACTATCCAGCTGGGAGAGATAATGGACTCAAAAAGCAAGGCATAGTTTGAGCATCCTGGGGCAAAACTCCCATGGGATTGGGAATCCCACGCTGGGGCAGCCTTGGGGCTGGTCGAGTTGGAAACAAGGAGTGCAGAGCAGGGACTAAACTTTTGGGTGGGCAATGCTCTAACAGACCCGGCCCCTGGGTGAGTGGCAGCGCTTGCAAACACGCTGCAGGGAAGCACCGAGCGTCCTCTCCCTGGCAGGGTCACTACCTTCCTGCAAAGTAGAACACAGCAGCATCCCCTTTCCAAAACCCCTCCACATTACCTGCTCCAGGAGAGATGGGGTGCCACAGGAATGCAGACAGCTCCCAGTGGGAAAGGCCATCCTTCCCAGCTCAAACCCCCAAGCAGGCACATACCCCCACTTCCTCCCATCTGCATTAAACCCTCCCCTCTCCACTCACCCTCCCTGAAGGACAAGAACGAGAGTAATCTGTGCTGGCTGGGGATTTATTATTTATTAATCTGAACTTTAAAAAAAAAACAAACAAAAAACCAAACAAACAAAAAACCCCCAACAAAACAAACAAACAAACAAAAAAAACCAAAAAGAAGTATCAGCTCCAGGGCAGATCTTTTCACACTGTCAAGGTCAGGGTGAAAAGGAGGGATAAGAAGTCAATGGTTATAAAACAGGAACCCGAGGGCAAGGAAGAGGCTGTGCTCTGCCCTTGTTATGCAAGGCTGCGAGGGGAGGAGGGAAGGGAAACGGTGGGATTTAAGACACTGTTGGCACGACACTGCAGATGATCAGCAAAGTGGGCTACTTGAGGAGGGGGGAGAAATTAAGTAGCTGCCCAGGCTTGCCTGCAGCCAGCAGCCAAGAGCAGGCTCTGCTGCAGCAGAGCCCAGGAGCTCCTCAGCTGCTTCTGAGAGCCTGCTGCGGCCACATTAACCCCTCGGCACAGGGAAGGCAGGTAAGCGGCTGCTGGTCCATTTTAATTGTGGTGGGGCTGCGGCAGACGCCAAGACGGGTTTGAAAGCTGAAATGGATGCACCCGACTGGCAGAGAGGAGCTGGAGGGGGGAGGAGGGAGGGAGGCACGACTGAGCGGCGCCTAGCAGGCAGCACTGGGTGCAGGAGGTGGCATACCTGGAGCCTGCAGGCAGCAGGGGTTCATCAGCCGGTGGCCTACCCACCACCACAAGGCAGGTGCCCTCACACTGAGCTCCATTAGATGAGCCAGCCAGCAGACCTCTCAGGGCTAGATGAGAGGCCAGCACACATCAGCACCCCAGCCACCGGTCAGCTGTGGAAGTGCACTATTTACAGTACAACAGCCATAGTCCTGCTGCCTTTTCCTTCTCCAGAGCCCTGGGAAGCAAGCTTATGATGCATGGGTTCACTGCAAGCAAGCCACCCCTTCTCTTGGGGTAAGCACCACAGTGGCCTGGCTCTAGCCACTGCCTCTGTGCCAAAGGAAAGGAAGAAAGCAGTTCACTGCACCAGCTGGATGCAGAGCCAGGAGCAAGGATGTGCTGGCAAGGAAAAAAGCTGTCCCTGGGCTACTTGCAGCTGAGTAGTAGTATTAAAAGTGGATAATACAACTGGATCAGCTTTTATTCAGTTCACTCTTCTAAACAGACGTGTAAACAAGAAGTTACAAGGAATTGGAGGGACGTGGTGCACACACCCAGAGTTGTGAACCACTTGGGTGGAGGCTGAGCTTGCGGGAAGAGTGGACATCAGCGCTACCCCCTGCCTGGAGGTGGGGGCAGAGATGCCACCCAAGCCTCCTGGAGAGACTGGGATCTCTAGATTGTTTTTATTGATTTTTTTTTAAAGAAGTATCAGCATTTGCTGGTGTTGGGATCCCTGGAGGAATGCTGCACTGCTACAGAGCAGCCCTCTGGCTGGGTGGGATGGTCCAACAGGCTGGCAGCCAGTTGGCGCGCCCAGTTTGTTGTGGAAGAGGTCACCTGTTCCTGGTTCTTTGTAAACCTGAGCTGTTTCTTCCCCAGTTTCCCGCCCGCCTCAGCAGTCATTGCGGAGGAAGAGGGATGCCCCGTGGGTCAGTGACTTGACCCTCTTGCAGGTTCTTGACAAGCTGAGCCAGCCAGCGCTTTGTGGTGGTGTCATCCTTCAGGACCTGGGCAAAGGTGGTGTCCTTCAGCTGGTCAGGAAGGCACTGCCTGAGAGCTTCACGTGCCCTACATCAAGAGACAAGAAACGGGGCCCAACAAATAAAATCACAGGGGCAAGAGGGGAGCAAACCCCACTGGGGACACAGCATTCCTTTGCCTGGAGATCTCCCTCACAGAGCCAGCCAAGGAAAGCACTGTGCAGCAGCACGTGGCGCTCAGCCAGCCAGTGCAGCTCCTACTCATGCTAAACCCCACTGAGCCAGCCCCTGCACCCTGACACCCATCAGTCAAGTGACACAATGCCAGCAGATGCCAAGGCAACAAACGCATACCAAGCAGCATAGGGCAGAGCTGCTGGTAAGCAGATGAGTTTGTAGTCCCTCAACTGAATTTCATCTACTGGCTTCTACTGCTAACAGTCCATTTGATGCAGAAGACAGAGAGTATAGCATACCTTCCGCCTCAGGCCCTCCCTTGTACCTTAGTTCAAACTACATTTGAGCTCAGGCAGTTGCGAACTGCACAGGTGGAATTTGCATAAGCCCCAAACACTCACTGTTTCTCCCATGTACCATAAAAGGTCCTAGGATTAGCAATAAAAAACTCAAAGCAAAAAACCCACCCATCTTCCACACTGAGCTAAGGCTGACAGACCAGGAACTTTGATTCGCCCCAAGTGGGCACTGTGGAGAAGAACTGTGCTTCCAAGGGGGTGGGAGAAACCCCTGCCCAAACTCCTATAATGTTTACCTGGGGTTATCAGAAAGGCGAAGGTAGCAGCGGACGACATGTTTCAGCAGCCGTGCTGATGGCTCCTTGGAAAGCTGCAGGACCATTTTACCCTGTTTGATAGAGGCCAGTGCCACCAGTTAAAGTCTTTATAAGAACAGTTTCACAATCAGCAGAGACTGGGAAGAACCACTAAATCACTCACTGGTTTCCCACGCAGCACAGTTCATTACCCTTCATGTAGATACCCCTGCATGGAGCCTGGCACTGCTTGCCAAAATGCCTTTGAGAAGAGCAGTTTGATAGGACTTGTAAAGAGTTCTCTGAGCAGCTTGGGGAAAGCTTGTCTCATCTCTGTTTGGTTTTCACCTTCCCAGGACTGTTTAGTGCTCCAGCTCTTTGTAAGATTAAAGAGAACCTGGAGTTTCCCCCTCGTGGAAGACAGTCACATCCCAAACGCTTTGATAAGCTCAGGCTGAGTCACCCTGTGAGGTGTGTTCCCAAGCCCTGAAACACTCCCTGTTCTCATCTGCATTCCCTTTGTTTCAATACCCTTTTAAGACATTAGCAATACCCTGGGAAGCCATGCCAAAGGACTGAGCTCACCCACACCACATGTAGCAGGATTCACATCTGGTCTTAGCATGCCCCCAAAAGTTGTATTTTCTCCTTCTGCTATAACACCCATAAAACTGTTCCAGGGAGGCAAGGCCAGGGCAGATCTCAGCCTCTATTTCTCAAATGAAGTAGGACTTTGCACATGGCTGCACCTTTGAACACGTCCAGCCAAGCAAACAGTGCGGATGCCTTCACACATCTGCTCTGAAGGAATTTAACAGATTGTATTTAGGAGCCAATCACATCTGCCCAACAAGTTGGGTTTTTTCCTTGTAAACTACACTGGTTAGCACTAACCATTTTACTCATTAGCCAGATTCACCTGTATTTGGATATCCAGGCAGTTAGCAATTAGCAGGTCCCCCTTATCTGTCCTTTTGTAAGCTTCCTGTTCTCAGCAATTCCCCAGGATACCAATATTTCTTCAAAATAAAGAACTGCAAGCTCCTCCAACAGCTCCTGGATGGCAAATACTAACTTACTCTTTTAAAAGCATCTAAGACTTGGGTAAACTCTTACTCAAGTTACCAGGAGGCATGGAAGGAAATCATCACCCTCATGAGACAGGAGGTACACTATCCTGATTTTTGAAAACACTATAGAGTATTGATCCTGTCAGTGCTTTATGCAGTGGTGGGACTATACCTCAGCTAGGATTTCTTCCATGCTAACACATCCTTACACACCACATCCTTCTGTGTTCAAGGAAGAATTCATGTCTAGGAATCGTATGTCTCCTTCCCGCTCCTACCCTGGGCTTTCTAACTGCATCATTCACTTGCCAACAAGCCAGATGTAATTCCATCAAAACTAGTTTTTTTCTTTAATGCAAAAATCATGTCACCTTGGACTTGATGCACATCAGCTCACAATCATTCATATTTTCCTGCTTGTGAGAGAATTAGGAGGTAACATTTTCTTTATATTAGCAAAATCAAACAAATAAATGTTCCTAATGAAGGCACAACATTTAGTCAGAGAACCAGCATTGCTGAGTGCTTAACTGAACTGCTGCATTTTCCTCTCCTGAGACCGCTCTTTAAAAGCAAACAATTGCACACAAATGCATGACAGTAATTATTCCAGGTCAAATATATATTCCTCTTGGCGAGCTCAGAGATAAAACTCAAGTAGGGGCTATCACTCCTGAGATGAAAAAAATTCTGAGTACCCAAACTTGTCCTTTACAGGGAACAGGGAATGGACAGAAGTTGTTTGGTCTCTCTAGGCTCCAACACAAAAATTAGAGCACATGCAGTAGCTAGTAAGAGCCAGATTCAGAAAAGGAAAAAAAAAAGGAGGATGGTATTCCAGGTGGCGAGCATGAAACCTGTGAAACTCCTTGGTCAAAGACACTGTGGATGCAAAAGGTTTCTATGAGTTCAAGGATAGGAATGCTGAGGTCTACTGTATAGAAAAACCACAATTGGCCCCAGAAATGCAAAGGTCACAGTAGGTGGCAGCTACAAGACTGTTAGGAGGACAAGTATCATACATTCACCCTGCTCTTACTCCTTCACTTAACCTGCTGCTCTTTCAACCTGTTGTGAGAGACAGAGATGGGACATAGATTCATTCTTACATAAAATTAAATCACTTCACATCCCATCAACAAACTCTTTTTCCTCTCTGGAGAGGTCTTAGTACATCACAACTAGCATGAGTTCTCTTGATATGCAAATCAGAGATATCCAAACAAAACACGGAAGCAGAGCTACAGTGTCACAAGCAATTAGCCCAAGAACAATTTGCCTCCCTCAACCTGCGCTTCAGCCACACAGCAGTAAAGTAGCTGTTGAAGAAGCTGGCTGCGACAGTGTAACTTTGACTCTTTTAAGTACAAATAACCTTACCAGTATCATGGCAACATGAGAAAACCGCTCATAAGTCTGACAGATATATGCCAGACCTGTGTCATCCAGGAGGATTTTCTGGAGAATAAATGTAGCAACCTAGAAATGGGAGAAAGCAGAAAACAAAGCCTATAACACTTATCTACCCTGAAAAGGCAGCCTTTTCAAGGCAGCCCCAAAGCTGAAAAGGCCTTTCAGAAGGCAGCAAAGTCTTTGCTCAGGGAAAGTTAAAAGCCAAAAGAAAACACAGGACAGCACACAATGCTTGGCATCTTTGTCTGAAGAAAAGAGATGGAAACAAATCAGAGTGTACAAGATGACTGGATGCAGGTTGTGTAAGACAGCAACTACTGCTGGGCCATTCAGAGCAGCCTCAGGTTTTGGTTTGTTTGGTTTTTGAGGAGGTAAAAACTCCACTGAAACTTGTCCCAGCATTTGCAACAGGATAAAAGCTAACTCTGCAGGGTACTGCCTCCTGGTCAGTCAGAGATGAACAACAAAAAGTCTTTATTAAGACAAAAAAAAATGGATACCGTTTTGGAGAGCTCACTGCCAGACTCCATAATGCGCAGGCACAGGGGGATAATTTCTGTTGTCAATAAGAAATTTATCACTTCTTGCTCATCGGTTTTGACCAAGGCCCCTTGAAGGAAAAACAAATCCCCAAATCAATAAACTGTTTCAAAAAGTCTCACCTTTCAAAGAGGGCCTGTGCTCTGCCTGCCCCAGGAACCATTCAGTCTAAATGGCAGGCGCAGCAACTGTCATCCTAAATACGTTGCAGCACATGGCTGGCAAAGAAATTATTTTGGCAGCATAAAAGCAACCAAGCTGGGTTTGGGGGTTGTTTGTTTTCAGAAAGGGACACACACTCATTTCTCTCTTAGAGAACTCAAAAACAAGAGGATCATGCCACCCACAGCAACTACTAGGAGGAAGAAATGCATTTTAGGACCTTCTTTCTTTATTTATTCTTATTTATTGAGAGAGAAAAGTTTGGGGCAGAAAGAAGAACAAAAAAACCCAGGATAACGGGCAGACAGGGCATACTCAAATAAGTCAGTCAATGACAGAAATCCAAAGAAACCCCAGTCTGCACCCACCCATCCCAGTGTCTAGCTGTGAGGGCCAAGGGTAAAGGCACAACAAGTCTGTAGGTGTTTGTACTCACAGAAACGTATTTTTGGCAATGCATTTAGACTTCAGTTGCTTTTTTATAAGTGAAAAGTCCAATTCCTACACACTAGGAGGAACCCATCTCCACAACTGCTGGAAAAGGAGCAGCTCCTCCTCTCAATACTATAGGACTTGGAAGATCCCACTATAAAGAGGCCTCTGACTTTGGTCATGCAGGTCTCTATGCCCACAGCATGAACTGCTCTAGCGCAACAGAGACTAATGCTCCAGCATTAGTCAGGCTGCTTACCAATCACTCCAAGGCTCGTGAGCCGCAGGTACTCAAACGGACGTGTCTTGCTGACTGTGTGCAGGAAGGGGTACAGGAAGAGAGGGATATGAGCTGCCAGAAAAGCTGACCTGTAGGGAAGGGAGAACACAAGGCGAGCAACAAGGAAAACAAAAGGAGCACACAACCCAGCACTACCACACAGAGACTCAGACTATTCCTGCAGGACACCATTGCTGCTGCTGCTCCTCAAAAGTGGTAACGGTTCTATTTCTGATAGAAAGCCATGAAGTAAATTCTGCACTGGGCATGGCACAAAACCTGATCAGAGCACCTGATCTGTCAGTTACCTACACTGCTGCTTCCAGATGACCAGGAACAGAGCACAACCTCTTGTTTTTATTACATCTTCCTGCTACACAGACCCTCTGCTTTGTACATTCACTGTTGTATTTCGTGCTGCAGGCTCCCCATTGCAAGGACAGTCATCCACAACACATGACAGAAATACACAGTGGCTGAACGCTAGACATCACCACAGTTTAAATGTGCATAGACACCTTTCCTCAAGAGTCTTCACACTGCCTTCTGGAAATAGTGAAAAACCTCTGCTAGCAGAGGGAAGCCCTCTTGCACAATCACCCAACATACTTCTTCCAGTTTTCAAACTTTAAATGTAAAGGTGAGTGCTGTAAAACTACCCTGTTTATTTGGATATCTCATGGGAGGTTGCTGTTTAACACTGATTTGCAGCAGCTCAGACACAACTTCAGCTGTGCTGCTGCTCAGCAGGAACAGAAGCATGAGATCATGAATCTCTGAGTAGTTTTAGCTACTGATTTTTGCTGAACCAACATCGTATCTTCCCCTGCTGACAATGCCTGGTCACACACTGAAAAACCCTAAAGACAGACATTGGCTGAGTACTCCAGAAATGGCTCTGGTACTGTTCCCTTGCCTCACACAGTGTCTGGGAAGGATAGTCCTGCTCATTCCACCCTTTCAACAGCCAGTCTAACTGTAAGCTGCTTTTCCAAATAGCTGTAAAGCTCACTAAAACAAGGATCCTGCAAACAGCACTCAAATCGAAAGTATCCTTGGCTCTGGCTGACCTTCCAACAGTTGCCACAAATGTTTTGGGAATTTGTAAGATCTGAGGGTGATCCAGGGGACTGCATTTAGGACCACCATAAAGCTGTCATCCTGATAATCCATGCAAGCAAGTGAAAGTAGCAGGCAACTGTCTATCTACCAGCTTTGTTGTCTGTTCCACTTGTCTACATTAAAAAAGAGAAAAGAGCTTACCTACTTGTGGAGTCAAACACACAGGCTGAGCTGTTAACATCAACACCTGAGAAAACTCACATTTGGAAACACTTACCTCGTTTCAGGGTGTGATGCAACACACTGTAGGAGAGCTAATGCATTGCAGACTCTGTTGGACTGATGGGCTGTCAAAGTTGGAGGGTTGATGGATGGGTAAATATTTACAATTTCCTAAAAATTAACAAATACGGAAAAGTTAAGTGAGAAAAATAACAGACAGCTACCCTACAGCACTTGCCCAGCAAGGAACTGCAGTGACAGCAGATGACAGTCTGCTTTCACCAGGCATCACTTTGAAGTTACAGTGCGGCCACCATGCTGCTCAGGCAAGGGCAGAGCTGGGTCACAGTCAATTTGACAAGGAATCACAGGAATGCATTCAAACCCTTAATTTCAGTAAAAGAATGGTTCATTTGATTTCTTGGCTCTTTACTACTACAGGCTCTGTTTTGAACTTCCAAATCAAAGAGGTGTCCTAGAGGCAGAGGACACCCATTCTACTCATAGCATAGCTGCTGGTACTCTTCCAACTCCATGCAGGGGAAGCAGCTGAGGGTGAGAAATCTGATTCTGAAATCTGCCTGCTTCCAGCTATAGCTCACTTCTAATTGTTTTGCTTGTCAGGACCACTCAGTCAAGAGTTTGACATTGCCAATGCTGCAGTCTTTCTTTCCTCCTTGGGAAAAAATGACCAGATTTGGCACTGAATGATAGTCATCAGCTGTATAGTGGTTAGCCCAGCAACAGGCAGAGCTCCTCAGTCTCACAGAAATGCAGGTACCTTCCCTTGCAAGGATATTTGCAGCAGGGAGTGGCATTTTTATGCTGCCTTTCCAGTAGGCTCCCTGCAATGGCAATCTTTTGACCAGAAGTGCTCAAGCTCATACAAAAGAAATCAAACCAACAATCTTGGAAGACTGCTGCAGTTCTGCTATGACATTGTATTAAAATAAGCAGAATGGGATCCACAGGGACATCATATATCCAAGAACTTCTCTGTTCCCCTCCCAGATATGTAAGCTGTCTAATTAGAAATATCAGTCTCTGCACACATCATCTTGTTAACAACAACTAATGGCAAATGAGCTTCCCATATCTGCTCCCCTCACCACATGATCCAACACAGATCATACTCCCAGCAAAGGCAAGGGATTCCACCAGTGCCTCCCCAGATGCTCCCCATGGATACACAAGCTCTGCAATGTGCTGGTGTGGCACTGCAGACAGTGTGACCCACCTGAAGGAGTGCAGCAATTGTGCCAAACGAGTGCCACAGCATTGGGGCGAGGTCAGGCACAGACTCACGCTTCTTGCTCAGCTCCAGCAGTGCATTCTCCCGTGTCTCAGGGCTGGACAGCTCATTGATCCATTGGTAAATCTTTTCACGGTCAACCTGAGCCAGTGCTGTTGGCACAGGCTGGGAGGGAGACAAGAAAACTTCAGTCCAAACATTTTATCCAGTTGTCACTCAACCCTTCCCACAACCTGTCAGAATGGCCAAAAAGGGCTCAAGAAACTCCTGACTGAGAGGGTGGGAACTCAAGCTCCTTCAAGATGTTCTGGACATGGATTCATCCCTTTCCTAGATTAGTCTTATTACTTCACCTATTTGAAATGCAAAGGCTTTACTTTCTGGCCTGACTTGTTAAGACAGTCTCTCTTAAGCCACTTGTCAAGCAGTACCTTGTAACTTCATTCAGCAATGCGAGAACCAAGCTGCTGCCCGCCTGTGACAGCAGAGCTCCAGGGGAGTGACACACACTTTGGCCAGCTATCATTTGCTCCACCTGCATTTAGCACACATTCATTTCATGCTTCAAGTGCAAGATTCCACAAATTCAAAGTAAGGCAGATGCTACCTTTTTTTTCTCCAAAAACACCCATGACATTGAAAACTGCCAATGGGACTCACCCAATGTACTAGAAAAATTCTCACTACTCCAACATCAGCCAGTTACTGGCCACAGTCAGTAACATCTGCTGTTTCCAACAGCTTGTATTCATTCCAGCTACTTTGTACACATCCATGGAGATAAAGGGGAATTTTTCAAGAATGATTTTGTGCAGGATCTCAGGATGATTTGATTCCTGTTCAAAATAAACCCAGAGGAGGGTAGATCTGTATTCATAGTCAAGACCCATTTCCTACTACTCAGTAGAAATCTAGGATTTCTCTTCTGCCTCTCTTAGAACATCAGAGAAAGAACAGTATCAAGGTCAACAAGTTTTCAAGACAAAAAAAAAAAAAAAAAAAAAGAAAACGTCTCCGTGGAAAAGGCAAGGCATACGCCTTCCAGTGAAAGTTTTCTACTGCCTCTACTGCTATAAGCAGCAGTCGGTGCAAATAAATGCTCTAAAGGCTTCCTAAGGGAACAGTTTGGTGATTCAAATACAAAATTTTGAGGAAGACAAACACCATCACTAAAATCTCCTGTGTGAACAGCTCCAAAAGCCAATTCAGAACCTTTCCAAACACTGAGCCACAGTGATTACTGTTAAAGAGAAGCATAACCCTGTTAGTTCACTGCTGCTCCTGAGCCAGCCTGCACACAAGCAGCCCTGCATCCCCCTGCGAAGGGTGATCACAGGGTGATCCCAGCTGGGATTTCCTTCTTTCATTTTAACCCCAACTGAAATGCTGCACTCATCACAACATATGTGAGCAGAGCCCGTACTGCACTGAAAGCATCTCATCACCAAGAGACACAAGAGAATACAAGGGAGTTCAGGAACTGAAAGCGGCTGGAACCAAACCTGAAGCCATGTGGCAGAGGCAGTACCAGAACTACAGGAGAGATGGAGAGAGACTTCTTAAGCTTTGGTAGACCACTGGCAGAGCTTTCTTTCTCTATTTCTCCAAAAGTTCCCCTACTCTGTTCATCCCCATTTTATACCCATAGTCATGTCCAAGGAGATTCCTCCCCAGCTGTGGGATTTTTCTCTCCCTCAGCTACTTTCAGCATATCATTTAATTTAAATGTTTATATATAAGCCAATGCAGTGTTATCAATCCCTATACTGTATGGTTCAAATACCTTTTTAGCTGTTTATTTTTCCGTCTATCCTCTGAGGTTTAGGAATGGTATTCTCCAATTCAGTGCTTCCACAGAAATCACTCCAAACCACAAACCTCACTCATTCCCCCCTCTGCCTCTAGGCTACTGAAAAAATTAACCCTGTCCTGATCAGAACCAGGACACTCACCCATTACATTATTTTTTTTTTTTTGCAGAACCTCACACTAAATTAGTAATCCTCATAAGTTTACTGTGCCCTTAGAGCTGTGAGTGAAATTACAATGGCAGCTTCTACACTGAAGCTGAAAGAAGAAGAATGAACGGAGCTCCTTTTTTTTTATTTGGGATGGTGGAGTGACAAGCAGTCTAGCAATAATGTTGTTATAATTGCATTATCTAAAGCTTCCATCTATTTTTCTAGACTTGTTTGAAGTTTCAGTTCCTGTAAGCTTAAATACATCAACCCTTTAAAAGCACAATCATGTGCTTGTGATCTCTAGAGAACACTAAGTAGATTTTCCACACAATTAAGTTTATGATGTCCAATATCTGCCTTAGCCAGAATGAACTGCTTTTCACAGGCTCTACAGTTGCTCCTTTCAGTTGAGTTTAACCAGAAAGACATATTTTTTCCGAATTTCCTACTTCACTGTTGTTCTTTCTTCTCTAAGACCTAAATTCTGGGGAACTCTGAGGGCCACACAAATCCCACAAGCTCCAAGACAGAATCCCACCAGGCAGACTTTCTTTTGCACACAGGGAAAGTGAAACTCAGCAACAGTATCACAGCACAAACTCTCCACCCCTGCATATCATGAAAGATCTTCCTCAAGAGAAAAGATAATACCTCAAACATCCAGGCCTGATCACATCTCCAACAATCAAATAACAAACTGATTCAGGCAAACACCTTTGTCTTTCTATTTGAGCAGCTGCTGCTAGGCACACTGGTAAAAGTACTTGTCAGCCAAAGCTGATGAGCTGGATACATGTGCTTTTTAACTTTCAAACTATTTTGATAGATCATTTGCCTAAAAATACCAAAATGAACTTTGAACTTCCATAGCAGTGAATTAGGTGATTTGAGCTGGACTTTCAAAGCCTTACAGCTTCTTGCAGCTTGTTCTTGAGCACTCGGCAATGTCTTCAGGTCTGAAATGAAGTGTCAGCTCTGCCATCAGAATCAGTGTATGAAGACCAACACTGTCTCACCACAGCTTTACCATGACAGCGTTCACACCCCCAAAAGGACTCCTGAGACAATTCATGACCCTACTAAGAGGTGATGTTATTTACCACAGGTCCCAAGCATATCTCCAGGGCCAAACTCCGTTCCCTGTCACCTTCAGTCTAAACATACTAACTGTGGTAGGAAAACATTTTAATACAGAGCTACCTAGTAGCATAAACTGTGTATAACTTAAATATACATTCAAGTGAGTCCCAAATAAAGTTGATTTCTATTTCTGGAGCAAATTTTTCTGTTAACATTGTCTTAAAAAAAAGAGACGTGACTGGAACACAGATGGATGATTAATGGGAGATACATATAATAGGAGTCCTTTATGCATTTCAACAGTTTGAAATTAAATTGATATAAAAATGTAAATGCTCATTAAGAGAGTTCACCATGATCTTGCACATGCTTCCATGCTCCAGAAAGCACTACTTTAAATCAGATGTATTTGCCAGCACTCCAAGAACCAGTTAAAGTCATGTCCACTTGGACAAAGTGGAAAAACTTAAAAAAGCCCTCTCAACTCCTGTTCATCAGAACTTTACTCACTCATTAGCATGTTTGTCCAAGCAGATCCTTGAGATAAATTTATTTGAAACAGATCAAACTGCTCATTTTGCAGGATTCCATCACACCAAATACATACAATACTCAGTTTGCTCTAGGAAGTTTTACACACACCATGAAGGTGCATTTTGAAGAGTAAAAATCAAAACACAAAGGCACTGAGGTGGGAGATGCAATACTCACCTCTTTCAAACTCTGCTCCCATTTTTGAACCCACCCAGGCCCAGGTCCAGTTCCACTCCCACCAGCCTGAACACCAGGCACCACATCCCACCTTGGCAGTTTCCTGAGGGGGACAAGGGTGGAGAGCACTGCACTGCAGGGTACTGGGGGGAGAAGGAAATGGGAACAGACAGCTTCTGCCTTTCCTCCTGCTTGCCTGCTGCCCTGGAGGGCTTTATCTCCTCTTTTCCTCTGCAGTCAAGGCCAGAAGTAAAACAGCTCCCCAGAGGACAGAGAAGGTGGCTGGGCAAGCAGGTGTCTGAATGAGTATTTTAAAGTCACTTAAAGAAGTGGGTCTGCTCTGAACCTTTTGCCTTAACGGGAGGGTCTTCCTTATTATCCTTACCTCTTATACCCTTATCCTTTTCTTCCCTGCCCCTCACCTCTCCCCCGTGTGTAATTCTTGAGGGTTATTTTGGTAGTAGATTCATTGATTTTTAGATTTCACTTTGCATTTCTCGGTGTACTTAACAGGTGCAGGGAAGTGAACCTTGACAACGAACTTTGCCGTACTTCTGTTTTCATATTAAATCTGCTTTTGCAGATACCTTTGCTGGCGACTCTTTAAGAGACCTTAAAACGCTAATTCGCGACAGGAGGCACCCGCGCGCAGGGACGGAGGCAAGGGGGAAGGAGATAAAGCCCTCTGAGATGCACACCAGGCGGAAAAAGCAGGGCCGGGACACCCAGCAAGGAAACCCTCGGACGAGCCAGGACGCCCTCACGAGCAGCANGAGGGAGCGGAAACATCCCCTCGCAGCTACGAGCGGCCGCGGGCCCACCCCTCAGCACCGTCCCGTGGGCTCACCGCGGCCGTGGCGAGGCTGTGCATGGTCGGTGGGTGGGTCTAGGGGTGAGGAGCGCTGTCGAGTGCGGTGCCTGTGCCCGCTCAGGCCGCCGCCGACGCCGCCATCTCCGCCCGGCTCGGCCCCGC
>VXAU01005247.1:1873326-1922261 GCA_013399695.1 Formicarius rufipectus
CCTCCTACTCCGCCCCCCCTTTTTCCCGCTCCTGCCGGCCGTGCGCCCCTCCCGCCGCGCGGTGCCGGCCTCCCCTCAGAGCGGCCCAGCCCGGCCCCGCCCGGGAGGCGCTCCCTGTCTGAGCGGGCGGCGGGAGGGTAGTGGGGCCAGGCCTGGTCGGGGAGCGGGACCGCCGCGAGGCCGGGCCGGGACCGGCGGCGCCTCCAGAGCGTGGGATGGCCCCGGGCACCTCCCCGGCAGCGCCTCCCGGGCTGCGCGCGGGGGCCGCTCCATTCATTCCGGCGGGGTTTTGTCGGGAATATGCCCCACCGTACTGCCCGGGACCCGCGGGGCTGTGTCTGCCGCCGCCGGGCCCGTGGCTTTCCCGGACGGCGAGCGGGAGGAGCCGGAGACGCGCGACCGGGCCCACCTGGCGACCGTGGGCGCCGCGCCTCGGAACGGAGCTCGTGTTCCCTCTTGCGCTTCCTCCGAAACTTTGGCTCCCGGCTCTTACCGACTTTGCTCGGGCACTTTATTTCCCCTTTCCTTAAATCCGTTGACGCTGTTTTAAGGATTTTCGAGGATTTCTGTGTTTGGAATTGTGTCTGCTCACCTTTCAGCAGTGAGGAATCAGCGCATTGCTGCCCCGACTGGGAGACACTGTACTTATCTAAGTTTCCTTTACTGCTGTTCAATTCTTTTTCACTGTGTTTAAAAGTCGCGGTAAAACGGTTTTACCAAACTTATATGGAAAGTTCAGGCCACACTTCTGTCTTCCCTTAGCCATTATGTGGCCTGCTAAGTTATACATTTCCCCTTTTTAACAGGTTTTTCAGGTGGAGCACAGTTACTCGTTAGCTCTTTTCCGTGAGAAAACATGGCTCTGTTAAAGGTGCACGGACCTGTCCGGATGCGCAGCATGCAGACTGGTATTACAAAATGGAAAGAAGGGAGCTTTGAAATTGTGGAGAAGGACAATAAAGTGAGTCTAGTAGTTCACTACAATGTTGGAGGAATTCCAAAGACATTTCAGGTATGCCAAATATTAAGGCTTTTGTTTTAACAGTGCTTGGATTGTGCTCCTTTGTGAACAGCTGTCCTCTTCAAGGCTATTAAGTGTCACACAAACTTCCCTCTGTCACTGTTTCTTGGTCCTTGCTTCCTGAACACTAATCTCTTTGTATAGCTCTCCAGTAAATTACTTGTACGTCTTGTTAAAGGATCTACCAAGATTGGCGTCAAGATACCACTAAATGGGAAGAACGAAAAAAGCAGAGAAAAGTTACCGAAGTATATAGCATTGTGGCTCATGTTTCGGGTTTTGGGAACCTGTAACCTTCCTATTACTGGCTCATTTCCATTATCTAGATGTGATGATCCTGAGCAGTTTGTACTCACTGTTTTGCCAGCTGAAGTGGAATGGTGTTAATGGTTTTAGGTTTTAAATGCAGGTGCAGGGCACTGTTAAAGATTCTCTTGACATATTCAGTCTAAATTTTTCTCATCCTATAGGCTTTTTAGCTTCTCTGCAAAATGCCCCAAATCAAAAGAGGATAGTTTTTTCTGTAAGGAATACATACCTGTTTTAAAAATGTATAAATGATACAAGAGCAGTTGAAAGAAAAAAATACCCCTCTTATTTAGCAAATTTGCAACAGCCTCAACTGATCGAAGTGTTGACTACTTCGTTTTCCTGCCACTGTTATTTTTTATCAGTAGTGTTCACCAGTCCTTTCTCTGAGCCATTTATTTCAGTGTGTGGACACTGTGAAATAAAGTGCATTTTTGAAAGATTAGGTTCTGCTGCCTCAGTGTGTTGAAGAGTCTAAGCAAAGAATGTGGCAGCCTGTGTCACCTTGAAATGAAGGCGTGAGGAAATCATCAGCTGTGGATATTCCCCACCTATGTTGCCATAGACTTGAAAAGAATCATCTGCCTTCTCATATGCAGTGCTGTGGGTGCAGGTTTTATTTAATACAGTGCTGGACTGTGTTACTCCTGAGGAGTGTGGTCTCTTCTTTCCCTCATGCATTCCCTGGTCCTTGTTCTCACAGGCTCCTTTCTGCCTGGATGAGTGATAGGGTGTGAAAGTGACTTGAAGGGTGTTTCCATGGGAAGGGTGAGCCTACAGAACAGATAACCATGGCCTAAAGGGGCAGGTTTTATCACATCTGCTGTCTCGTGACACCTGTCAGATCTCTTTGGGAACTCAGTGGAGGTTTTCATGTGAATCTGGGGAAAGGACTGAATGTGTGATCTGGAGAAGGGGGTGATAGAACACTGTGCAAGTAGGACTGCCGGAAAGGAAGAGGGGGAAATGGTGCATCATCAGACCTGTTGTTTTTGTTTGGATAGTGGTTGTTGTTCGTCAGGACCTGCTTTCTGGTCTGGTTCACCCATCAGCAATGTGGGCACTGGCACAAGAACACTGTTTGGGAGTGAGCAGCAGGCAGGGAAAGCTGTCTGCCCCTTGTGCTGTGCCACTTCAGGTGTGACAAATTCATGATAATCTTGCTTCAGAAGTAGCCTTCCCTGTTTTTTGACAAGTTGTTCTGGGAGAACTGGGACTGATTTTCCTGCTGGTTTTTTTGATTTTTAGTTTTTTGTAATGGAACATTTGAATGAATCCAGGGTTATATGTCTTTCTACAGTGTCTGGCATGTAATCAAATTTTCAGGCAATATGTTTTAGTGGCGTTTCAGAGCTTTAACTAACTTGTCCTAGATGCTAGATCTGTATTAAGGAAATACTTGTTTATCCCCAACTCCCAAGACTTTGTGACACTGACTGGGTCATAGCAGATGCATGAAGAGTATGGATGGAGTCCTGTCATGACAGTATTTTGAGTTACAATGTGTTGTTTTGCACTGAGACAGTGAAGTAACTGTAATCCTGTTTCACTGGGCTCAGTGTTTTAAGAGAGGAGGGAAAACTTGGAGCCTGTTACTCAGTTCCTAGGTATATGAAGAAATTTTCTAGTTTATATAAAAAAAAAAAAGAGTGCAAAAATCCCAACACCTCACCCCCCAAAATACAAAGATGGAGCACAAAGTATTTCAGAAGTTTTCCAGCAAAACTAACCCTTACTGTCTGATTGAGGTGGTTTTCCATCCTCGCTTGAAGCTGCTGTTGTTGCCAAGTTGGTTTCCCAAGAAACTAGAGTTCTTAATGGAAAAAAAAAAAAAATCTCACTGGTGGACAAGAAATCTTTTACTGTCTCAGTCTTTTTGGGTTACGCTCACCTTGTGTGAATAGTAGAGCCTTTACCCAGCAGCCAGTTCTTATAGATCACTTAGCAAGAAGTAACAATTAAGGAAGGCTGTAATAAAGTAGCAGGGGCATCATTAAGGAGCATGTATTCTTTTTTATTTAAAGTGTTCCTGGTGCATTGCACCATGTGATTCTTACAATGTTGTATTGTGTTTCTTTCAATGTTGAAGTGTGTTTCTTACTGATTCACTACCTCAGCAAAATTTTTAAAACATGTTGAATCTCTTTGACAGAAAATTGTAAGGTGAGTAGATTGTAAGGTAGTATTTAACTTTTGAAACTTTCCCCATCTGAAATTATATTTTAAACTTCATGCGGAAGTTTTAGCTAAACAGGACTCTGAAGTTGTTACTCCTTTACATTCAGAAATGCCACACTCAGTAGGAAAGCAAGTTTCAGAAATGTTATCCAGGAACATAGGGACTGTTGAGTTGCAGTGATAATGCCCTTTCAGTTCTGTCAGATGCCAAGGTCATAGATTGCATTAATTTTCTGAGATTTCATGTTAATGTGAAGTGAAACAAGAAGTATTTTGGTGTGTCTCTTACCCTCTGTATTGGAGAATTTTAGTTTGAATTTGTAAGTATTTTCATCTTTTAAAATTGGATTTGTTGTTTATAGTCACTTTCATGTTTTCAGCTAAGCCATAACATTAAAACTGTGACCTTACGACCGAATGGCAGAAAACTGTGCTGCCTGATGCTGACACTAAAGGATACCAGCTTCCTGACAATTGATAAGGTACCATTTAAAGATGCAAATGAAATGCGGATGTATTTGGATGCAGTCCATCAAGACAGGGTTCATACTGGTAAGTGCGGTTGTTGTAAATCATGTTGTAACAGTTTGAATTGGAGCAGTGTTGTTTCCCCCCCCCCCCCCCAATTGTGGTTTCATCATATCCACCAACGACTGAGTCCCAAACAGTTTCTTTTTCACTTTTCCTGTTGGGGGATTGGGATGACAATGACAAGAGTGAAAATGAGAAAACTCGGGGTTAAGACAAAGTTTAGTATGTAAAGCAAAAGCTGTGTGTGCAAGCAAAGCGAAACAAAACCAGGAATTCATTTGCCACTGCCCGTGGACAGGCAGGTGTTCAGCCATCTCAGAGACAGCAGGGCTCCATCACATGTAACAGTGACTTGGGAAGACAGACACCATCACTGTGCCTCCCTTCCTCCTTCTTCCCCAATTTTATATGCTGAGCATGTTTCCACATGGTATGGGATATCCCTGTGGTCACTTGGGATCAGCTGTCCTGACTCTGTCCCTTCCCAGCTTTTTGTGCACCCACATCCTCCTCATGGGTGGGGTGGAGTGAGGAACAGCAAAGGCTTTGACTCTGTGTGATCCCTGCTCAGCAATAACTAAAACATCTCTGTTATCAACACTGTTTCCAGCACAAATCCGAAACATAGCCCCATAGCAGCTACTGTGAAGAAAATTAACTCTACTGCAGCTGAAACCAGCACACATCTTTAGTGCATTTTGCCGGGGTGTTACTGGCTTTATTTCTCTTTTTTGTGTCAATGCTGCTTTCTGGCCTTGAACCCCATGTTTTGTTTTTTACTTATGCTGAACAACAAGCAGAGATACAGGACTTGTTTATGTTGTAGGTATGTTAGTATTTGAAAAATTCTTGTCTGATAAACAGACATGCACAATCTCTTTGCCTTTCATTTTATCTCTAATTTTGTTCTGTTTAAGGATAGGAACCTTAATGCCAAATGACTAAATGACCAATAGCCATAAACATGTTCTTATGTCTGTGCACTCAGAATATTGTACTCTGTTGGCAAGAAATCTAGCATGTACTTTTCAAAATCAACTCCAGCTAAACAACATTTTCCAAATAAGAATGCCAATCAGTTAAATGGCAATCAAATCAAATACTGTATACTTTTCCTGTCAGCTGGGAAACCCTCTCAAGGATCTGGCAGCTTTGGAGGTGTGCTGGGCAGCAGAACCACACAGAAGGAAGCTAACAGGCAATTCTCCTATATAGAGAACCAGGTTCGTTCAATTGTTCAAATTTTTCCTCTCTGATTTTAATAAATTCCTCTCCCTATCTCATTCTCTTACTGTGTGTTGTAATAGACTGTAAATGCTTACTTTGCTTCCAAGGTCTTTGTAATCTAGAGAGCTTGGAATAAATGTGTACAGGGTGGTTGGCAATGGTGTGTAGTGTTTGTGAGGAACTATATCTTCTATTTGAGTAAAAGAGGTCAGTGTCTGGTTGTGGAAGGCAGAATATGGTCTTCATATAAAAGCTATCAGGCAGAGAAGAAGAAATAGAAGGAAAGTGTATGATTAAGACTTCTCACATTGTTCTGAATCTCCCTTGTTTTGTGCTGAACACCTTACTTATCAGCTGACCATGTGTTATAATAAGTCTTAATGAGTTTAGCAGACTAAAGCCAAAGGTATGTATTGAAAAGCAGCTGACCCAGGTTTGCATCATAATTAATGTGACATTGTGCTCACATTTTTGCGTAAGTTTTTCAGAATTTTCCCCAAAAATGGCTTTCCTTCAAGATATTTTTGTTCTTCCTTTTCTTCCCCAATTTCTTGGTATACCTGCAAGCTTTAGTTTACTTTGCTATCTCTGTATTATTGCTCTGAGGGAGACTATTTTTCACATTGTCCCAAAACAAATTTTACATGTTGCTTAAAGTTAATCTCATGGTAAAATCTTAATGCTGTGTATACATAGGTGAGATTAGACATGGTTAATTTTCAAGTCTAATATTGAACAATATTCCTTAGTCAACCAATTATTAGCCTTTTACACTGAGTTACATGTGAGGCTGACTTGGCCCTGAGCTGCCATGGTGTTGTTTTAATTATGTGGAGTTTAGTAGAGCTTTTTAATTTTTTTTTATTGTAATACCACCCAGGATTGATCTGAGGATAGTTAGGAATCGTGCCTTGGGTTTTTTAATGTCAAAAATTTTAAAAGAGATTTTAAAAACTGAAGTTAGCTGACTTATCTTTAGAAAATGAGGAGGGAAAGTGGTTAGTGCAGTAGAGTTTCATGCTTACAACTTGCGTGATACAGTCAGAATTTTACTTCTGTCTCAACCAGTGTTAAACTGTCCAAATCTATTACCAATAGCATTTCTCTGCCTTTGGATACTACAGTGTAGCAAGAAAAGCAGTGGTGTAAATTATAGATTGAAGATAGTCCCATTTTTCACTCTTGGGTTGTCTCCCTGGCCCGCCTTCATTTGGGTTTTGCAGACTCCTCCCAAAAGAGTGACTGTGGAAAGTAAGGAGGAAAATACATTTCGCAAGGTGCTGGGTACTCCCGCAAGAGGATCTGTTAAGAATTCTGCTGGAGCTGGTACACCAAGCAACCGTGTGAACATTTCAGCATCTCCTGCTTCGTCGGTCCCTCACAGGGCGGGCTTGTCGGAGAATCGGTAGGAGGGTTATCTTTAATATCTATCTTTATGAGATTGTTAAAATTCAGCTCTTTATAGAGCAGTAGGTGGAACTCCGTACATTGACACATAAGAAAATATTTCTTCCTCTAGTTTTGTTGTTAACACGTGCTTTTCTAGCTGCTGGTACTGGTGCACTAGAGCTTTAAGTACAGCTTAAGAGTTGGGCAGACCAAATTAATTCCCTGTGTGTTATAAACAAGGACGTTGCAGAATATAGGTGCAAAATGAACGGAAAGCATTAAGAAATTCTGTTCAGTTGGAGGAGGGCAATTTACTAACTTTTCCAAATGAATTAGCACTTCACAAATTTTTCTGTCACCAGTGAAAAGAGGAAAAGGACACAACCTCCTGGTTCAGAAATTAGTGAAGATTATCCCAAAGAGAATGATTCTTCAACGTAAGTAACAGTTGTTTCTGATTTTAAAGTCCTTGTCCATTTATAAGGGTATATTTTTCTGAAAAGAATGCCCTCAGCCACATGGTACAAGCCAGTCAACTTGTGAACACATTGGGTGCTTAATATGAAGTATGTGTTCAAGGTTAATAAGGGAAATACAAACTACTCTGACAGCTGAACTGGCACATGCAAATTCTGTGTCATCTTTCTTTAGTCAGGGCAGGATTGTCATGTGTGCTGTATGTATATAGCAGTGCGTGCCTTCTTTTTTGAACTTGCTTTTGCCCTTTTCAAAACAAAATTGATAAAGGGAAATTGCCATTTGGAGAATAAACTGTGTGTTTTAATTGTAAGAGGGCTTGTTTAAATGAATTGGTTAAACTTACTTGTGAATGTTCCAAGGTCAAGTATCAGAGATGATAGGAGAGAGATGCTTTAAAACAAGTTATAAAAATCAAGCAGGAGTATCTCTTGTCTTCTATAACTGCACTGCCTTCCACTCTTTTATAGGAATAATAAAGCTTTAAGTGATCCAGCATGGAAGTACTTGAATAGTAGCAGAGAGAAACAGTTGAATCTGAAGCAGGCTGAGGAAAATAGGACATCAGGTAAAAAATAAAAGTAGAGCCAAATTCTACCTAGCTTTGATGGTATGATTTTACCCTTTTGTTGATTTAGAAAATTGCTGCAGAAGTGGTTTTTCCTAATCTGCTTACCTTGTGCCGCTAACTTTCTTGCTTCCTCCAGAGCCATACATGTGATGCAAATAATTTGCCTTCATTTTCAAAGCCTGTCCTGCTCTGTTGTGACCCTGACTTTTATTCTTGGGTGCTCCTGCCAGCCTGTGTGCCAGCTTGCATGAAAATTCAACAAGCATCTTCAAATTCGCCCAAAGCTGCCCTTCCCCTTGGGAGGGTATTTTTGTAAACATCTGAGGATTTCCTTTTTGCTTGCTTTGTTGTTTATTTTTTTTTAAATTCCCTTTGCTGTTAATGCCCACATGAAGTATAAGCTGGTTTTTTGCTTGAAGGGTATACTCTTTGCTTTTACTTTCTTGTCTCTTCCCCAGAACTTACAGGGGGTGCTCTTTGGGGCCAGGGCTTTTGTCCTGTTTGTACCAAAGTTCTCTTGGATAGTGTTGTGTGACAAGGCTTTATAGGCAATACGGAAATATTGACTGTATGTGGATAAGCTAATAAGCAGCACCAATCTTCAGTTTTATAAATAAATACTTCTTTCTTCATAAAGACAAATGCATTCAAGATCTTGCTTTTATGGAGAAGGTTGGTGGATGCATTCTTTTTTTAGTGCAGCTCTGAGGGCACTAATGAGTTGCTGGAGCAGCCAGTAAGGTGAATGGTTTACCTCCTGAATGAAAATCTGGTTTCCTCTTCAAGAGCCAAAGTTAAAATCTGTGAGTCTAGAATGTACCTAAAAGTCGTGGTAACAATACTGTAAACTTCCTTCAGATTTGTGCATTTCTGAAAGTTACATGGCTCAAACCACTTTAAGCCAGGAGATCAGCAAATGGTTGTTCATTATCTGAACTGTATTACAGTGTGATTCACCATAATAGGTGGGTTTTTTTGACTCTTGAGAGTATTTTTTTTTATGTGGCACCATCTGAGGCATTAGAGTCTCAGGATCTAGCACAGTGATACAATAACGAAATAGTCATATTTTTTTCCTGAGTACATAGTAAGTTACTGTGAAATTGGGAATGGGAAGAGAAGCTGTTTTTACTTACGTGTATTTACCTGCATGTTTGCCTTGAATTTTGAGAGCACTGTGTTGAAAATCAGTACTGAGTTTTTGTTTATGTGTATCTTGTCTATTTGAACCAGAGGTGGGTATTTATTAACTTTGAGGTAGTTAAGACTATTCAGAGATTTTTTTTTAAGTATTTTGTGTGCACTTGGGCTTTGATGGAGATTATGGTTTTAAATTCAGTTAAAACTGCAGCATGTCTTTACTTACATGTGATTAATATTCATATTAGTACTTCTCAGTATGTGTGTTAGCAATCTCCTAAGCAATTCTGGAAAACAACATTTGATAATTTTTAAACATTTTGGCTAAATACTTTGAAACAAATTGCACATTGTATAAGTTGCTGTGTAACCTGGAAAAAAATGTCCTGCCTTTTTCTGTTTTAAAGGTGTTTTACCACTGCAGTCGTCATCCTTCTATGGTAGTCGGTCCTCTTCAAAAGAGTACTCCACGGGCAGTTCCACTCTGGACAGGTAGGACTGATTCACTAGCATGAACTGTAAATGACAGTTATCTCCCAGGAATTAGGTGCTCCAATTTCCTGTGTGTTGATCACGTGGTGTTTATATGCTTAACATGAGTTTGTTGTTTTCTTTCCTTCAGAAGTACAATCTAGATATCCAGTGTGGCTGCAGTTGTACTAGCTGTGTACAAACTCTAGTTACTGCTTGCAATAGACTTTGTAAAATCACCCAAGTCTGTCGTAGTCATTGTGAATGACTCTAGATGGTTCAAATTCCGTATAAATTCTGGAACTTTAGTTTGAATCCTTGCTTCACTTTTCCCAAGTAGATAAATGGTATGCAATTCTATGTTTTAATAACAGTATTTTAGTAATACTGAATCCTCCTGGGCTTGGTGTTCTTCTATGTTAGGTGCTGTGCAATCAAACTCTTGGTCTCTGCCCTAGATAGATGAGATACAAGACCTAGGAAGAAGAGGCATTGTCCATGCTTTGAATGTGGGGAACTGAGATCCATAGTGATTAGATTACAAGAAAAAGATGTTGATAATGAAGACTCTGGCCCAGATGTGAATTTTAAGCACGTCTTGGGAGTGGTGATCTAAGGCTATGTAATCATTCTTCCTCTCATCATACAGTGTGGAGAATCATTAAGTATCTAAAGCACAAAAGACTTGGTTACAATGCATGCACACCTGGAGATATAAGGAAATTTAACCAAGCTAAGTATTTAAATGCTCTGGAAAGAAATTCTCTCACACCTCCTTTTCATTATGATCCGTGTTAGTTATCTTGTGTGGCTTTACCAGTCTGTCTTTCATAGTGATGCAATTCCAATGTTGTGGACTATAGCTATTCAAGGCAAAGCATTAGAAATCATACCCTTCTTATCCTTCTATGTTTTTAGGTCTAGTGTATCCAGCCAGACCTCTTCAGCCAAAAGAAGCCTGGGATTTCTTTCTCAGCCTGCCCCTCTTTCTGTTAAAAAAATGAGATCTAATCAAGATTACACAGGGTGGAACAAACCCCGAGTGCCCCTTTCCACCCATCCTCAACAGCAATTGCAAGGGTAAATTTAGTTTTCTTTATCTAGGATGCATGCTTTTATCACCAGAATGTGCACATTCTTGTTACAATTATTTAATTAAAAATAATCCTGAAATTAAGGAACACTGAGGCAGGGAACACTTTTCCTAGTTTGGAGAATATGAATTCTTGAATTCACTTCCTTGAATTTTAGGCATGTAACAGTTTCTGGTAGTTCATGTTCTTTTCACATTCCTTTAATGATGCTTCGTTTCTCTGTCTTAATGTATTTACATATACACATTTTTTAAAAATTTGATTGTAGAAACTTATGGGTGCTTTCCTAATAAATGCTGCCTCCCATGACTTTTCAATTTAGTCTGAAGGGCTGGAGAAACAGCTCCAGTATGAAACTCTGTGAGTATCAGATGGGGTGAATGTCCTCCGTGTTAGCAGTGCCATGTGTTAGTCTGTTAGTCTTGACACCGACAAGTTCAATTTTTATTTTATTTTTTTTTCAGATTTTCAAACTTGGGAAACACCTGCTATATGAATGCCATTCTACAGTCCTTGTTTTCAATTCAGTCGTTTGCTAATGATTTGCTCAAACAGGGCATCCCCTGGAAAAAAATTCCACTCAATGCTCTTATCAGGTAAAATCCACTTTCTAATATGGCTATTTTCTCCTTCATTGCTGAGAAACTAGTTTTATAATACTGAAGCACCTTTATAGAGGGTCATTTACTTATATAGATAATAAATCCTAGAGCTCTCTGTATTTTGAAGCTATACTTTTGAAACAGGAAGTAGGTTCTTAAAACTTGTAATACTGAGCTGCCGGTGTTGTTTACTGTATTTCTAGTGGCAGAGTGAAATGCTTCAGAAGAAAATGCAAGAAATTGCAAAATAAATGGAGAAAAACCTCTTTTTGAAATTTTGCCAGCTAGAGTTTAAGCTGGTCACTTAACCTCACCTGGTCTGTGTGGCCTTATGCCTTTTGGAAAATATCCTTTGTTTAGTAGTTATGGAAAGTGTTCAAGTTTAGCATACTTATTTTTTCTCTTAATTCAGCTCTTAATTCAGTCAAACCTCATGTCAAGGAACTCCAGAGTTTTTTGTAATATATCAAGTGCTCTCTTTTTGAAATTTTGAATTCATGTGCCATTCAGTTTCCATTTACACCTGTCAGACAAACTGCTGTCTGCACCATATACCACCCCCTCTGCCATTTGGAGTATTTAGTATATTTGCTCTTGTGTACCTAGTTTTTCTTTCACTAAGTAAAGTGCAAGATTATCAGAACTGTTTCTTTTTCATAGTTTTTTATATCTTTAGAGGTAATTTTTGTTTTTACTGTGTTGTCTTGAACTCTTTCTATGCTGCTTGGGTTCAGAGGTTGTTTGTGTGCCTCTTGAAATGTCCTTTCTCTAGTTTTTGTAGAAAGACCTCTGTAGGTTGTGCCCCATATACCTAGTGGCAAACTTTGGATACTTCTTGTAGTGTGGCACCTCTGATGGAGGGCAGTGTGTCATCATGTGAAGTACAAGTCAGTTGATACTCAGAGCAACTACTTTGGCTTCTCTTGGTTTGGGTATATCATCTAACCTGGTAACTGGTTTTCTGGTTGAACAGTGACTGCGTACCAGCTGCATTGTGGTTTCCTAACATGCTTCACTGAGCAGCTGTAGAGGGTTAAGACAGCACATAGTGTTCCTGGAGCTCAGCAGAGTAGCAGAAATTTTATTGAGCTGCCATAAACTGACCAGATTCCTTGGGTAACTGAGTATTCGTTGTTGGTTTGGCATGCAAGGGGATTGTACAGGTTTTCGCTGTCCACAAAAAAACCTCTGGGGTTTTATTGTGTTGTGGAATGTGATGTCTTCCTATTGCCTTCCCATGTATGACTGCAACTTAGGAACCAATGCTTGGAATATGTTCAGTGTATATTTCTTGTGAAATTGTAAAGCAGTTGTAAAAGATAACTAAATCACAATAGCTGAGAGGCACAGGTAAAGTCAATTTCACAAATTTTTAACAAAGCTACCAGAAGCGCTATCCATAGGTTGAACCAAGATTCTTTTTGTTACAGCTTTTTTTATGCTCTGCTGTAATGTTTTCATTGCCAAAAGAAGTAAGGCTTGAAACTGAGTGGAAGTTTAAAATAAAACATAAATAAAAACAGTTCTGACCGTGCAGGTTGGATTTAATGATTTTGTGTTGCTTATTTTGCTGCCATGTGATTTCATATCTTCTAGCAGAGCAAATGTTTTCAAAAGGCGTTGTGGGTGTTTTTTCCGTTGTAGAAGGGTAGAAATAAGTTTTTAGAACTTCCTAAGACTTTTCATGATAAAAGATTGTGGGGTTTTGGTTTTTTTTTTTTTTGGTTTGGTTTGGTGGGGTTTTTTTGTACATTTGTTTGATGATGGCCTCAAGTGAGATTCAAAATACTTGAAATGGAAAAGTTTAATAATATATGGGATAATTTCATACAGAATACCTGAACCACTTTATTACAGAAGAAAAGCTTTTAGAACCTCTTAAAAGGACATATCATGAGTTCTATTTTGTTTCTCTAAAGTCCTGGAAAACCACTCAGTGTTTCATTGCCTTGACTTCTGCAGACGTTTTGCCCATCTGCTTGCTAAAAAGGATGTCTGCAGCCCTGAAGTTAAGAAAGAACTGCTCAAGAAAGTGAAAAGTGCCATTTCAGCTACTGCAGAGAGATTTTCTGGGTACATGCAGAATGTAAGTACCATATTGTCTGGAAACAGTTATGTATAATTTGTTCAGTATTTGGACTGCATTGATCATCTGTCAAGTTTCAATTCTGTTTTACAGTGATGTGGGCTTTTTATTGAATGGCAGTTAGAGTATGTTTGTTAGAATAGAACTGTGTTAGTTTTGATGAATGCAATGAACTAAACATGATTTCCCCAGTCTATGTGTGTTTGAGAGAAAGATACTGAATGAAGTTGAATAGAATCACTTTGTTGCGTTTACCCTGTTTCTAGGACGCACATGAGTTCTTGAGCCAGTGTCTGGATCAGCTAAAGGAAGATATGGAAAAGTTAAACAAAACTTGGAAGTGTGAACCAGTCCCTAATGAGGATAACTCACCAGGACGTGCTTCTGATGACCTCTCAGCCACCAAAGTTTATACGTGTCCGGTTATCAGTAACTTAGAGTTTGAGGTTCAGCATTCTATCATTTGCAAAACGTAAGTGTGCTTGGCAGCTTTTGTCACACTACTTTTAAAGGACTAGCAAGTGTTTCCATGTGATGTGACTTCATCTGCAGGTTATAACCAGAATTAAGAACTATGTTTTATCCAAAGCTAGATATTTAGAAAAATACTCTACAATCTAGTGTAGAGTTTTGACCTTGGCTGAATGCTATGTGCCTACAAATCCACTACACCTAGAAGTGCTGTAAAGCTTGCATTGTATTGTCCACTGGTACAGGCCTTCTTTAAACAGTCTCATACCATCTGATTCTCCATTAAATATCCAGTGGAAAGCCTTTATGCTTGGCACTTTGTGCGCCAGTTCTATGAGAGTAGAGAGAAAAGGAGGTTTCAGCCAAGTAATGTTTCCTCTTAAAAAAAAAAAAACAAAACAAAACAAAAAAACATGGTTTTAATCTGTTTTTTCCAAAGGCTTACAGGGAATAGCATTTGCTTCTGTGATGCTACTTTATTCTGTAAAAAGATGTAGACCAGTATGTCAGGACACTTGTTGCATATGACTTGTGCATCAGATTTCCATAATGGAAATTATGGAAGATACCAAATTCCACAGTTTTCATGAACACAGTTATTTGGGAATATTAGTTCCATGAAACAAAAGTAAAGTGCATCTAGGTAATACTTGTGGAAGACAAATGACTGTATAGTTTTTTATTTTCTGTTAAAAAAAAAAATAAGAGGGGTTTTGTGTTTTTTAGATAGACTTTATTATTTTAAGAACAGTTTGAAAGTATGTCTAGGATTTCCCTTCTGCTGGGCTGGGCTCACTTCTTTTCTCCTAAGAATGCTGGATGAGGAACAGGTGTTTGGCTACATAGGTCACTGTGATTTCCTCTATTATCTGATCACTTGCCTCTCATAAGTAATACAGGGGGTTTTGTTCTTATCTTTATGCAAATGTTTCCACTTCTAAAGCATCAAAAAGAAATTCCATGATCCAATTTTGTCATAAGCATTAAACAGTTTCATTTTGATGAGTGAAAATAGGGTGATCAAGAGGCATATATTTACTGGAAAGTTACTTTACCCTAAAACATGTAAGTTGTCATTAATTCAAGTTTATTTTTCATCAGACTTGTGTAAACATGTTTCTTTTTCAGGTGTGGTGAAACGGTTACTAAACGAGAACAGTTTAATGATCTCTCCATTGACCTTCCTCGAAGAAAGAAATTGCTTCCTTCCCGATCGATCCAGGATTCTCTTGACCTCTTTTTTCGGGTATGTAGTTTTAGGGAGTTTTTTTCTTAATTGTATATATATGTGTAGATTATGCCCCTTATAGAAATTGATTGTTCAGCTGATTGTTAGGTTTCTGTGACAGTGGTTGCAGGCATGTGAGATAATAAACTTTGTACTTTCTTGAGGTTTGTCCATTAATAGCATACAGGAAGTTTTATTGTAAAATGCTGTGCAGAAATAAACTGATTGTTAAATTACTGAAATAGATTACAATGTGAAATAGGTTAACTTTCCTATTTTGTGGTGAAAGAGTTGAGGTATCAACAAATACGAAGGGGAGAAGGGAGTCTGTCAGATTGAGATAATAACTCAAGAATTGCTACTTTCTCTCTGGGCTAGGATGCTTCAACAGCTTAAGTACCGACCTTAATTAACGTGGAAGGAAAAGGCCATGCAGATACAATAGTTATAAGCAAAAGGTAGTTGGAGTATATGAGTGCTTGTTTTGCAAGTAGAGCGTCAAGATGAGGTTCCTGAAAGCTAAACATGAGCCTTATGTCTATAAATTAGCGTTTTATTTTGTTGTATCTTGAAACAAACTTGTGTTTTTTTCTCATATACAGATAGTGTTTTCAACAGAGTAATTGATGTGCTTGTTCTTCCAAAAGCTGTCTTATGATTTTAAAAACTTATTTAAATTGCAATGATGTCATTTGGCTTCATTTAAGGCAAAGGGCTGTAGAAATGTTTGATAACCACATCATGTAATTTTAGCAAAGTGATGCTGCTTCTTTTGATGTCTGTTCAAAACTCTCCTCTCATGCAGCACGTCATTGACAAGTTTAGATGAGGATAGCTTTTGAGGAACAAAGCAGAGGTTTTGAACATGAGGGAGAAAATGTAATGTGCCATCCTCCAACATAGGTTATTAGGAAAAAACATACTCAAATTCTGTGTAAGGGAGAGAAAACTGTAAACTTCACAAGACTTCTCACTCTGTTTGGAAGCTAATTTTTCTTAACAAGTGGCTTATTCACTGGTCTACAATAGACTTGCAGGAAGAATTCCACCTGTATTAGTGGATATGCTGTCAAATTTTAAGCTCTGCTACCTGTCCTGTTATTAAATGTCCTCTTATTAGGACATGTTGAAAGTGATTATAATTTTAATGATTATTGCTGTTTTGAAGAGTGTGTGCAATGACCAGAAGTGATGTGCTGTCTGTTGAGATCTGTTTGGTGTGTCTTCTGTTCCACTAGTCATTTCTCTGCTCCCTTGAACAGGCAGAGGAGATTGAGTATTCCTGTGAGAAGTGCAATGGAAAGTCTGCTGTTGTTACACACAAGTTCAACAGGCTTCCCAGGTAAGTGTTTGTACCCATTCCTCTCCTTCCTGGAAGCATGTTACAAAAGTGCAAGCAGAAGTCCCTCAAAGAGTAAAGCTGGGAAGATGAGTAGGACAGCATGTTCAGTAGTCAGTGTGTGAGAAGGACTACTATCTGCAGGTGTACCTTCATCCTGTTATTCAGTTCCCCTCTGAAGAAGCTCTCTTAAGAACCGTCTGCAATACTTGTTTCTTCTTCACTGTCACACAAGAAGGACTGAGCTTTCCCTTTCCCCTTTTCTAGGGGTTTCTGGGATGTGAATGAAGCAGAAACAGTAAATATATTCTGGAATTTCAGTATTTTGTGCTCAGCTGACCTGATGGACAGGACTGAGATGTCTGTGGCCTGACAAAGTGACAAAGCCTATTGCATTGTCAGAGTTCGTGGTCTGCACCTTACACAAAATTTAGTGATGAACAAGAACATAATTACCTGTGTCTTGCCGGATAAGATATGGATAGTGTTTGCCTACCACCCTGAAGTTATAATCTGGTTTAGTCAGGTGAACGCATTTGTTAAACAGGGTTATTTGGATTCAGAATAGGTTTTGTCTGACTTCTTTCTTGAGATTAATATTTATCCTTCTGTCATCTCTCTCAGGGTCCTGATTCTTCATCTGAAACGATACAGCTTCAATGTAGCATTGTCTCTCAATCATAAAGTTGGGCAGCAGGTGGTTATTCCAAGATACTTAACTCTGCTTTCCCATTGTACGGAAAGCACCAGGCTGCCACTGACACTGGGATGGAGCGTCCATTCTGCAATGTAAGTGCACAGATTTGGTCCATGCCACATTAACCACATATGCCACAAGATAGGATGTCTGGGCAAGGAGACATTACAATTAGGCAGCTTCAGATGTGTGCTGCTATTTTGTAATGAGAACATGTATAGAAAGGAAACATAGAAGCAGTAGGAAGAGTTGGTTGAGCGTTATGTAGGGAATATTTGCTAAGATAATAGTCTTCGCTGTCCTTAAAATAACTATATTCTTTTTAAGAGAGCTTCTGTTAGTAATTTTTCAATGTATATCTCTTGCTCTGAAATAACCTAGATTACATTTTCAGCATGCTTAACTCTGCTTACAGACATATCCCAGCTTTTTCTGCTAATTTCCACTTGCACCTCCTATGTTGTTATTCATTTTTCATTGTCCTGTGCCACTCTAGAATCTGAGCTCTTCACACACTGAAAATACTCTCTCCTTTTCCCTGTGACAGTTATTTCTGTACAGCTGCTTGTCCTGAGACAGATTAAATGTGCTCGTTGTCACATGGGAAGTCTGTGGCAGAATAGGGAAGAAGAAACTGTCAGGTCTTTTGTAGCCCCTGCCTAGTGACATAACCGGAGTATCCGTAGTAGGTCAGGACACATCTGGTGTGTATATTCAGCAGTGTGGCAGGTGGTGTTGTGCCAGATGTTTAGTGGCATTTGAGATTTAAATGGATGTTTCCCAAGAGTTTGCTTTAACAGTAGAAATCTCAAACATAACAAACAGCTTATGTTGACCTGAGCAGAAATACTTGAGAATAGGTTTGAAATATCTTTCTAATTTTTGTGGGCTTTTTTCAGTCATTGGAAACATTGTGATTGACCAGAGTAGAAGGGTAACTAGGCTGGAGAGAATCAGCTCTGGTTTGAGGGGAAAGAATAGAAAATATTTCTGCATTGACTTCCATCTGTTGGATAGGTGTATAGTGATGGAACTTGAGGAACCCATGAAAGGATTAAATGGAGCAGGAAGCTTGTTTAGAAGAATCTAGGTAAGGGAGGAGAAATAAAGATAGACCAGAAAACCGGCTGATCCAGACAGCAGCAGGAGGCTGTGGCTTGGGAGCAGGAATTCAGGTGATGGTGGGAACCAAAAAATGAGTTGTCTTGACATGGGAGCCCAGAGCCTTTAATTTGTGAGCTTGTCCCTAAGGGTGCATCACTAAGAAGTGTATCAAGTTTAAAGGATTATATATGGTTTTGAACAATTGCTTATTTATAGCATGATGAAGTTATTACTGTAAATCTAAGCAAGTACATAATGATATTCTGCTTGTTTCTTTGGTTATGAATTTGCATGCATAGCAGACAAGTAAACTGATTTTTTTAAAGGCTTAAACTGCTGCAATAAATACTCTGCTTTTTTAATAGTTCCCGTCCATTGAAAGCCTCCCAAATGGTGAATTCCTGTACTGTAAGCACTTCCACACCTTCTAGGTGAGTCATAGCTCTGAAATGTTGGTGGCCTGGGGTTTCATGGTGTAATTTCTAAGGCATTTTAAAGCTTTCTATTTTTTTCTTTAATATTTCCACTTTCTGTATTTGTTTGGGGGGTTTTTTTTGGGTTTTTTTTTCTGTTTTGTTTTTTTTTTTACATTGTAGTATGTTATTTTGGCTACTAGTTGAAATTAACATCAATGGTACAATTTGCTTAGTTGACGTCATCACCTTAGCACTCCTTTTGAGAACCTTTGTGGACTTGTGAGTAAGCGAAGAAGACAACTGGATTTAGTTTGTATAGGTGATTTATCAGTGTCAGTTATCTTAAATTGATTTTAACTTGTAGTTGCAAGTCACATATATAAGGAGCAAAATGATTTCAGATTCTGCTGTCTAGCTTATTTCTCTGTTCTGACTCTATGGAGCCAAAATGTATGTGTTTTTGGAACAAGTTGTTTATCAAGTTTGTTTGCAAAGGTGAGAAGGCATTGTTTTTTATAGGCAGTTTTGAAAGGCCAGTTTTCACACAGTGAGAAGTGTAATATTGTACTGGATGATTTTGGATTGGATTTACTAATCAAGCAGAAATCTTGATTTCCCCAGACTCCCATGTCTTCCATTCTAAAGAAGCAAGAATTTGTCTTAATGAAAGAGCAAACAGGAAAACTGAAAAACTTGTGCAAAATTTGCACTTTTTGTATCCTCGTAATGATGTGGGAAGTCCTGTGTCTAGTGTAGTAAACTTGACAAGTCAGATGCCCAATTCTAGGCATTGGCTCTGATCTTGAGTCAAATAGATATTCTGGGATTACAAGGTAATAAAGTGCAGAATCTTTGGCCTTAAAAGCAAGAGTCACACACGTAGTAACTTCAAGTGTTGTAAGCTGCTATTGCAGGCTTAAAGTAGATATATCAGTTAGCCCAGTAAAATATACCTGTTCTGAAAACCCTGCCTGCTATGTTAATACATTGTCACTGTCAATTGTTGCACTTTGTTCCCCAAATTGTAGTGTGAAAGTACTACCTTAATGATTACTTTGAAACGCATTTGTATGATGCTATGAAGTTTTATAGCCATGCTTTTAATTTGCAGAAAATACACTTTCAAGTCAAAGAGCTCTGCAGCACTCTGTGTAGATTCTGACAGCGATGATGAGCCATTGAAACGCTCTGTTGCCCATAGCCAAAGGTTGTGTAACATACAGAGTAGAGATCAGCAACAACTGCAAGAAGAGCCGGAAAAGGTAAGGAAAAAACCCTACAAACTTTCATATACTAGATCCTGTATGTGCTTATGTCTGGTCTGTGTTTTTTTTTTTTTTAGCATAAATTGTGAGTGAAATTGATGTCAGATAAGGTGGGTTTTTTTCTCCTAATTAGCACTGCAGGGCTGAAAGGGAGTACTTTGCTAATTGACCTCTCTGTACAGTTGTCTTGGATTCCCACTGGAAACAGAGGTAAATTGCATTGCAACTGCAACTTGAGTGTTCAGGGGATGTATACCAGCTGCTTAGCAGTTTGGTCAGTCCTTTGGGCAACTTTCACTAATAGTCTTCCCAGGCTGAAGTATATTGTGCTGGTGATAATAAAATTATTCAGTAAAGCCCTTGATTAAATTAGATTCAGTGCACGTTGGGCTAAACAAAATACTCAGTTATGAGAACTTCATGCACATCCAATGTGTGTCCCCTTTCAGTTGTGCCTTTTTAAATGATTTTAGAGTCTGAAGCTAATGGCTTTTGGAGGCAGATGCACAGAAGTGTGAAGAGACAAAGTTCATTGGTGTAATGGCACAGTTAACTACAAATTGCCTTTGAGCTCTTCCTTGTGACTAGGGTTATTGTTGCCAAGCTGTGTTGTTTGTTTTGTTTTGTTTTTGTCCTCTATCAGGGTAGTGTATTAGCAGGTAGGTGAGTTCTGAAGGAAGGAATGATGTCCCAGAAGGGAAAAGAGTCAGCTTAGAGGATTGTCTTGCAGTACACTTTCCTCTGTTGAGAGTATTGCAGGCCTAGTGCTTAGGACAAATGTTGCTGCATCTCAGCTTCTCTAAAGTTTTTACTTCTCTAAAGTTTTGGCAAGGTTCATTGGGTTATTTTAGTTAAGTAGAGACTTGTGGTCTTGATTATGGCATTAAAGGACAGGTGTAAAACTGGATGATCAGCATTAGTAACAGGAGAATGATATCTACAGTTACTGATCTGATGGGAAGTTCAAAGCAAGGAGGATCCTGATTCAGTATTTAATAAATTATAAAATATAAAGTAGATACTGAGTGTTAAATTTTCAGAAGATCCAGAGCTATGAATAGCTACTAGTTTGATGAAGCTCAGAACTACAAATGAAAATGATCTTGTCACATTTGAGAAACTGTGTAAAAATAGGAGGGGTTATTTGGTTGGGGCAGACTAAAGGTGCTAGTCTTAGCAGGATTAATCAGCTGTAAATGTGGGGTGGGAACAGCTGGGAAGGCAGTGGGCCTTCGTAATGGGCATGAAAGGTCACAGTGTTAGTTGGGTTGAAAACAGAAGTATCTAGACAGAGCCGTAGCCTGCATGTTGTGTAAAGTAACTCCTTTTTTCCTCAGCATTGAGCTTTAGCTGGAGTTCTGTATCCATCTTTGGGCTCTGGACTGAAAAGACTTAGAGATTAATTGAAGAGCACCCAGAGGAAAGTTACATGACTGGTCAGAGGTCTAGAAAGGAAGATACAAGGAGAAAGAGCAGGCAAACGGTCTTTAGTTTAAGCAGAAACCTAAGCAAGGCTTCTGTCTTCAAGGAGAGGAATGAAATTAATAGAAACACTTGAGCTGTTTTCCGTGCCCATGGTGGATAGAACAATAAGTAATGGACTAAACTGCAGACAGTAGTTTTTAGATTTAATATTAGGGAACACTTCCTGATGCTTAAGATGTGTATGGATGGAATGGATTGCTTTGGGAAAAAGCAGAAAACCCTTTGCTGAAGATCTCAGGAACAGGGTAGGCAACTGCTGTTTTGCATGGCACATCCATACCTGGCTACAGCTGGGGGAACGAAATGAGCTTGTCTTTGAAGTCTCTCTTATGTATAAAAAAGGTGTTCAAAACTGTCCTAACTTCCTTGAGTTTTGTTTGTCAGAGTGGATAGTCTCTGTCACACAAGCCCTGTGAGTGCAGAAATTATGGGAATAAAGCCTATTAATTTGAATAACAAATTAAGTACAGGCTTTACAGCCTGATGTGGGAAAGAGCCAGTGTTGGTGTTGATTCCACATAAATGTTTTTATCCTGTGGCCATGTACATTGGCCACTTCTCAACCACAGGTATGACCAACCATCTGTTACCATTAACCAGATTCTCTGACCTTCTCAGTGTTCTCCTGGGGAAGCTGGTCCTTGGAAGTGGCATTGCTCTTGCTGCAGCATGATCCTCATAGCAGATGTGGATGGGGTTGCATTAAGGGCTTGTTAGGTGCTTTGTATGGCCAGTACATACCCTTGCACTGCTTGCAAAACATCCTTTCTGTGTGGGAGAACAGCTGGATTAGCATCTGTATACGTCTTTGGGTTGTAGGGGCAAGTAGCAGTTATCCAGCTAAACAGGACAGAGCTGCAATTTCTGTGATCTCTGCAGATTAAATAGTATTTGAAGGACTTCTTAAAAACACTTATTTAAAGCAACTTGTCTTAGAGCTGAATCTATTTTAATTCTGTGCAAATAATGTCTAGTAGAAAAGTTGTATTCAAATAATGTACCGAGGCTGCCAAGTCTTTTAAGTCTGGCCACTGAATTAGTGGTAGTTGTTGGCAGAGAGCCTGGAACTCTTGCTGAAGAGCTAAACCAGTTTGGATGTTGGTAGCCTACAGGTGCAGAGGGAGAAATCAGAAAGCTTAAAAAGCAACTACTGTGCTTTCCTTATTCAAGTCATGAATAGCTGTGAGGAGAGAGGCTTAAATTTGTCACTTCTAATACTCGGAGGTCATCATGTCTAGAACAAGCAGTTTAGTTGGCTAATTCTTTTGCTAATCTTGTTTGATAAGACAGTTTTAATACAAAATATTTGCTCTATGAAACTATTCTTGCTCCTCAAAAGCTTACTGTATTTAAGTAAAAAGCAGCAGTAAAACTGTCATTTATTTTAACAATGTTCTGAGATCCATCCAAATGCAGTTTTAAATAAGACCTCTAGAGGTACATTCTGATCATTTCTATCTTACTCCATTTTTAACATAATAAAGGAAAAACATTCTAAGCATATGGCAAATAGTGTGATTGTGTAAACATGCAGATATGGAGGTTAACTTCCTGATTAACAGTTAATATAAAAGTGATTGAAATTACTATATTATTTGCAAACCACTGTGGTATAGGAGATGATGAGCATCAGTTTTAGGAAAATAACTATAAAAAGTAAAATTCAGATTAGGACTCAAGTGTTTTTTCTTTCTTCCAATTTCAAGTCATTCTGTTGTCCTTGGGAAAGAATAATTCCTCCCTTTCCTTGTTTAACTGTGTACTTCCTTGGTTTGCAGAGTCATATGGCAAGTCTGCAGCACCAAACCTGATGTTAATTGCTCTTTATACCAGCCCAATTTCCTATTATTCGATTCCCTATTTTCAAGTTCAGTTACTTTTCATGTTGCTTGTTAACAAACTTGCAATTTCCTTGCTTGTATCTCAGCACCAACTTGCCAGGGGCTTGAGGATTCCTCAGAACTTAGAGGGAGTGCGTGTTGAAGGAAAGGAAAAAGGGATGAGTTACTTTGTGTATGTGAATCCATAGGGCCCTTAAAAACTGGTTGTAGTTTGTATTTAAATATTATCCCTTGGGGTGAGTGTGGCTACAAAAGTTGTCTCTCCATTGAGTCTCATGTAACTACCTATTGAATGTTGACAGAGGCAAGCTCCCACTCCCTGGGGTTAATAAAATTTAAAAAAAAAAAAATCGGCAGAAATGTAAAGCTGATGTTATATACCTGTTTATTCAAGCAGTTAATCATAACTCCATTCATCTCTAGGGTTCAAAAAGAAGTAAAATGGAGGGTGATAAACCTGAGCTGGGTAATTCTGGTTTTGATGGGATGAGCGAAGATGAGCTGCTAGCAGCAGTCTTAGAGATCAGCAAGAGGGAAGCTTCTCAGTCCCTGAGCCATGACGAAGATAAGCCCACAAGCAGCCCAGACACTGGTTTTGGAGATGATGAAATTCAGGAATTGCCAGAAAACCTGGAATCTATGGAGATGGAGAAATCCAGAGCAGTGTTAGACTCAGGTAAGGCAAAGTAACGATCTTAATTGGATTATAGGGGACTAAAGTATGTTACTGATAGCATCAGATTAGTAATGTCTGGTGGCAGAAACTGGATGCAAGTGCACTGCTGGAACTACCTGACTTCCTCAGGGTTTTATAGTTTCTGTGTGTATGAAACATTTAATTCACTGAATTGCAAAAATGTGTTTTCTTGTATTGTCAGTCACCTCTCCAATTCTGTTAATTTCCGTTTTTATCTCTCTTGTTGATTAACACATGCTTCTACAGGTTCCTGTGCCAGAAAATTCAATTTACTAAGATTTGGCCATGTCTAGAACTGAATCCTTCCATAAGCAGAAAGTATTTTTGTTTCTGTAGCTGTTGCAACCTGGACAGCGCGGTGACAGTGTTCATGTGGCTGGTTTGCAAGAGGGTGTCTGGCTGCATAAGACTAGAGTGCTTCTATAAATGTAGTTACTTTGTCAGTAGTTACTAATGAATTGAACTGTATCTGTAATTTTTTCAAAAATTACTCTCATATGTGAGAATAGGTCCTTAGGCATAAGAGTCTTTACAAGTGAATTATGGCCTCTGACCTAGAGACACAGTTAAGTACAAGGAGGAGTCTATGTGATCTCAGTGTGGAAAAACTGAGTCTCCCTTTAGCCAACTGAAGGAAGAAGAATCTGTTGTGTAGTACATGCTTTCAGTCAGATTTTAAATTCCACTAGTATGGAAAAACAGACCAACAATATGCTCTTGTCATCTAACATCCAGGACATTAAATATTAACAACAAAATATCCTACTGTTATCACAAGTTAAATTTGTTTCAGTGGGCAGCTCTTGACAGCCTTGATGTTGGAAGGCAGTGTAGAAGAATACTGTCTGTGATCAGCCTGGTTTGTGCCCTTCTTTATATATACTGATGTTACGGTGTTGTGAGAGGGCTGTGATAGAGTGTGGCCACATAAGGGTATCTCACTTCATATTTGCTTTGGAAAATGCAATATAATTATTTGACAATATACATTTTTTACACTTAAGGAAAATGTAGGTTTAATAGAAGTTCTGTATTTCTTCTTACATTGAAAGTTCTCAACGATTGTGTGATAAAGTCTTGTTTTCATCTGAAGAGGATTAAACTGATCGATTATGGTTCTGGTGGTCTTGTGTGTTTAATGGTTCACAGATACTGAGACCTGCCTCATATTATCCTTGTTAATAACTAATCAGCAGACTCTGAAATCTGCATATGGCGAAGCTATGAAGTTTCTCATGCTGCAACATGATAGCAGTTGGAGCAGGTCCTAACATTTTCCCAGTTGCAAGCAAGTGGGAGAATCAGTGGTTCTGCACCTGCAGGAGGTGTATGCAGTGGTTGAATGAATGTTCATTCCAGGGGTTTTGTGTAGCACTTCTGCCATAGTGTTCACTACAAAGGTGAACTGAAAAATTGTGATCTTCATGCATCTTTAAAGCTGTACATAGTGTTCACAAGATTGATGCTCTTACCTGAAGGAAAAGGTGATAGATATAAGCAGTGCTTGAGGTTTGTGCTTTCCTCCATCTTGCTTATGAGTTGGCTTTAATTGTGGCTTCATCTGTAGTACTCCGAGGTTTAATACGCAATGCAAATTTTTATAATCCATGGTTTCTTATAGAGAAATTCAAGTGTCAACTTCAAGGCTGCAGAAACATAGTGGTGTGGTGTGGCTTCTTACTTCAGTCAAACTTGCTGTTTCTGAGTGAACATAGAAGGATAAGAAGGGAATGGGTTCAGGAATTAATCAAATGGTTCATTGTGCGCCACTTAAAATGGGTATAAAACTGTGCTTTGGACCTTTTCCCATTTGACTCTTGTGTGAGGTTTTTTTATGGCTTGTAAGCTCTCCCGGTCAATAGATGTCACTCTGCTGCAAGGAGTGTGGTATTTTAAAGGGGACTTAGCTGGTTACAAACAGAAGACCCAGGAAAGTGTAACTGTACTTTCTGATTCCTCAGGTCCTGCCAATTTCACAGAGATAACTAAAGATTTTGATGAGAATAAGGAAAACAAAACTCCGGAAGGCTCCCAGGGAGAGGTTGACTGGCTGCAGCAGTATGATATGGAGAGAGAGAGGGAAGAACAAGAACTTCAACAGGCACTGGCTCAAAGCCTTCAAGAGCAAGTAAGAAATAAAGTTTGCTTCCTTGAGTTGGAAACCTGACAGCTAAAGTAAAAGCTTTCATTCAGGCAGTAACTGCAAAGGCATTCTGCTGCTTCTTTGAGATAACCAGATAGGCAAAAGTTTTGGTTTCTTCTAGCTCCAGTGTCAGTAGAATGATGACACTGGATACACCTGAGAACATTTTGTAAGTGCTTTGAAAACTGTATATCAAATCACAGGCCCACAGATTTCTCAAAGCTTTCCATGCCCTTTTATACACAGACTTGTCACATTATATTAAAAATAATGATAAACTGAACTAAGCTCCCACTCTCTACCCAGCCCACCTTTAGCTTTTCCTGAAAGTTATCTCTTGCAGCATGTTGTGTCAAGACTCAGTGAAGGAGGCAAGTTTCAAAGCCAAGGCTAACAACAGCCATGTCAGATCAAGTTAAAGATGTGTCAATCCTAGCCTCGTTTCTAGTGCTAGCAAGTAGGGGTGCTTGGTGAAGCAGATAAGAACTGAGCATTTATGTGATCCTTTCCTCTTAGTAAATTGGAAAAGGGATCTCAAATAAAACAAGTCCTTTAAATTAGACTTGGAAAGAGCTTGGGGAGCTCAAGTTGTATGCTAACCATCTGTATTCCACTTGAATTTCAAGGCCTGTAACTGATTTCCCCAAGTTTAAGCACTTAGGCAGGTCTTTCTTTAAATAAGTGCTCTTTTCTGCTCTCTATTAATACCAAAGCTGTCATGGTTTTCCTTATGAGATCTGATGTTTCCATGGCTCTTGGATTTTTCTCTCCCATTACTCATTATGAGGTGCTGGTTGGTATGTTCCATGCCAGATGTAGCTTTGATTCAGCAATGCTGAGTAGTTTAACAAAGATTCCCAAATGCTTTAGAAATAGTGAGATAAAAGGCCTTATGCTAATAATGTAAAACTGCCCTTTGAGTCTGTTTTTGCTAGAGTTCTGAAGCAAAAGTCTGCTAGTCTAATGACTGGGGCACAGAAATGTGGTAGCTCTGGTTATCTTGATTTGGAGTACATAGCTGGGGTGCTGTGTTCAAGTGTGGTGAAAGCATTCGAACCCTGAATTAAGAAGCCAGCTTGTTAAATATTATTGGCTGTCTTGCTATAGCCCTGGGCTGTTCAAGAGATGTGGGAGGAACAGGAGCATGGTATTACTCAAACATTAGAAGGGTTTTTTGACTTGAGGTTTCTATTTGGCCATGGTAATATTTTCAATACCTTGTTGTTTAGTGGTATCTTTTTGCATCCTGTCTTTGTGAATTACACCTGTTACACAGAACCACTGGCTCTACTTTCAAATGGCTTAAAAATAAAAAAAAATCTGTCAGGATTTAATGACTCTGTCCTCAGCTGGCTTTGGGCAGAAGTCTAAATTTTGCCAAAGTGTGAGGAGCTTTGTGTGTAAGTGACAGCCTTCCTTAGTGAAGGGTTGCAAATTCATTCAGATGCTTTTCAAATTAATTGTCCAGAGAAAGCATTTGGTGTTACTAGAGACTTGCTGTGCTGCATACCAAACTTCAGGAGCTTTGACAGGCCTTAATGAAGGTTTGTCCCAGGTTCTGTTGCACGGGAACATTGGACTCTTGCTGGTTGCAAACATTCCTTCACACAGAACCTTTAATTTACAATGTCAAGTTTGTTGTAGAAACCAGAGCAGCACAATTTCAATGGAAAAAGAGCACCACAAGAATTTTAAACAGTGAGATGTCTCAATGAACTAAGTTTTGTTCTCTTCCCATTAGGAAGCACGAGAACAGAAAGAGGATGATGACCTCAAACGAGCCACAGAATTAAGTCTACAAGGTGAAACTTATTTAATTTCTTCCAGTATGTTGCTTTTGAGGGAAAGTCAATATGTGTGTATGAGTTCAGCTCCTGAGTGTCAAACAGCTGGGGTCCATGTTCTTTTGGTGTGTGCTTTGTTGTGTTTGCTTTGTTTGTGGTCCGCTTTTCTTGGTTGTGAAAGCAAATGCCAGCAAAAACTAAATCTGAAAAATTGCTTATTTCAGTCTCTTAAGTTTTTAGTTAGATACAGAGATATATAGAGTGATGTGTAATGTTTTATATGAACGATATATAATATGTAGTTATTACATAATATTAATCTGCAGAGGGCAAAATGGGTCTTGAAATTTTTATTTCTCTGCAAAAGCCATGTGATAATGGCTCTAGTCAGAACATAAGGATTATTTCTAACTTGCATGGATATTTTAGTACTAATTGATGAATGCACTGGCCTTATCTGGGCAAATGAATCAGTGCTATATCATATCTGATAAGGGATGGGAGGAAGACAGGCCTCACTGCAAGGTGGGTATAGCTGTTGGGGGTGAAAAAGGAAACACAAAACACACTATATGTGTCTTCTCCAAATCCAGACAGCGTTGTAGGCCTCAGGCACTGTTTAACATTTGTATGAGGCTGGCATGCAAGTGATTTCATACAATCTGGCAGAGCAAAGCATAACTGAGAGAAAATTCCTGCTCCAGAGAGGGAGAGGGCGAGGCAATGAAGTGTTGCATTAAGATACTTGTAGTTGCTCAGGCACTTTTAAAGGCCCTCAGTCCTTACTGGGTGAACTCTGTCAGCTTCTGAAGAGAAGTAAGTTGAATGCTGCTTCAGCATCTCCTAGTCTGAGCTCTAGCAGAATGAGTGCCCAGTCCCTCTCAGGCCTTCCTTGATTCATAATGAGTTCAAGGCTAGAAATCCTTCATCCTCTTAATTTTCAGTTGCTTGGCTTAACCATGAGCATTGCCTTGCTACTGTCTCATTTGTAAGGCATCAGCCAGCAGTTGTTCAAGTTGATGATCATAATCTTGAACACAGAGGTGGTAGCATTTTTCTTATGAAGGATCCCAGCCATACTGTAACCAAAGAACCACTAGTCATCCAGAGACCGTTGGTGAAGTCGCTCTTTACAATTCCCATGGCAAATGCTTCATGCAGAGACCTCCCTAAGTGGCTGTGTTTCTTGTCTGTAGTCTAGCTTACAGCCCAAACAAGCATGGAAAGCAGCAGTAAAGGATTCTCGGTTAAAGGGAGTCATCCATAAACTTACCAAGATTATACTAATCCAGTGTCTGATGATTTAACAGGACAAGCAGTGTGAGAATCTATTTGGCAACACATCATCTTCATAGCTGGCGTTACAGTCTCTTGAAAACAAACCAGAAAAAATTCCTGAGTGTCCTGTTAATCACAAGTTCTCATCCACCCAGAACTCCATAGTTTTAATTTAACTGGTGAAAGCATAGCTACTTCTTCTAATGAGTACTGTACAAAATCTCAAATTAGTTGGGTAGCTGCAGAACTCCAGGAAGTTTGGAACAGCATGTACAGGGAGCAGTGGTGCCTCCTGGCTCTTTACAGAAAGCTGCCTGCATTTTGCTCAGCCAAGCAAACTGGAAGTTCCTGTGGTGACCAGCCTTCTTACCATTGAAAACAATGAAAAGATGCCTGCTGCCAGCAGTAGCATTTTGGTGCCAGTTTTAATTCAAAAATATACTCTGTTACTGTAACTTATAGTTAAAACGGTAATTCATAGCTTGTCCTTGCAGAAACTTGCAGTTCACTGACCAGACCGACTGTACTTACTGTCAGTCCTGGCTGCAGGCTGCTGACACTCTGGAGCCAATTAGATGTTTAAATGCTTTTTTATCACCCAGCTGTCATTGCCACAGTGCCTTTTTGGAAAAGTATGAGGGAGATTATGCTAAAATTAATTCCGAGATACTTAACTGTTGCTCTGACAAGTTGGAGAAGGGAGAGAAAATTTTTATTTGGCAATTCCAGTATCTCCTGCTGTCCTTGGAAAGGAAGCTTGAAATTTTATTGTGCCTGTTTATGTGGTAAATATATCTGAACCTGTTGTGAATTCCTGTGTGGTCGATTGCTTCTCACACAATATCATTGTTTCCATGCTATCTAGAGTTTAACAGCTCTCTCCTGGACAGTGTTGGCTCTGATGAAGACTCTGGGAATGAGGACATTCTTGACATGGAGTACTCAGAAGCTGAAGCAGAAGAGCTGAAAAGAAATGCTGAGGTGTGATCTATGATTTCAAAAGCCAGCTGAGGAATATACCCCTTCTTTGCTGTCCATTTAGTGTTAGAGATGGTTTTACAGAGCAGGCAGAGGGTAGGAAGGTCTTTTTGGTTCAAAAGTGAAAACAAAAAAATTCTATCCATAATAGACTATTGTGCCATTTTAATTGCAAAAAACCCTCTACAACAAAACCTCAAAACAAATGAAAAATGAAAACAAAAGAAACAGCTGTAGAAACCACCTCAGTTTTTCTGAGATGTGGATAATGTTGAATTTTATGCCAGAAATGTTCCAGTGCATGTAAAGCAATGGCCCTATGAAATTTTTACTCTACAGACCGAAAGAGGAGAGGACTTCAGCCACCATGGTAGTTTAGTTGCAGCACCGTGGGTTTCTAGGTGCTGCACCACCAGAACAGAATGGTTGTGGCAAGATCTTATTGCCATTAGGGACACCTGACTGAAACCTAGGCTGTGCTGCCAGCCACTGGCACAGTCAGACTCGACACAGCAGCACCATGGAAGTTGCCTGCTCGCCTCAGTGGAAGGGGTACTGTGTTGAGGAGGGAAGGTTTAATAATTGGAGTTTCTTTGAGCAGTTTTTTTCTTACAATTCTTTGTCAAGTTCCTTACCCTTAAACTAGGAGTTATGTTTTAGAGTATTGTCAGCAAATCGTATCAGTAATGTTTCCTGGTCAGCGAGGATTAAAAAAATAAAATGTCAAAAGCCAGTGATCTGACAGAGCATGTTTTCTGCATGCAAGGAGAGTGTTGTCTACTGGTTTTACAGGTGCAGGACAAAAGAATTTGGGCTACATATTTGGTTATAGGTGTTAAATTTGTGTACCATTGTCAGTGGTATTTCTTTGATACTTCATAAGTAAGCATTGTGTTCCTTTTTGGCTTTTCTGTTTATTTGGTGGATTAGTCCTGACATCAGTGGAAGTCGCACAGGAAATGGTTGTTTAGACAACTTTGCAGTGCAGAGCTCATGTCAGCATCTGTTCTGAGGTCAGAGTGGCTCGTTTGCGTGTTCATTGGCTTGCTGAAAGATTAAATGAGATGGGAGGCTCTTTCCCACTTCTGGAAAGACTCCTTGCTTGATGTGAACCAGGTTGTCTCTTTCTGTAATCCTTGATTAGGTTGCAGCTTTGAATACCGTAGCCAAAGCTGATATCACAGGTACCAGTCATCCATAAGCTACATGGTAAAGTGAATGCCTAAAAGCTTGAATTGTATTTTTTGTATTCAGACTGGAGAGCTTCCTCACTCCTATCGTCTCATCAGCATTGTCAGCCATATTGGGAGCACATCATCGTCAGGTAAAAGATACAATACTTTGTTCTTGATCTCTTCTCTATTTTAAAAAATCTGTAATAGAGAATTACCATAACAGGATTATTTATAAAGAAGAATCAGACAGCAAAGCAAATCTTCTGTCATGATTTGCTGGGGGGAGAGCAGGTTGAGGCTGTCATGGTACCTGTAGAAAAGGTGCAGCTTATGGGCTCTGTGGAATTGCTTGTGCTTGGTACCAGCTGACTGAGGGAAGGATGAAGGGACTAGGATCTGAAGGGTGTTTTCGCATTTGAATCTGACATAGGTGGCTGGAGCAGGGTATGTGGCATAGCTAATCAACTTACTGTTCAAACTGCAACATGGAAAGAAAGGTGTCCAGAGAAATTGCAGATGCCCTATCCCTGGAGGTATTCAAGGCCAGGTTGTGTAGGGCTTTGGGCAACCAGGTCTAGTGCAAAGTGTCCCTGCGTACGGCAAGGGGTTTGGAATGGGATGATGTTTGAGGTTCCTTCCAACCTAAACCATTCTGTGATTCTGTGTTATTAAGGTCATTATATCAGTGATGTCTATGATATCAAGAAGCAGTCCTGGTTCACCTACAATGACCTGGAAGTATCTAGAACTCTTGAGACCACTGTTCAGGGTGACAGAGACCGAAGCGGCTACATCTTCTTCTACATGCACAAGTAGGTCTCTTGGGGAATTTTGGTCCTTATAATTATCTGTGTTTTGGGAGGAAGTGGACTTCTCTTCTTCCTCTAGTGCTCTTTGCTGGGATGAAAACTATCCAGAATGGCAAAACTGAAGTACTCTGTGTATAGAGATGTGAGAAAGGGGAGGTTGTCCTCCTCTTCTGTCTTTACTTGTGCTTGGAGATTCCAGATAAGACACCTCTCTCTGCCAGGGTTAGTGGTGCTTGAGTTTGTGGATTAAATCTGATTGCTGGTTCCCTCAGGGCTGTCTTAGTTAGGATTTGTTATTGTATGGAAGTTTCACTGTTAGTCTTTCCTTCTGTTCTAGGGATATCTTCGATGAGTTACTAGAAACAGAAAAAAATGCACAGCCACTTAGCATGGAAGTAGGAAGATCGGTTCGTCAGCCTCTGTGAAGAGTAAAGCACCTTGTTCCTCCTGAGGAGCAAGGAAGATTGTGAACTTGTGCCAGACAATGCAGGAGTAACAAACAGCTCAGGGCCAAAACAAGAGACAAAAGATAGAAATATGGAACACTCAGTTTGTTGAACCATCTCTGCAAGTCCTGGGCCTGAACTGTGTGTTTAAAGCTTGACATCCCAGAGTGATCCTCCTGTGGTGAAGTTTTTATTGTTTCTGAAATAATTTTGTCAGCATGGAGCCTTAAAGAGTTGCATCAAGCCACGAGACTACAGCTGCTCATAAACTGGTTTAAAAAATAGTGCAAAAAGAGACTCAACTTTAAAAGCCCATTCACCTGTGAGATGTGAGTGGCGAAGATTTACATATCACTTGATGCTTTGTTTTTTTGGTTTTTTTTTGTTTTCTCCAAGAGCAATTTAAGCAATAGACTCTGTAACCTGGCGTGTGTTGTGTTAGTAATATTCACTGGAAACCCAGATCACCAAGTAGGCTCTTGCCAGTTGTCTGGCTAACAGGCATTTTGGAATCACTCAAGCTGATGTGTTGTGACATTCATAGGTTTGTAAGTGCTCCGCTATTTACATGCGGTTCCAGGAAACAAACTGTTGGTGCTGTGGAATGTATTGATAACTGGTGGCAGCTCTGTCGTTTTTTTACACCATTCACTGTCATCCTCATTTAGACATGAGATTATTATTATATGTGATTTCTTTTTGTTTTACAAGTTCTATTATATGATTGCATTTTCTTCATGAGGTTGTTGAATCAGTACTGTTTGGAGAGATGAGGTCTCTCATTGGGTGTGCTGTTTTTCACACTGGAGTTGTGTTGCTTAGGGCTGCTCCAGTGTGATTCTGGGGTAGCTGAACACCTGGAGCAGACAGAGCAGTGGCAGGAGGTGAGGGACAGCCACTTTACATCATCTGGGATGGAAAGAGCATTCTAGAGTTACCCTTCCTATGCCTGGATCATATGAAGTGAGGATTCTGGGAAAAGGGTCTGCAGGGCAGCACCTGGCACTTGAATTGCTCTGTGCCTGAACCATGGTCTTCCCTTGGTCTTGTGTTATCCCAGGTAAGAGGCTTTGTACTGCAGCTATGCCCCTGTTCTCCTTTCTAAGGAGTGCAGAGCACTCAAACAGTGAAACTAAACCAGGTGAACAGCTTTCAGAAAGCCCTTGTTTAGCATAAACAGAAGAACATGGTTAGTATGGAGTGGTTTTTATTGGGTTTAGAGGCATAATGCTCCTTTTATAGCTTGTTTCAGCAGTGGGGGGAGAAGCCCACTTCATTTTTTTTTTCGGCACCTTTGCACTAATTGAGCAGGGGCAGATATTTCCTTTCACTGTTTCTTTACTCATTTCAGAGAAGTTGTTGCTGTAAGCAGAGTAATTGCTCTTGAGTTTCAGAGGTAAAAGTCTTCTTTACAAAAAAAAAAAACAAACACCTTTTTTGCTGTTGAGGTAGTTTGAGTTTTTTAGACTATCATTAGGAGTTTCTCAGGAATAAATTGGCTGAAGCAAAGCAGACAAAACCATCAGTTTAGGAGACAGCAGGCACCTTTCACAGACACTTCCTCAATAGAATTTGTTTTGGTGGGCTGGCTGGGAATGCTGCTGCCACAGTGGCCTCTTCCCACCCATGTGCACAGCAGCGACTGACAGCTGTCAGTATCCTCCCCACTCTGAGCACTTTGGGGACCCCGGTGTGGTGAAGAGACTGACCTCCCTCCCAGTCCCTGTGTATGGCTAGGGGGCCCAGGTCACAGTGATGTCTTCCTGGCCTCCAAGCTAGGAGCAAATGTTTGGTTGTAGACATGACACAACATTTATCTTGTGAGATGCAGCTCGAGGGGCTGTATATGTTAATTTATTACAAAGCATTATACTTTTCTATTGTTGATACTAATTTTAGAATTCCAGACAGTGGGAAGAGGTGGTGACATGGGAGTTGTCCTTTGAACTGATCGCCCTGCGAATGTGATGGACTGCTCCGTCCAGAGGGCAAACCTGTTTTCCCCAAGCACATCCCTTGCTCATGCTGTAAATAACTGGAATTTCTGTAGTATCAGAAGTCAGCTCTGCTTTCTTGGGTGGCAAGGTTGTTTTTGCAAGGCGCTGCACTCCAGTTAATTTATAATAAAAGCAAATATTGCCTGATTTTTTCAGTGCAGTAAATTTTGTTCAAAACTAGTTTTGTTTGGATCAAGATGCAAAAGCTGATGCTCAGAACTCTAGTGTTTCTTGTTTTATGAAAAGTTCTTGCCTGTTATTTTATCCATTAAGAATTTTCAGACATCTAGTAATGAATTTCAGCTTTTTTGTTCAGTATACAGCAGCTCAGTTGCACTTTAACCTTGGCAGAAGTGTCCATGGAGCCCCTTCCTTGCAGAAGCCAGCTGTCTCCCTGTGTGAGAGCAAGGGGGAGGGAAGATGGGTGTGTAATTCTCAAGGGATGTGCTGTCCACCAGCTGTATTAGTCTCACTGCTCACACTGTTGCAGCAGCAAGTTCAGTAAGGTCGGCCTTTCCACATGGAATACCTGTCCTGGGGTACAGGAAGGTGAAGCTCAGTTGCAGTCCCTGAACATGTGCAAGCTCATCCTCGGTTAAATATTTACTTGCTTCTGAATCAGCCTAGTTTAGTGCAAGTGTGATTCAGCATATGAACTCAAGGAATTCCCATCCCGCTGTTCCTTTGTCCCTTCATTGTCTGACTGTGCTGATTTGCTCTTGATTTACACCTCTAATGCAAGAGTTGCAAAGCTTTCGTGTCAGTGAACTGGAGCTTGTGTGCAGGTCCCTGGGGAGCCCTGGCCTGCGGGGCTGCCCAAAGAGCCTTTGCAAGGCGAGGACAAGGTTTCCCGACTGGAGTGGCAGCAAGGGACCGACAGGAGCCAGGAGGGAGCGGGGCTCTCCAAAGCCTATGGTCGTGGCGTCGCCTTCCACCTCCTGCTCAGTGCAGCACAGATAACCATCGCCTGTGCATCTTCCTTCCCGTCCTGCATCCGACAAAGGGCTGATTGCCAGCTCAGCGCTTCCTGCTGCGGTTCACCCCGGCACGGGGCACGTGGGGAACGTCTGCTGGGAGGTGTCTGGGAATTACTCATCTGCTTTGTTTTTAATGGAGCTAATTATCCCTTTAATTGCCCGCCAAAGAGAAAAAAAGGGGTGTGGGACCCCTGGCATCTGCTGTCCATGTGGTCTGCTGCCAGACTCCAGCCTTGCCTCCCCCGGGGTGGCTGCTGCCGGCTTCTGCCTGCACCTCGGCACTCTGGTTCTTTACACTGTTGATGTGGAGCAGCGCTTTTCTCTGTGTTTTAGCAGACCTGTTCCTCTCTATTCTTTACAGTCTTTGCTCTTGGGTTCCCCCTGCCCATTTTTAAATGATATGTAGATAGATTTTTGTGAAATTAAAACCTCTTTATTAACCCTCTCTTGATTGGAATCTTATTTCCACGCTGCCTGGTCTGCTGCCTTTTGATGGGCACCTCACCTCCACCTCCAGTTTGTCTTTGGGACTTTGTTCAGTTGCCTGGGAACATCCTGTGTGTGTATTCAGTGCCCCTCAGTACGTGCAAATCCCGGCCCCCCTGCCAGGAGTGTGTCCCTGTGGGGGACACTCCTGTGCCTCTCAGGATCCCAAGCGGGAGGGAGCTGCCACCTTCTCCTGGGGCAAGGACAAGTGATCCCTGATGTCTGTCCCCACACGCGCATTTTTCCCCTCCTTTACCTTTGGTACCACAACATTTACTGCGGTTCAGCAGTTCAGGTGATAAGGGAGGGAGCGGCTCCAGCTGTATACTGGACCTTTAGCCCAGAGCTGCAGGAGTGGAGGTGGGATGGGACAGTCCTGGCTCCCTGGGCATGCTGAGCTTGTGTATCTCCTCTGGATGCAGGGAGGGCAGAGAACAGATTTGGAAAAGGAGCTGAGAGTCCTTTCCTGTGCTATTGGTGCCTGATTAAGACCTGTGTCTCCCTGTGTACCATCTCTGCTGAATAAGCCTCACAGGTGGGCTGAGCATTGGGGTTGGGCAGGGGGGTGGCAGAAACACAGCCCTATTTTTGAAATTAATTTTATTGATAAAAAATAAGGAGCTGCTGTTGTCCATGGGTGCATGCTCCTGCTCTAGAAGAGTCCTTTGTCTTTCTTGAGCTTCTGTTGTTTCCACAAGGGCAGGTTGCCAAAGGCAGAGCGGTTCATGCCGAAAACAGCCTGGAAGTCCTGGTCGGAGAGATGGGCCTGGGGGAGGAGAGAGGAGACTGTGCTAAAGCACGGGGGAAGGGAGCTTCCCCTCTTTGCAACCCCAGCAGCTCCTCAGCCTCCTCTCACCTCCTTCCTCGTGGGGTCCACACCCTGTGGCAGGTCATCAGCTGCGGTGTTCACCAGCACATCCAGGGGGAAGGTCTCCAGTTTGGAGGGGATGAGTGGGGTGGAGGCAGTGAAGATCTCTTGCTTGGATGTGAGCGCCTGAAGGGAGAGGCAGGATCACTTCAGGGGCTGCCCGAGGGATGGAGGCACCAGGTTGGCTCCAGGTGTCCCTCCGTGGAGGGCCTGTCCTTGCACCTCCCAAAGGGAGGGAGGGGCTTTCTGTGCCCCCCACCCTGGGTGCCTCTCTCCCTGTGCCACTTACTGAGGTTAGCTGTCCAAGGCTGCCCTCATCGCCCAGCTCAGCTTTCAGTGTCTCATAGGATTTTTTGTCCTGGTAAGGAGACAAAAGTGCTCAGTCCCTCAGCATAGGCAGGGGTCAGGCAAGCTGCTGCCCACAACCGCAAGACGATTTCTGGGACCAGACCCTCATCTGGTCTCATCTGCTAAGGGGCCTCCCCTGTCTTTCAAACCACCTCCATGACTCACAGCCCAGATGAGAGGATCCCAGGCCAGGAACCAGCCTGTGAAAGTAGGGGGCTCATAGCCCTGCTTCACCACAATGATGGCGGTTTCAAGGTCACGCCTGCTGGGGTGGGTCCGCAGGTACTCCTGTGCCATCACTGCCGCTGCCTCCTTCTCTGACTCATTGGCACTGTTCCCAATCCAGAGGAAAACCTGCAACAAGGTTACCATGTCTACCACTAGCGTGAGATTGCAGCCCTCTGAGGCCGTGCCCAACTGATGGTTGGAAGCATACAGCATCTCTCCTTAGAGAAGGACACCAGGAGTCCATCCTCAGCAATCCCTGGAGCAAGAGGGCTGGAAAAAAACATCATGGGGCAATGGATATGGGGGTTTCCAACCTCCTACTCTACTGCCTCTGACTGCTGCACATCCTCCACCACCCCTGATCCAACCCTCCTCCGGAACATCAGCTTGTGGGATCAATGGTGTGGCTGCCACTCCATCACCCTCAGCTCACCTGGTCCCAGGTGTCTAGCAGGTAAATATCAGTCTCCTCCAGGTCATCCTGGGTGAAGTCTACAATCTCCGTGGCCAAGAAGGTGCCTGTCTTGTTGGAGCACTCGAAGAGTCGGGGGGACACAGAGGGGTTCTCCTCCTGCAGCCTGACAGAGACCAACATGGTGGTAGGAGTGAGGCTCAGCCTGCCCAGGGACTGGTGGCCCATCTTACCCCTGAGGGTGGATAGGGATAAGACTGATACCTCTTGCTGTTGGCATACTGTGACTTGCCCCCTAGGGCCAACCAGAACTCAGGTGGCTCCTGTCCCTCTGCAATCACTGGCTTCTCCGTCTTGGAGATTATATCGGCCACGGTCTTGCCCATCTCACGTTCATCCCCACTGCAGCCCTGCCGAGCAAGCACAGCTGCTCCATCACTCACCCCGGCCAAGAATAAAGAAGAGGTGGGGACATTTTTTTTTGTGGGTGGCAGCATCCATGCCAGTGCCCAGCTGTACCCACCTTCCCATACCAGAGGTAGCAGGTGCTGGGAGTTTTGAGCACAAAGACATCATTGGAGTTGAGGGAGGAGGCACGGACAGGCACTTCAAAGGCCTTGGTGTTGTACTCATTGGTGCCATGCACGTGGAAGAGGCGGGTGGGGGGTGTGGGCTCCGTGTTGCCCGCCCGGGAGGTGCCACCCTGGGAGGCAGAGACAGGAGGTCACCGCTGGTGCCACAGACTCACCCGCCTGTCCACAACCCAACAGCCCAGTGCTCACCGCATACACCACCATCTTGCCCTTGAAGATGGCCATCAGGTGGGCTGGCTCCTTGCCCATGGTGACACGGATCTGCACGGGCTCGTTGTTGTACTTCTGGTCCAGGGCAACAGTCAGGTAGGCAGAGGCAGCCAGCTCGTCTGTGCTGGCTTGGCGGCCCTGGGCAGGGCAGAGGGGACGATCAGCACACATTGCGACTCCGTTTTCCCTCTTTGGAAGAGGGAACCCTCATGCTGTTCCTAAGGGTAGTGGCAGAGCACCCCCATTCCAGGGAGGTACGTCCCTATCCCTTACCCACTGATCAGTGACCTGGAGGTCTCACCTGCCAGAGGTAGATGATGCGGTTCACCTTGGGCCCCACAAAATAGGTGTAGAGCACCACATAGCAGTCACCCCCATAGAAATGGCCCAGCCACTTCTTCTCTACAGGCACCAGCTCATTGTTCTCCACACGCCAGACCTGGTGGGACAGGGATATGCTGCTGTCAGGACTGGTGGACCCCCTTGCCCTGCAGACCCTGAACCTCATGGCATCCCCTGGTGTAGAACAAGGGGTGCTTGAGAGGGTCCCACATTCTTCCAAGGCCACCCTACCTCCACCTCCCCAGATCCATCATCCACCATCTTCTGCTGGGCAGCCATCTGGGGCTTGGCATGCAGCGTGGTGGCATCAAACTTCACCTGCTCCACCTTGGCTGAAAGGAAGAGCAGAGGGGTGAGCCAAATCCCACTGACTCTGGAGGCCCCACATCCCAAACCAAGCTCTGCTGTGTTGGAAGGAGACACTCACCCACTTTGCCCACAGTGTGGGTTTTGCCCAACCCACTGCTCTGGTTTGGAACACTCCATTTTTGAAAGAGCTGTCTGAAGATGGTTGATTCAGACCCATCATTCTCTGTCTCCACGTTGGTGCTGGCCGGGTAGTTCTTGGCTTTGATGAAGCCCTGGGGTGATCCAAACAGAGTATGCGCATGGGGTGCCTGGCACCCCAGGGAGGAGCCGGGCTATCCCAAAACCAACCCCTAACCCAACACCCACCAGTGCACTGCTCATCGCCTCCTGCTTCTCCTCCTTATTGGCATTCTTCCCCTTCCACACGAAGATCTTGAGACCTCCCTGATCAAGGATGTAGCAGTCCTTGGAAAGGGGACAACAGCAGGAATCAGGACTTTGGGCAGTTTTAATCCTTCAAAAGCTGATTTGGTGGGCAGTTTTGAAGGGTTAAAGCTGCCAGGGAAATTGGGCACTCCAAGGCATCCCATGGGGTAGCACACCTCATGCAGGAGCATGTCTTGAGTTAGGGGTCGAACTGCCACCTCCTGTATGACCATGTTGCCGCTCTTATTGAAGACGCTGACAGGAGAAAAAGAGAGGAAGGAGGGGTTAGAAACTGGGTTGGAAAAAACCATCACCTTCCCCCTTTTGGGGTGGCAGGATTTAGTAGGGGCATCATCCCTTCTGCATCCCCTTCACCACTCAGATCATAGTACAGGTGGTGCCCAGGGATGCTCTTGCCCTGCCATGATGGCAATCTGGTTTGTAGCTTGCCCTGCCATGCAGCTCTCTCATGGCCACAAGGAGAGACAAAGGGGTGTCAGGTATGATGGTGCCACCCAGGAACATTGCTGCCGTATATGAGCAGGTGACACTCGCACAAACAACTCTCTAGTCGGTACCAATCTGGTTGGCACCAGGGACTCCTCTTGCTCCAATGGCACCCAAAGGACCTATGCCCACCCCTGCTGTGGTCTTGACCCTTCTTGGTGGCTGTCCATGGGGATGGGAGAGTTGTGGGACACAGTAGAGTTGAGTGCTGGGTGCCTCTGGCCCCATGCAAAATGCCCCTGTGGCAACCCACCCCCAACAACTCACTGGTAGAGCTTGAGGGAGGATTTGAGTATCTGGTCCACTTTCTCATCAGGGATGGGCGGCTGGATGTCCCTCTTCTCACCCAGCACATGCGTGAGGACCTTCATGAGCTCTGGCGAGGCAGCCTCATTCTCACCATCCACTACACCCACCTTGGCACGGCCCCCACGTTCCCGGTCCCGGATGTCCTTGGCCAAGGTCATTGCCTGCATTCAGGGGAGAAGGAGTAAACCCAGATCAGGGACAGGGTGGTTGGTCACCCCTATTCATCCAGGAGGGGACCCTGGGACCCTCTGGCCATACCCTCAGTCTCTCATTTCGGTTGCTCTGAGGGCCATTCCACTGGATGATGAGCTGGCCCAGGTCCAGCAGGAACACGTCCCCCTGGTTGAAGCTTTTCCAGCTCATATCCACCTGCAGCAGGATGGGATAGGGAGGGGTGGGTGTCAAGCAGCAGGATGCCTGGGTCCCCACTGCTTTGCAGGGGGAAGCCCTAGGCTTATCCTGACCCCAAACAGCATGCCTGCATAGAGGCTGGTGGCTGGGGACTCCCCATATCCTACTCACCTCTCCTGCTGACACATTCTTCTTGCCTTTGACATGCAGCAGACGCTGGATGTTGTAGGTGTTTGTCTCCACATGCTTCATGCCAGAGGCCACACCACCCTTCTTATAGCTGGGGAGAGGACAGACATGGTGTTAGCCCTGGGTTCCCCCTCATTGCTCCAGTGGGGTCCCCCTCCCACCCACATGGGTGATGAATGGAGCAAGACCAGCTCTAGATCCGTCTCCTATCTCTCCCAGCCCACTGGGACAGGGTTGCCCCCATCCCCACTGGGGATATTCCCACAAAGCACATGCAGAGGACCCCTCCCCACTGTGACCCACTGAGGGAGTGGGGCCCCACGGATGACTGACATACATGATTCCTTGCTTGAAATAGGCACGGAAGGTCTCACTCTCATGTCCCTGGGCCTCGCGATGCTGCACAGCCACTGAGCCCAGGTGGTCATCCATCTGGGTGGTGTAGATGGCGGCTGCCCCCTGCTCATCCTGGCTTGACTCCTTGCCCAGCCAGTAGTGGATGTCATAGGTGAAGCCGTTCCCAGACTTGCGCGTCTGCAGGACATCAATCCCCGCTAGAAGAGCCTCCACGTCCCCAGGCCACTCTGGCCACAGACACCCCTCCCTGCATCCCAGGCACTCCCATTCCCAGTTCCCCATGTGACCCCTGACTGCCCTACCGACAGCAGGACGTAGCAATCCCCCTCATAAAAGTTGCCGTAGCTTTTAGTGGGCACTGGCACCATCTCCATGTCCTGCAGAAGAAAGGAACACATCATCTCGGGTAGGGAACCCAGCACCCCAGCCCCATGCACCCCACTGCCCCCCGTCCCAGGACCTGGGTGGGTTTAACTCTGGGTACTGCACTGACCCCCAAAAGCAGGCACTGAGGACACAAAGGAAGGATCTTCCCTCACAGACACCCCCCCAAGCAGCCCGGTGATGGGTGCCCAGGCTGTGCCCCCGTCCCCACCTCGATCCGCCATATCTGGATGCCCGGTGTGGTCTTGTTGAGTGTCCTGGTGACTTTGCTGCTGAGCTCCACCATGGTGACAGGTACCACAGGCAAGGGGACCTGCCAGCATCAGCAATATCCTTGTTAATGGCAGGTAGTGTCATTAAGAACTGGGACACACCCAGCCTACCGTGCCATCTGCTTTCCTGCCTTCTCTGCAGACAGCCCAGACATAACTCCCCATCCGGAGCTGCACAGGGCAAGGGCAACTCTGGCACTGCAGTGTCAGGGCTGCTGTTCCCTCAGCTCAGCTGACACTGCAGCCTCAGCTCTGTGCCAGGGTCCAGGGTGGGGTCCTGTAAGTGCCCCAGTGCCCTGCCCTGTGCCCAGGCAAGGGACAGAGCTGTGCAGGGCACCCAAGGCGCAGCAGTTGCAGCTGGGTGTCACCTGTTACCTGTTCCTCCCCAGGACCAGCAGGAACCAGCCCTGCTCAGCCTTGTCCTGTCATGGCCTGGCACAGAGCGGCACAGTATGACATGGCCACTGCTGGTGCCCTTACACACACACACACACGTGCAAGTACATTGCCTCCCTCAGACCCCCTGCTTCCAAAGCCCCCACCACATCCATGCTCCGCAGGGAGGGCACATCCTGGCTGAGAGTGCCAGGGCTCAGCCTCAGTGCTGCCAAGGTTGCCCACAGCCATGTCTGCCAGGCTTGCTGTGTTCCCTGCAAGTAGGCAGAGGGGCCAGGCAGCTGGTGTCAAGCAAAGGTCCCCATGTGCCCTGGCTGATGGCTGGCACAGTGCCCAGCAGAGAAGTCTCTGTTTCTCCAGCCCTGCAAAACCTCCCCTGGCCCCATTCTGCTGCCCCAAAAGCACCCACTTCCCATCCCTCAGACCCACGGGATAGCATTACCCCAAGTGCAGCCCCAGGGTGAAGCATGGGTTGGCTCCCAAGCCCCATCCCCAGGCCACCCCAGTGCCAAGAGTGATGATGGCCATGGGATGTGCTCTCCACACCATGCCCACCTTCCCTCCCCTCACCCCATCCCAGCCCCTCACCTTCCCTGCAGAGCTGGGTACAGGTGAACGTACCTGGGCAGAGTGCTGAGGTGCCAGCACCCAGGAGACCTTTGTTCCCTCTTGTCCCAGCCTACATTCACCATATAAGGGCAGGAACAGCCCAGAGTCAAGGTCCCTACAGCCCTCCAAGACACTGTGGCACCTGAGAGCACCGTTACTCACGGGGTGTTGCCCCCCTGGGTGCCATTGCACCATACCCATGGGCTGCCTGTGCCTGTGGTGGTGCCTCCCTCAGCCTATTACCCTCTTGGCCCTTGGCATTGAGCCCATGGTGACCTTTTTGTTTTGCCCCTCACCAAAAGGTTCCCCAGTGACAACAATGGGTTGCACTGGGACATGAGAGCACCAGCCATAAATATGGAAGTGCCCGGATGCCACAGTCATGGGCTTTGCCACTGTTCTTCACTCCCCAGACCTCAAAATTCCCAAATCCTCCCAGCCATGGAACACTAAGACCATGGCAATGGGGTTTTTTTGGTGCCTCATCCCCTCTGAAAAGGTTCCCCAAAGTGATAGCAACGCAGCACCATCTTCCTGGGGCTTCCCCTTTCTACCCCCTACCTGGCACATCACTGCCCTGCCCATGGGATTGTCTCAAGGCTGTGCCACACCTCAGCTGGAGGCCAGATCCCTGCTCACTCCCAGCTTTGCCTCTTTGTACTGGGTGTCTCTACAGACCCAAGGTCCCCTTGGAGATGGGAAGGGGTTGCAGGGATGGGACATTGAGCTCAGGTTTGGGGAGACAGGACAGCGTGGTGGCAGGGCTGATCCCTATGACCTGTCCTATGTCCCCAAAGCACAGTCCCAAGGGTTGGTATCTGATGATGTCCTTGATGCCAGCAGAGAGGTGACTGAAGTCCTGCCCAGTGGCTCCCAGACTCAAAGGTGGTTTTGGGGAATGAACGTGGGGTATCATAAAGGTGGAGGGGGAGGTGCCTGCAGCAGGCAGGTCCCCAGGCTTCCCGTCCTGCTCTTATCTCTTCCCCAGCCCTGCGGGATTGGTGCAGTGTTATCTCGGCTGCCCTGCTGAGCTAGCACCCCTGGCCACCAGCACCACTGGCATCTCTCACCCTGGCACCAGGCCTGGGCTGTGAGCCCCAAATCCTGCCTGACAGTCCCCCCTCCAAGGATCCCGATGTGATGACAACGGGCTGAACCGAAACAGGAGGCATGTCAGCCACAAAGGGGAGCCTTGATAGCACAAGGATGTGCTCTGCTGCTGCCCTTCACTTCCCTGGCCTCTCAAACCCTCCTAACTGTGCCACCCAGCTCCCACGCCTTGTGCCCCAGAGCAGTGTCCCCATGTGACCCTTACCTGCGTTGAGAACACCCAGTGCAGATGAGCGCCTGTATTTTGGGTGGGGTGTAAAGCCAGGTGGTCGGCTCTGATCAGTGGCCTCTCCCAGGGCTGAGTCCGACGGTGTGGCACAGGGGTGGGGGACCCCACACCAGCCCCAGCAGGCTCACCCCCTTCCCGGGCCCCTTCCTGGGTCACTAATGAACTCAGTAATTAGTGCAGCCACCAGGGAGGACAGAGATTTCGTTAATGAGGGGAGGCATGGGGCCAATGAGGGCACGGGGGAGGGGGGCAGCTAAGAGACAACCCCCCACAGTGTCTCAGCAACGCAGTGCCTGCATGTTGCCAGCAGATTGCTTGGGATGTCCCAAGTTCCCTGCAACTGCCCTCCAGTCTGTGGAGGACGCCTGACACCTTACTTGGAGCAAACTAATGTTCCAAAGCTGGGGAGGGGGTGGCAGGTGTAGAACCTCCATGGTAAATTTACCCCCTTGTTAAGGTGCAGAATACCCACCTCTGTGGCACCAGGGACCTTTTCTCAGGAGGAAGGGTAAGGAATTAGGATGGAGGTGCCAGAACAGCTGTGGGGGGTGGCTACCCTGGAGTGTCAGGGTGTCCCCTTGGCACCAGGCAAGGAGTGACAAGTGGTGCTCCCCCAGCACTGATCTGCCATAACCCCCCCTTCTCAGGGGATTTAAAGGATCCCAGGGGCATAGCCACTGTGCATAGCCACCAGTGACACACCCGTGATAAGTGCTCATACCCACACATGCACACATTCAGGACTCCCCTTTCCAAGATGGTTTGACAGCTTTAATCACATGAAGGCACTTGGATCTGGTACCCCAGCCCTCCCCAGCCCCCCATGCCGCCTCTATATCCCCCTGGACCCCCCCAGGGGTGCCCAGCATGGGGACCATGCTCCTTGGGTGCTGCAGCACCCCTTGATACTCGCTGGGCAGCGGCTGCGCTGGTGCCGCTTGACTTGTCTCATGTAAAGTGCTGAGTTCAACCCTCCTGAAGGGGTAGGATGAGGCCTGGTGCTGGTGGGGATCCAGTGGGGATCCAGCGGGTGTGCTGCACCACTTGCCACCCATCCCCTGTCATGGTGCAGCAGTGTGGGCAGCGCTGGTGGGACCCCACTTACCACCAGCACCGGGAGAAGGGCAGTGCCGGCAGGAACCGGCTGAACAGCACCGGAAAGCTAAAACCCATCACACCCACCCCCCAAAATACTGCCCCATTCCCTTCGCTGGCACAGTGGTAAAAAGGCACCCATGATTTTTTGGGAAACCGTTGCTTTTCCCTCTTAAAAAGATATGAGGCATTGCCCATATTGTCATATTTAAAAAGGCCTGGTTGATCTCAGCCCCTCGCTAAAACCCTCCCTGAGAGCCCCCAGCCCCTTAGAGCTGAGGGACATCCTGGCACGAGTCCAACCCCACAGGGGTCAGGGTGATCACAGGCTACAGGTCAGGGGGGAGGCTGAAGTGCCACCCACCTCTGTCCCAGCTGGGGGACTGGGGCTGGGGTAAGGCTGGGGTGGGCACACTAAGGCTGGTATGGGGATCTGTCCCTCCTAGGAGTGGCAGCCTTTGGCAAAGCTGCAGATGGAAGGGGAGGAGGTGTGTGCTCCCCCCACCGCAGGAGGAGACCCCATGTCAGTGACTGGAGTGGCTCCCACTGACACAGTGTAACTGGAGAAGGGGGGGAGGACCCCCAACATGGGAAGAAACTGAGGTTGGAGGGGGGGAGTTAAGAGCCCCCCAGGCACAGCCCTTGCAGGGCTAAAGGGCAGGGCAGCATGGAGACATGGTGTCCCAAGGCACGTGGAGGGCATTTGTGCCCAGGGGCTGAGCCCTGAGCCTGGGCTAACCCCCAAAAACACATCCCTATGTGAGGGGGGGGGGGCAGCAGAAGGCACGAGGGTGGGCAAGGACATGCCTCCCACGAGGCGATCAGCTGCACTCAGAGCAGAGTTAAGGGTATGATGACATCCCTATGCACCAATAAGACTCCCTGTTTCTGGAGGGTGACAAGGTAACCTGTCCCGTAAACCCTGCAGATAGGGGTCAAAGGCCACCAGGTCTCCAGCAGGCAGAGATGGGGGGATCTAGTCCCCCGAAAGGCAGTGGAAAGCAGCAGCTGCTGATCCCCTCTCCCCACTCGGAGGGACATGGAGGGGAAAAGGACCTGAGAACCGCTTTGGGGAAGGGGGACACAGACTGGGGGAGGGCAGGGGCTGGACAGTAGGTGAGGATGGGATCCCCACAACAGGTCCTCGGCACAGCAAGGCAGCAGATCTCCCACAGCTCCCCTTCTCTGTGGGAAGAGGGACACTCAGTTCCCTGGCAGAGGCACCCACATCTCCCACCACCAGCAGGCAGGGAGGGCACCTGCACCCACTGAGGTGGGGGAGGATGATGGGGGGCACACCAGGACCCCCCCCTTCCCCAAAACAAGGCACCTGGCTCCCCCGGCGGTGCCCCTCGGCAGCACCTGGCGGGGTGGGGGGGCCATTAACTGTTAGTCCGCTGCTTCTTGAGCACTGCGTACACGTCCTCCACCTTGCTGAGCCGCTCGAAGAAGGGCAGCAGGTCCAGCAGCTCCGTGTCTGCCATGTTATCGAACCAGGAGGCCACCGGCACCTGCAGGTGGCACAGGGGCAGAGATTGAGAGGGGGTCCTCCAGCACCTCCCCTTTGTGCAGTGCCCAGCCTCACCCTGGGGGTACATACAGCGTTATCGGGGTGGAAAATGTAGGATGCAGGTGAGTTGTCCACAATGATAATTCGGCGCAGGTCACGGCCCAGGCGGCTCAGGTCCTTCACATAGTTGCCACGATGGAAGACACAGGATTCCCGGAAAAGTCGTGCCCGGAAAGCCCCCCATTTATCCAGCAGGTCAGCCACGGGGTCTGCGTACTATGGGCACAGGAAAAGCACCACTGGGTCACAGCATGCCACCCTGCCCACCCCACAGTGACAACAGCATCCAGCTCTCCAACGGTGTCAGGTCCCACTGTGCCTCAGTTTCCCTGGCCACTGCCTTGGAGGGGCAGGCAGGGAGACTGCCCAAGGGTGGTGCTGCCAGCAGGTATGCAAGTCAAGGGGCCAGTGATGCCCGTGGGTAGCCAGGCAGGGGGAGCTGAGATGGCAGGGGGGAAGCAGGGGCACCCACCTTGGCCAGGCTGGCAGTGAAGAGCACACACTCAAAGAGCTCGCCCATGCGCTGCAGGAACTCGTCCACATGTGGCCGCTTGAGCACATACACCTGTGGGCACAGGGCAGAGGGCAGCGTGCCGGCACCGGCCACCCGCCCCCCTCCCAGCACCCCACACCCACCCAGGGGACACACCCATGAGCGGCCAGCGAGTGGATCACTGATGAGGAAAGGGGGCAAGAGAGCTGCCTGCACCTCATGCTGTGGGGGTTGTCCTGTGTGGGCTGGGGAATACCATGGCTCCACAGGGATGTCCAGGGCGAAGCATTCAGCTGGCTCCAGAGCCAAGTAACCGAGAACAGGCTGACTGCCCAGACCACAGCCTATCCTGGATTACTTGAACCCGGGGCTGGCCACTGAAGGAGGGCACTGCACCAGGATCCCCCCTCATCTCCCTGCCCTGTGGGAAGAGGGGCACCTGCCTCTGCCCCCCAAGGTGTCTGCCCTGGCACCCCTCGATGCACAGCACTGCGATGGCTCCTGGTTCTTGGGAAGGGGAAATGATACCCTCCTCCCACTGGGCACCCATCCTGCCATTACCTGGTGCATGATGCCATCGATTTCCACAGGAATAATGAAGTCGGCATTGTTCACTGGCTGGGGAAAGGCACAGCAGGGTCAGCACTGGGCAGGCACCACCTGCCCAAATGCTGTCTGTCCGCTGCCCACCATGAACTCCTGCCAGCCCCACAACCCCCTACAGAGACATCTCATGTTACCCAGCCAGGCTGTGCCCACTGCTGGGCATCACTTTGAGGAGAAAGAGGAGGCCAGGGGTACACAGGGTAGGAGGTGTGGAGCAGCCCAGGATGTCCCCCACCTTGAAGGAGCTGTGCACCAGTGTCTCATCCAGGTCGATTACCACGCAGAGCTTGCTGGCGTCCTGTGGCTTGATCTCAGGCAGGAGGTGCTTGACAGCAGCCTGCAGTGGTAGGGGCACAAGGGGTCAGCAGTGAGAGGAAATGACCATTCACCGCCCCACCTCCCCATCCTGGCCACACACGGGAGGCACATCGGGTGGGCAGCCCATCGCACTCAGTGCCAGGCAGGGGGTGCAGGGTTACCTTGGGCAGTGCCCCGTTCTCCTCCACCAGCAGTGGGGCGCCGGTGGTGCCGGTGCAGGGCTCCCCTTCATCGCGGCAAAGGCAGCAGAAGAGAGACTGGAGGATGCTGCGGCTCCGTGGCTTCTTGGCAGCGGTCTGGGTACCTGTGGGAGGGCAAGCGATAGGCCAGGGTGCGCCTGGCATAGGGCTGGAGGGCAGGTGAGATGGGCTTGAGTGTTGACCCGCAGACCCTGTGTCATCATCAGCCCCCGGCTGCCCTTCCCGCCCCACCAAATGATATCAAAGTTTGCTGACCACCCACAGCACCTCGCCTACGCTGCAAAAGACCGCCGTGAGTCCCCGCTGTGTGGCTGGAGACCCTATAATAACAGCTCAGGGCTCAGCCCGGGGGCAGCCCCCGTGGACCCCCGGCCGGTCCCCGCCCCGCGGGGCACAGACCCCCGGGGGAGGTGGGGTCCTGGAGGCGGGGGCTCGCCGAGGGGGCGGGACTTTCGGCCCCTCTCTCCCCGCCTCCAGACAGCTCCCCCCTCT
>VXAU01005247.1:1924196-1941676 GCA_013399695.1 Formicarius rufipectus
GAGCGGCGCCGCGGAGGAAACTTTGTTACAACATGGAGTTTCCTCCGCCCGGGCTGGGGCTGCAAACATGGATCCCGGGCGCGGTTTCAAGGAACCCCTTAAAAGGGCAACGACGGGAGGGGCCCCCCTCCTCCTCCCCCTCTTCCCCGCACCCGCCCCGCTGGGGAGGAGTGGGGGGTCCTCGCTGAGCTGCGACCGGAATGAGTGGCAGTCTGTGTCTTGGCTGGGCAGGTCACCCCTTCTTGCGGCATGGTGGTCCCTGACACCCCACCAGGTTTTCCTCCACGCTCTCCCGCCCCGATTCAGTGAGAATGGGGAGGCGAAATCAGTCCCGCTGTCATCCCCATCCAGCCGGCAGCGCCGGGGGAAGGATACCCCTGCAGCTACCCCCGGCATATTAGCCGCCCCCACCTCCTCCCGCATGCTGCGTGTCCCCTGCAGCAGAGACTCCCGGGCTAGTGGCTTCAGGGTGGGGGTCCTCGGCCACCTGTAATGTAGACTTTTTAACCTAAACAAACTGGTTGGAGAGTTTATTTCCCAGTTTTCGATTACATCCCTCCCCGAGGGCATATCCTCCATTGCCAGGGCAGGCCAGCGGTATGAGACAACAGGTGCTGGGGAGCTGCACCAATAACCACTGATTTTTTTCTACTGTTTCGTCTTTCTCCTGCAATTCCCCAATCATTTGTCCAATTGATTAATCTATATTATCACTATATCTACTTTCCCCTGCAGTTCCTTTCCTCCTGCCTTCGAGGAAAGCCAAGCTGTTCCCAGGCGCTCCCCAAAAATCGACTCTTACCTTGAGCTTGAGGATGGCGCAATCCTCTCAGGGGAAACCCGCGTCCCGCCCCCCATCCCCCAAGCGCAGCATCCTCCAGCCTCAGCCCCTTCCCTCCGCCAGCTCTGCGGGATGCTGCCGGGGCAGCCTCGCATCGCCGTGCCCCTCAACCCCGCCCCAGGTAGCATCCAGCCTTGGGGGGTTCCCAGCCTTGTCCCGATCACCTCTCTCGCCATCTCGATGGCAGGAGATGCTGTGCGCTCTGTCAGCGCTGCCCCGGGAGTACAGCAGGTTGGAAATTTCCCATCTGAGTTCATTCGAAAGCTTTCTACCTCTCCCATATGAGGTTTGGGAGCTTTAGGGGCTGAGATTGCTCTTTCCGGCCCTGGAGAGATCTGAGGCAGCGATGCCGGCGGCGGCACGCCTCGTGTACCGCTCTGCCCCGCCAGCACCCCGGGACTGAGTCGACATGGTACGGTGAGAGCAGCCGCTGGGAAACGGGGCTGGGAGGGAACCTGTCCCCGCTTCCAGCGTGGGGCACAAGGGAACACGACACATGCCTACAGGTGACCCAGCTGGGAACTGGGGTCCGGCACTGGGAGTTGCTTCCACAAGGAATTGGGATGCTGCAGCACTGGTGGAACTGAGGCAGTGCAGAAGTTGGTTCACGGTCGCTGTTCCCACGCTCCCGGCTCTGTGTGTAGCATCCTGGCATCACAAGTTCCCGGGGAGCCGTGGCAGGGACTGGGCTGTTGCTGGGAACCAGGACACTGCATCCTGCTACCTCCTCCGCTGGCTCTGACGGCGGGCAGCAGTCGTGCCTCAATTCCACTGCCCCTCTGCAGTGCTGGGCAGGGAGGCAGGCAGCTTTCACACCAGGTGCCCAGCACTGCCTACCTGCCTGGCAGGAGGAAGAGTAATAAAGCAGCTGTACCTCCTCCGCTTTCTATTTTGGCCTGACCTACATGTTCCTTTAGCGCGGCTGGAGCTGGACAGGATGCCTGCCTCATCCCAGGCGGCTGGCTGGGCTGGGCTGGGCTCCTGGAAATGCTGCTCACTGCAAGGACAGCTGCAGAGGCCACACACCATTCTCTGCAGGACCACTGTCCCTTTGGCCACATTATCTTCTGCCCTCCCTGATGAAACCTGAGGAGCCCTGCCAATCGTCCAATTAATGCAATTAGGAAAATCTGGCCAATGCCTGCAGCAGCAGTTGGAACATCATTTCTAGCTCCACTGCCTGCTCAAGGGCACAGTTGGGCAGCTGGGGAGCTCAGGAGGATGCTGTCCCCATCCTGGTGCTGCGGGACAAGCTGGGGACAGGGGCCTCATCCTGCACCCTCAGCACAGGCCAGGGGCAGGCAAAGCTCGGGTGGATTGTTTGGACTGCAAGCACAGAGCAGAAAATCACCAGACTCCCTCCCACCAACCAGGCACTACAGAACCCCTCTGTGCCACCCCACTGCTCCCAGGCTGGGTCCCAGATGCTGTCTCCTGTTCCCCAAGCTGGCCATGGCCCTGGGAACTCTGCCCCACCAAGTGATGTCCCACAGCCAGGGGAGGGACCTTCTGCTGAGAGCTGGGTGAAGGTGGGTGCTCCCAGGCTGGGGATACTCTGGCCTGGGAGTTTTACCTGGAGAAGAGCAAACTCCAGAGACAGAGCCTTGCAGGTTCCCATGCACCGCAAAAGAGCCGTGGGACTGGCCCCTGCACCCCTCAGACCGCAGCCCCCCTCAGCCTTTTGCCCACTGAGAACTATTCCGATGCCCCCCTAGCCTTGGTGACCTTCTCAGGCCTGTACCCCCGGGGCATGTAAACCCCGGGAGAGGGGTGTGTCCTACAGGCACCGTGGTTGGGGGACGGCCCCTAATCCTCCTCCAGCGACTGGGGTCGGCTGCGCCCCCTGCAGGGGGGCGCCCTCGCCTTTCGGTGGGCCCCACAGCCGTGGCGCCTCCTTCAAGTATCCAGAGGCCGGCCCAACACAGAGGCGGGGGAGGCACCGCCCCAACCCGGCTGCCATCGCCCTTTTAAGGAAGGGGAAATTCTTCACATAAACAAGCGCGGCCCCCGGGAGCGGAGGTGGGGGGTGTCCCTTCCCGGAGTGGGGGGCACGGGAAGGGGGGGGGGCGTTATTCGAACCCCCAAGTGCCCCCTCCACCTCCCGGCCGGCGTGTGTCGGGAAGCGGGATTTTGGGGTGTGTGGGGGTGCTGGGGAGACGGGGGAGCCTTGAAACAGCCAGGGAGCGTCTCGCAAGTGCGGACCGCGGCGGGGGGCGAAGCGCGGCGGGACCCCCCCACCCCGACCTGCAGTGCGGGACCGGGGCAGGGGGCGACGGCCACCCCCGGGGAGGGCGCGACTGGCCCCGCATCCGCATCCGGCGGTACTGGCAGGCGGGAAACGGGGCATCCGGGGTGGGGAGGGCGCGGTGGAACCCCCCCACCGCCCCGCTCCCTCCCAGGGAATGCAAAGGGCTGGCGCTGAGCCCCCCTGCGCCCCCACAGCCACGCGTGGGCGACGCCGCACGGGGTGGAGTCCCCGGGATACGCGAGGCCCGAAGGGGTCCTCAGCTCGCCCCGGGGCTGTGCAGCAGAGAGATCGAGGCCAGGCTACAAACACGCCATTTATCAGCTGCCCCCATCCCCCGAGTTTCGGAGCCCTCCGGTGGGGCTGGAGCCAGTCCCTGGGCTCGTCCCGCCGGCCGTGGGGGTGGTTATCGGTCCCCAGCGGTGATTAGCGGTCCCAGGCGGTGATTAGCGGTCTCCAGCGGTAATTAGCGGTCCCGGGGGCCAGCGGTTCCCGGCAGTAATGAGCAGAGGAGGTCTCCGACGAGTCTTATTCACTGAAGCATCTGTACCAGGGAATGGGGGCGCCTCCCTCTGATATCCCCCCTCCCGCATCCAGCCTGGACCAGCACCCCTGAACTGGGGGGGAGAGGGGGCTGGGCTCTAAAAGCTTGGGGGGAGGTCTGTCCGGATGTTAACCCCTTTCTTCCTGGGTGCATCTCTAGATAGAACATGCCCGGCCTTGGAGTGGCAGCAAATCAGTGCCCGATGAGGAGGCCATGCTGGGCAGGGGCAGGGAGGACAGTCAGCATGGACAGGCTCTGTCACTGGGTCCCTGTTGGGGCCGACGGGTCGAGAGTGACACCAAAATTGAACTGGCGGTGGTGGCCCCGGGCTAGGAACTGGGCTCCGTGCGCGATGCTGCATGTCCAGATCTGCAGGGGCAAAGAGGAAAGAGGGCAGGTTGATGGGTACCCACCAAGGACTCTGTCCCCCCTCATCCCACAGTGCTACCCTACCAGGTAGGCGATGAAAGCCACGTAGGCTGCCAGCAGCAGGCCCAGTGGGATGTGGTACTCCAGGCCATGCAGCGTTGGCAGAAAGTCCACCACAAAGTAGATGTTGATGGCACAGATCAGCCCCGTGATGAGAGTCATCAGCACCTTCCCTGGGCTGAGGGCAGAGCAGTGGATGTCAGTGCCAGGGCAGGGTCCCCACCCTGTGTGCCACTGGGCAGTCAGCTGGGGGAACTCGGTTTGTATGTGAGCAAGACCCCAACTGGGACATCTCTGCACCCCACAGCTATATTTTGCTCCCGTGGTGGAGCTCTCAGTGTGGACTTCAACTATCCTCCAGATCCAGGGCTGGCAGTGCCAAGGGGATGCTGAGGACCTGGGAGTGCCCATGGAGCCAGGTGTGGCACTGGGAGGAGGATGGAGAGGGTGGTGACGGAGTCTGTCCTGCTCTGGCTGCCCTGGGCAGGTGGGAAGGAACATACCCCTCTAATGTCCATACACTAATTGCCTCCATGGCACATGGTTGGGGGCGGGGGCCAGGATGGGCCAAAGGAATGGTACCTGCAGCCAGAGTGCCCCCCTCCATGTCTCCCTTTGCCCTGGCACTCACAGGCTGTTGGTGAAGTCCTGCATGAGCGGGTGCAGGCTGGTGAAGGTGAGGATAGGCAGGACAGCGAAGGGCAGCTGTAAGGAGAGGATGCTGAGGGGGCCATGGCCACCAGTCTAGAGTGTTTGGGGGCAGGTGATGCCCCCCCCTCTCCCTTACCAGGACGCTCTGCAGGACGTTGAGCAGGTCATTCATTCCTGTGAGGTGGCTGACATCCTTGAAAGCGGCCACGAAAATGGTGGGCAGGATGGCAAAGGAGCGGGTGAAGAGTACCCGGGCGAAGCGAGACCAACGGAGCTGCAGAAAGCCCTGTGACACAGCAAAACTTGCACCTTTGTCATGCCTGAGGCACTGTGTCAGGGTGGTGCCCCAAGCCCTGTCTGGGAGGAACATGGAGGGCATTGCCCCCTCTTGTGTGCCAGGAAGCTGACTGGGCTCTTGCAGGGCTGCCAGGCCCCACTAGGTGTCAGCTCTGGTTCGTTAACAGAGGATTTAATTAGGGAAACACTGGAGCACCCACAGGGTGTCCCAGAGGGTGGGGGTGGCCACGTGGTGACAGTGGGTGGGCACTGTTCCTATCCCGCCTCCTAGGAGACCAGGGATGCTGGTACTAGCATGCTGCCACCCACCAGATGGGAAATGCTCCATGGCTGGCTCCTTGCAGGAATGGGTGGCAATTAACTCTTCCAAATACTGCTGGGAGGAATGTGCTGCCCACAGAACGTCCCACCCAGGACCCACCTGTGATTCCCCCCTTCCCAGCTGCTCCTTGGAAGCAAGGGCCAGCATCCCTGTCTCTTACCTCCATGATAAACTGCCCTGCATAAGTCCCAGTCATCGTGGAGCTCTGTCCTGCTGCCAGGATCCCAATAGCCCAGATGTACAATGCCATTGCCCCGAAATAGCAGCCCAGGATGACGCCCTGTGTGAGGACTCTCCAGTGGGCATCCCAAAGTGTCCCCCAGGCATCTCCACCAGCTCCCAGCTTTCCAGCAGGATTGCAACAGTCCCCAGCCCCAGGGGTTGATGTGGGGAATGATGTTCCCCAAATGGGAATGGATGCCTGGTGCCACTCACCCCCTGGTAGATGTCCACAGAGACTGTCTTGTTGTTGGTGGGGAAGATGCTGGCATAGTGGCTGATGCTGCTGTTGACGCACTTGTTGTGCTGCAAGGCATGGCAGGCACAAGCGTGACGGCCACCCCATAGTCCCCATAGACAGGGGAGTGCCTCCACGCACCACATCTCAGGGAATGAGGACACCCATTCCCTGCAAGGGATGCTCACCCTGCCCATTTCCACAGCTGGGCACAGCCATCACCTCCCTGTGGGCACAAGGTGACACACTCACCACATCCTCGTTTCGCTGGTGGTAGAAAGCCTCACCAAAGACAGCCATGACAAAGAGGTTGATGAGGAAGGAGATGAAGAGGGCCAGGCAGGACTCGATCAGGAAATACATGTTGGCCTCCTGCACTGCCTCCTTCTTGGACCGGTCGATTGCCCGTGTCTGGCCAGTGACATGGGTGTCATGTGGTCAGGGGAGCACCCCTGTCCTGCAGCCAGGACCAAGTGTCCCTTGAGACACCAGGGGTGGTAGTTCCCACGGCCAGTGCCTTGGTCTCACCTTGACCAAGGAAGAGTGGAGGAAGATGTTATGCGGCATAATGATGGCGCCAACGATGCCCACAGCCTGCAGCAGCTCCTCTCTCCCACAGCCTGGGCAGTAGGGCACAAAGATGCCCTTCAGCACCTCTGTCTGCTCTGGCCTCACCATCACGTACTGGGGATCAGTGAGAAGGAGCACTGTGAGCTGCCATGCCCCTGCTGCAGGCTGGTAGCAGTAGGGACACCGTGTGGGGTCCCTTGCCAGCATGCTGTGGCAAAAGGGTTGTCCCCAGCTCCTGCCTTCACCTCGTAGCCAAAGGTCAGGGCCATGATGGTGATGAGGAGGCCGAAAAAAGCCTCCAGTTTGCGGAGCCCTAGAAGGGTCAAGAGATGGGGTGAAACAGAGCAGGAGACACTGGGGTCACATTGGCACCTGGGCTGCCTGGGTGAGTGTACCCCCATTCCCTCACCCTGGCACTCACCATACTTATCAAGGAAGAGGAAGAAGAGAGTGTCTATGACGGTGATGAGAACCCCACCCCAGAGGGGAATGCTGCAGGATGGCAAAGGGGAGATTAGATACATGCCCCTCTGTGGACTGCAGCCATATGGGAGGCTAGCGAGTCCCTATGGGGAGGCTCACCGGCCAGCTGAGAGCAGGCTGAAAGCAATGGCTGTCCCGATCACCTCCTGCATGTCAGAGCCGATGATGGCCATCTCCATCATGAGCCAGAGCAGCACACGGGGCACCTGGAGGGACCAGGGCACCATGAGGTATCTGAGCCCACAGTGTGGCTTCACTCTGGGTGAGCTGACCCAGCAACCCGGGTGGAAATCCCTGTCCCCAGGCTGTGGCAGGCTACCCAGAGTTACATGGGAACCCCAGCAGACCCCTCTCAGTTTCTCACACGACAGTCTCAGGGTGATTGATGGATGCTAAATCCAAGCCTGCCCCACGTCCCCATCTCAGGCCCAGTGGGATTTGAGGATAGGACCCAGCTGTCTGGAGATGATGCTTTGAGAGGGGAGGGGGTGGCAGGGCAGAGGGATGCATCCAACCCTCCTTTTGGGCACCTGTCATTCAGCCAGAATCTTGCTCATTCTCCCCCCAGCAGAATCCAGCCGGCTCAACGGGACCCCGAGCTCCTCCCCTCCTTTGCTATGTGATCCTTCCCCTCGAGCCCCTCGAGCTTTCTGCCCCAACGCGCCCAGGCTCGAACCGCGTCTCGGCTGCGAGTCGCTGCCCGGACGCCCGGGCTCACGCCCCCGGGGGACGCTATCATGTGTCCCCAGGTCGGACCAGGACACCGAGGTAGCTGCTTCCCGCCCCTCACCTCTGTACCGCAGAAGTAAGGGCACTGGATGGGGTGCACCGGGGCTTGGGGGGCTTTGGGGAGCCCTTGGGAGAGATAAGGCTCCAGCGGCATCTTCCTGCTCCTCTCCAGCCCCGCAAGTTCCTGCTAGTACTGTCACCAGCCCAAGCGCAGGGTCCCCCCAGACTGTGACCCAGGGGGCTTCCTGTGGCTGCTCACCTTTGGGTAGTAGAGGTAGCAAATCTCACTCAGGTCCTTCCCGGTCACCACGCCCAGCCGGATGGCCAAGCGCTGGCACAGCAGCCCCAGAACGGTGGCCCACAGCAGCACCCACAGGAGCTGGGGGGGTTTAGGAAGAAGAGAGGGAAGGAGGCTGCAGGGATCTGGCTGCCTGGTATTCCCAGCTGAACCAGGCCAGGGATGCAGGGAAGAGAGGAGGTGAAGGTGATCTCGCAGCCCAGTCAGAGGACCCAGTGCCAAGGGCCCCCCGCTCCCTGTCTGTGTGCTTCCCGGTCTGGGGAAGCGGCTGCTGCGGGGCCGGGCAGTCGTTTGCGCGGGAGAGGTTACGAAACCCTCTCCTGCTTCCTGAGCCGTGAGTCAGGGGGCCCAGGGCTCACCTTGAAACCTGCCACTGCCCCACACTGCAGGTCCGACTCCACGTTGCCTGGGTCCAGGTAGGCGATGCTCATGAGGAAGCCGGGACCAGTGAAAGCCCAGAGTTTTCTAAAGCTGAGCCCAGGCTGGGCCGAGGCAGCAAGTCAGAGCCAGGAGCTCCCCTTCAGAACCAATGTCTCCCAGTTGCACACCCAGTCCCCTGTAGCCCAGTGCTGCCCACATTCGTGCATTTGGCACATGGAGAACATTTATCTGACAGTTTTGGGGGGAAACTGCTGCCCCCAGCCTTTCTCTGTTAGCAGTAGTGGTGGAAGGGTAGTGCATCCCTCTATCCCACCCCAGACCAGCTTGGACAATGAATTGCAGGGGTGTCATAGGGCTGTCAGGCACAGTTAATTGCATTATATGGGACTCCACTGCTGAACTCTTCTTTTACTACCTCTCTTGACAGGGGAACCCTATTCCTTTCCCTTCTCTGTGCAACCACCCCTGGACTGGATGAGGATGGGGGGACTGGTGGGGTTCAGGCAGCCTGGGGAGCCCACTGTGTGAGCAGGGGTGATCCCTGTGGCTGGGTAGCACCTCACCACATGCTTCAGTTTCTCCATCTGGAAAACCAGGTTTGGAAACATTGAGCCTGCGGCTGTGACTTGCCTAAGACAGGTCTGGGGATGCTGAGGGCATGTCCCCAGGGCATGTCTGAGACATATCTCCCCTTCTGTGGTGGCCCTTTGCCTCCCCACCTCCAGCTCCCTGCAGCACTCACCCCCCACCACTTCTGCCCACCCTCAGACAGAGGTACCAGCTTGGCAGCACCTACCCCACTGCCCTTGGGGATGCTGATGAGCTCATCCAGGTAGGTTTGGTCCTGAGTGCCAGGGCGCTTCCCGCCAGTGCTGTAACTCTGCACTTGGCCCTGGTTCAGAGACCCAGTGAGCCCTGGTGGGGCAAGGAAAAGGAGGATGGGAGGTGGCAGCCTGCCATGGGGACAAGGACACTGGTGCGCTGGCAGCCATGCTACCAGCTTCCTCCAGTCCCACCTTGGAGAGCCCCATGAGGAACAAGCACCATTTTTTCCAGGGAAGCCATGAGGGTGGCTATATGGGATCTCTCAGTGGCTACCCAGAGGGGTCAGATGCCACCTCTAGTTCAGGTGTCCTTAAAATGCCTGCTCCCAGCCCAGTCTACACCTGTTCAAGAGCCGAGTGTATTTCTGGGCAGAAAGGAGAGGAGAGGATGCTGCTCAGGGTCCGGCTGCTGGGTGGGCATGGAGTGGGGACAAGAGCCTGGTACTGGTCCTAGTACTGGTCCTAATCCACCCACCCATATCCTGGGAATGTGATTGAATAACAGATGGGCTTGAGGGAACAGAGGATGGGGCAGGTGGGGAATCCAGGACAGGTTTGGAGGGATGGTGGCCAGTGTCAGGATGGAGCAGAACCAGGGGTCTTGGGACAGAAGGAAGGGGGTCTTGGGTGGGAGAAAGGAGGCACAAGGGGACCCAAGTGTTGTGAGGCTTACCTGGTTCCAGCGTTGCCATAGCTGGGCCCGATCCAGACATGGTGCTAGGGCACCCTGATCTCAATGCTGGGTGCAAAGCCTGCTGCCCAGCTTTTAAAGGATCCTCCCCACTGCCCCCCCGAGGAGGAGAGGAGGATGATAGGAGAAGGAAGTGTTCCTTCCCTACCCGCTGACCTGGGTAGGGAAAGGGGCCCTGCCTGTTGGGGGTTGGGTGCTATGAATGTGCACAGTCTCGGTTCCTGCCCTTGCCAGGAGGCCCCTTTTTTTCCTCCCGTTTGCCATGCACACACGTGCACACACGAGGCACCCACATCGGGAGTGTGGGAGCATGTCTGCAGTGACTCTCCATCACATGCCAGGGCTCCTGCTCCTTGGGTGATCGGTCGTTTGGGGACAGTTTCCCACAGTGTGGAAAGGGAGGGCTGACCACACGGCAGTAGGGGAAATGCCATAGGAGTGGGAGTGAAGAGGAAGCAGGCGTGCGTTGCACAAGCAGATCAAAATGCACCCTCAGCTACTGAGGCAAGCACCCAGCTCTGCAGTACAGGGTGCTCACATCACCTTTGGGTGTGGGGACCTTCAGTCCAAAGTTGGGATGCCAGTTTGCTGCACTGTCAAGCTGTGCCAACAAAAGCGGGGCTCCTGATCCCCAGGACCCTTGTGGTTCTGGAGGCGGAAGCGGGAGCACCTTGAGCACCTTAGGGTGCTTGGTTAGTACTGTCTGTCTCTCTGTGGAACCCATCTGCCAGCCAGGCTGTGCCCCCCAGAGAGGCAGGAAAGGGGTCTTCCCCCAAGAATGTGTGGGGTGGTGGCAGGCATGGTGATGTGAGCCTGGCCCTGCTCCAGGATATGCCCCAGACACCCCGCACCCTAAACAAGGGCTAGAACAGCTGAGAGGAGGACAGGGTCCCCATCCAGATGGCATGGTGGGGCTTTAGCATGCAACTCAGCACCACTTGCTTTCCCTGAGCCTCAGTTTCTCCAAATCAAACAAGATTGGGACAGGCACTGTTGGCAGCTTTATTTCCCATTAGCTGGAGGGTGGTCAGGTTGGGAGCTGGGGAGAGACCTGGCAGACCCAGTGGGGGTATCGATGGGCCGCTGGTGGGTGAAGAATTCTGCAGCAAAGGATATGGGGTCATGGGGTTTCTGGAGCAGCAATGCCTGAAGGAAGTCAGACAGCAGCGCCCGGACCTCAGGGTGCTGCTGGAGGTAGGCAGCGTGGGATAGTTGCAGCTCCTCCTGCAGTAGGGTGGGCAGGGTGGGTGTCGTGGGCATGGACATGCATTTCCCACACAGGGCACTCTGCCAGGATGAGTGGGACAGGGTGCCTGGATCCTTTTCCACACATAAAGTGTGAGGGAGGATGTTGGCCAGCCTGGCTCCAAAATGTGCCCCCTGGACATACCAGGGGAGACTTCGCTGGGGACTGGCACAACACCGTGTCCAGTCCCATGTCCACCCATCTCACCTTCCTGTCCAGGAACCAGGAACAGAGCTGGATGTCCTCCTCCCAGTTCAGGGGCTCTTTGGGGAAGGGGAGCCGGGGCTCAAATGCACCTGGCAGCAGAAAGGCAGGGTAGGGTGTTACCCACTCGGCTGCCAGACAGTCGGCAGGGGCTGCCCATGCTGGGAGGCACAAGCCTCGGGGCCTCAGGACCTGACTTGCTGAGGATGGACTCATCCTGCAGAAGCATTAGCATCGGGGAGCCAACATGCATCATCTGAGCCAAACGCCTGTGGAGGGGAGAGCCCATGAACTCCCCATTCTGGATCCTTGCCAGACTGGTAGGGCTAGGGGTGCCCCTTGTGAGACTCCATCATTACCCGTTGGGGAGGAAGCTGCTGTTCCTGACAGTGGAGATGCCTGTGCTGGTCTGCATGACTCGCTCAATCACAAACACGTCTGTCTCTGCTGAGCCCACCACCTGCCGCTGGATGCCCAGGGCAGACTGGGCAGGGCACAGCCAGGGGTCACTCTTGTCTCAGAGTCACCCCTGACTCCAGGTGCCATTCCCATGCCTCCCCTCCCCATGCTGCCAACCACACTCTGCCTACTCCCACCTCCCATATCCCACCCTGGCACTCCCAACCTGACCCAGACTCCCCACCCCACAAGCTCTCCTGGCTGATGGCTCACGTAGCTGGAGGTGCAGAGGTGGCCCTCGGTGTCGATGGCTGGGAAGACGAGCCCAGGGGGCACTGTCTGCCGGCGTGCCAGCACCCGCAGCAGCAGGAGGCTGGTACCTTCCAGCAGCAGCCCCCGCAGCTCAGCTTGGCTGTAGGAGAAGCTCTGGCACTCTGGCTCTGCCTGTGGAGAGACCTGGCCACCTCATGGGACAGCCCCAGCCCCAGCAACCCCACAGAGTCTGGGGCACCCCTGGTGCAACAGGCCATCCGTGCTCCCTGCTACCAGGATGTGATCCATCTAGGGGGCAGATGGGAGAGATCTCCTGCATTCAATCTCACCTCTCCCTCCTGGAGGGTCTTTGTGACAGTCATCCCATGCTGGTGGCTCACCATGTGGGTACTCTTCTCTGTGGGATGTGGTCTGGTCTGTGGGAGGAGTGGAGGGCACGGAGTGGAGGGTAGAGCCAGGGCACTTCTTTATCTGAGTTTGCACACCCCAGCACTGCTTTCAATCAGAGTACCACACAAGATGCATTGTGGGAAACTCCCTGCCCCAAGTGCTACCCAGAGTAGAGGAGAGGGACCTGGCTGGTAGGACAGAGCCGGAGTCCAAGCCTGGGAGGGGACACCAGATTGCCCACAGTGGCCTTGCATGGGCCATAGCCTTCAGAAGGGCACTGCTGCAGGGCACACCTCACGGCAGGGAGCAGGACATGGGGAAGGGGACGTGCCACTGCTACCACCACATCAGTCACCTCCAAACGCTCCTGTTCCTCCTGCTCCAGGGTCTCCAGTTGTGGGGTCACATAGGCTGGCAGAGCAAAGCCATATTCAGTCAATTCTGCTGGCACTGTCCCCACTCCCAGCCCTGGGGGCTGGTGAGACAGGGATGCTCCAGCCCAGGAGTGGCGTGAACACCCAAAGCCACCCCTGGCTCACCTTTGAGGGTGCTGGAACCAAGCACACCATCCTGCCAACCTCGGGACCTGGCTTGCACCAGGATGCAATTCCTCACCAGCTCACCTTCCCGCTGGTATGGTGCCCACTGGGCTGCCATCCACCACTGGCCTCTTGCCTTCTCCCCTGCTGGGGCCCCTGTGGCCACCACTGCCAGCGTCTCAGCGAACAGGCAGTGCTCCAGCTCCTTCAGCCCTGCACAGAGGGATGGTCACTCCTGCCCAGAGCCTCTCCCTGCCTCAGTCTCCCCTCCGGGCAGGCTGGCCCAAACCCCTCACCATTTATCCTTACCCCACTATCTGCCTCCCTCCTGTCAGACCCGGTGCCCTCCCACCCGCACAGGACCCCAGGGCCACACGTGGGAGGACAGGGGGAGGCTGGACAGGGCACCCACCGATGAGGCTCAGGAACTCGGCAGCCGTGTCGGTGAGGGCCGGGGTCTCCTGCTGGCTCTCCATGCCTCACCTGGGGGCTCCTGCTGCCCGACCCTCTGGTGAGGCGGTGGCGTGGCTCCCCCGCACCGGGGTGCCCTCTGAAGCGTCACCCTGGGGGGACAAGGGCAGCCTCCAGCCCCTGTATCCCCCTGTCCTCCCCCTTGGGCCCCCGACGTGCCGGACCAGCCCCGGTGCCCGCCCCCCGACGCCTCGCCGTCTCCAAGGCAACGGCCTGGCCCTGCCTCCATCCAGCGGTGGGGGGGCCTCTCCAGGGCGGACACAGCGGGACGAACAGGTATAAAATCGATCCGGTCTTTTATTTGGGTTGTGGGTGGGTGGATGGATGGGGGGCGTGTCTGTGTCCCATACAGCAGCAGTGCTCCCCACACCGCACCAGTGTGACCCCACGCCCCGTCCCAGTGTGTGTGTGGGTGAGTGTGCAGGGGGGGCTCCAGCGTCAAGGATGGGGTGCTGGAAAGTAGCCCCTTGCTTGGAGGTAGTACTGTCCCACATCTACCCTTGCTGGCTCCATCACAGCCCCTGCCCCAAAGCAGATGCACAGCACTGGAGGCTGCCAGGATAAGGGGAAGGAGCTAAGTGATAGTGGTGGGAAAATTGGAGTCCTGGAAAAATGGGGAAGGGGAATAGGAAAAGCCCTTGGTATCATCCTATAGCCCTAGCAATGGGGCAGGGGGGGCTACAGATCCCCAGAAAAGGGATCGAGGTGCTTCTATGTGACAACCGGTGATCCCCAAGTCCAGGGGAGCAAAGGCAGGGATCACTTATGGGGTGACCACATAAAGGGGTGTCCACTCTTCCCACCACTCCAACCCTGCACCCCAGGAGAAAGATTCACAGCAAAATGAAACAGTCTTGGGCCCCTTGTGCCCGACCATCACCCAGCCCCATGGAAACAGGGCTCCAGGGAGGCGAGGGTCTAGGTGGCTTGGTAGAGGTCCTTGCGCCTCCGCACCTCCTTGAGGACGCGGGCACGGAAGGCATCGGGGTGCTCCCCCCAGTCCTGCCACAGTCCCAGTGCCTCCTGCAGCTCCAGCCTGTGTGTCCGCAGGAAGGGATTGTAGGTCTGCTCTTCCCCCATCGTGGAGGGGCACTGCAGGGACAACCCTTTAGCTCCCATGCCAAAGGCAGCACCCTCAGCAGGGAGCTGGAACCCCTCCAGCACTCCCTATCCCCTTTGGCATCCTCCATGCAAGAGGATGTTGGGGTGCAGCATCCCTGCCAAGGGATGGGGATTCCTAGGAGAGGCTGGGGTGGCGGGTGCTGCAGCCAAGGAACCCCCATGCCTCACCGTGCTCCTCTTCTCCTGGCGCTGCTGCACTGCCCATTGCAGCTTCTGCTCCAGTGCGGAATTGTCCAACTCCAGGAGGCTGGCAAAGGTCAGGCACTCCAGTGCATACTCGTGGCCTGTGGACCCCCATGCACAGCCCTTGGCATCACCCCCACACGGCTCCCCAGCTTGGCAGTGGGGACTAAGGGGGACACCAGTTACTCTGCCCTGCTGTTGGGGACACTCACCTGGCCACAGCAGTGTGTCCTCACCCAAGCCCATGGCCACATCCAGGGAGGCAAGCATGGTCTCGGGGGAGCCCTCGAATGGCCTTCCTGGACCCCCGCACAACCACCTGTCACAGGGGGCATTGGGGACTACCCCCAAGCCCTTTCCAGGGTGGGATAACCCCCTCAACACCCAGGTCAGGTGCACTCACCACAGCCAGCGAGGAAGAGGAGGTCCCCAGAGAAGAGGCAGGGGGGGCTGCCGAAGGGCCCCCCATCCAGCACGTACACCATGTGCCCCACGGTGTGGCCAGGTGTGGCAAGTGCCTCAAAGGTCAGGCAGCCCACGCTCACCTTCTCCCTGTCTGCAAGTGGGCTGGGCCAGGCACAGAAGGCACTGTCAGGTTGCACCCCCTAACCCTGGCACCTCAAAATACCCAAATGCCCAGGCAACCCTTCCCTGCACATGGGTGTCATGAACATTTTAGGTCTCTGCCCACCATGGGGATAACTTAGTATTTGGGGAATGGACTGGTGGGTGAGTGTGCAGACAATGGTGGTTGGGAGTGAAGCCCTCCCCCCGCCCCCCAAATTGACAGGTCTGCTGGGGGTGCAGGAAGGACTTACTTGGTAAGCTGTGGGATGGCATCAAGAGCACTGCCATATACTTTGCAGGAGCTGTGCATCTGGCAGAGTGCTGCATTCCCCCCGCTGTGATCCCTGCAGAGAGGGAGGTCAGTGCACCTAAATGTGCCCCCCCCCCCATATCCCTCCCAAAATGGGGTGGGACTGGGGGTCACCTCAGTTGGGGCAACCTTCACAGCAACCACTGATCCTCCATCATGGCACCCTCTTGCCTCCTACCAGTGTTTGTGTGTGCAGAATATGGCCTCCAGCATCACCCCCTCTTCTTCAATGGCAGCCTGGGAATGGGGAGGAAACAAGGACAGAGAGATTTGAGGGGACACAGAACTCAAGTACCAGTATCCCTCGAAACCCTGTCTCCCCAAGCCATTGGATGAGCATTGCCACACTCCAACCTTGCCTTGGCCACTAAGGGTTGCCCTCAAAATACGGAGCCATGCCACCCCTTTACCTGGAGACACCCAAAAATTCAGACTGGGGGGGCCTGTGAGGGTCTCACCTGCACAGCCAGTGGGTCAGAGGGGTCGATGACGGCTGCTCGGCTGGAACCAGTGTCGATGACCAGGTAGCTGTAATTGTTGGAGAGCACAGGAATGGGCAGGATTTTCACCCCTGGTGGGGACAGACAGACAGAGAGACAGACATCAGGGCATGACCTCCTGGGCTGGAAAAGCAGAGGTCCAGGCCTTTCACTCCCACATCTTAAATCAGATTCTTAGTTAAACATGCTTTGGTCAATTTGGCAATGGCAACCCCTCCCCACCACAAAGTCCCAGTGTTGGGGGACACTGCAGGGCTGCAGGGCCACAGTGCCGGGGGTGCTTTCCAGGACTCACCGGGGAAGCAGCAAGGCTGGGGCACGGAGTGGCCATGCGGGTAACGCTCCCGGGCCTTCTTCACCTGCCGCTGATAGAAGAGGTAGCCCAGGCGTGTGCGGGCATACAGGCTGTACCTGTAGAGGGCAGACACCTCACAGCATTAACCCCCACCCCCACTAAGGAGCCGATTTGGGGAGGGGGCTGCTGCCTGGGCAGGCACTCCCACAGGGAACACATAAAGGGCCATATATGTGGGGGCTGGAGGTGGTATGTGTGTACCCCACACCCCAGATCTGCAGAGAGGGTAGGACTAGTTTCCCAGCCATGTTACCTCCAGCTGCTGCGCGTAGCAAGGACTGGGGCAGGGGGGGAGGGTGTCGCTGTAGGGGTGTCCATCTGTCCGCCCATCTGTCCAGGATGGCTCTGCTCACCAGGAGGGGCTGGAGCCCCAGCGCACATTAGCACTCTGGCTGTCACCCCCTTTGCTCTGGAGGGCCATGCCCAAACCTGCTGTGAGTACCATGGCCCCGGGGATAAGGGAAGAGGGAATGGGCTGGAGAAAAGGGAAGCAAGAAATGCCCCCTTGCACGTGGAGGTACAACAGACACAAGGCTGGGGGGCACGGAAGAACCCTCCCATTTATATAGCAAGGATGGGATGGGGAATGGTGCTATGACGGACGTGTACAGTCCCCGGTTGCAAAGCCCATTCCTGGCCAAGGACACCCCTGGATAGTGACATCCTCCGGCGGAGATCCCGGCAGGAGTGGGGAATCCCCTGCCTTTGTTGGCAGTGGGAGCCGAAGCCGGGGACCGGAGGCTTCTGCCAGCACCGGGCAGCCCGCTCACGCCTGGGGCACCGGTGGGAACTCGGTGGCGGTCAGCGATGACACCCGAGGGAAGGCGCCCCGCAGGGGACAGTGACAGATCCGGGGGTGAGCGGCACGGCGCGGGGGGCTCCGGCGGCTGATCCCCGGCCCCGGCAGCTGACAGCGCCCGGCCTCGCCTGCCGGCCCGGGCGGGCTGAGCAGGCTTGGGAGGCTCTGCCCCCACAAGCCCCAGCCCCAGTCGGGCCTCCCTGCCGGGCGGCTCCACACAAGCAGAGGAGGACGGGCCCGCCCTCCCTCCCGGCGGCAGCACCACCACCACAAAGGCGGGCGGCGGCGGCCCCCTCCCGGCGGCGCGTGCTGGAGCAGCGGACGCTCCGCTCCACTCCCTCGCTCCCCCACTCACCCCAG
>VXAU01005247.1:1941999-1974054 GCA_013399695.1 Formicarius rufipectus
CCCGCCCCGTCCCGGCCCGTCCCGGCTGGTCGCGGCCGCAGCCCGGCGGAGCAGCGCGCAGCAGGTAGGGTAGCCCGCCCCGCTCCGCGCCCCCGGCCGCTCCCGAGTCCCGCGTGGGGTCCCCGGCCGTCCTCTTCCCCCGTTCGGTCGACTTTCCGCCTCTCGGTTCGCTCCCCTACCCCCCTGTCCCTGCGCCCCCCGCTGTCACAGCGGGCGAGGGGCTGTCCCGGAGGCCCACTGAGACCGGGCGAGGGTGGACGGCCGGTCACCAAACAGCGGTGACGCGCTGGAAGCCCTCGCACCCCCATGCCCGGAGTGGGTGGGGGCACGTCGGGTTGAGGTCCAGCGACGGGGGGACTGGGGCTGGAGCGCGTTCCTGCGAGCAGGGACGCCGGGGGACAGCACCCCACGGACGTGGTGCCACTCTGGCACTGGTGCTATTTTCCAGACTCTACGGTGTCGCGTGGCGGCGAATCGGGGTGTGGTGTGGGTTGGCCCGTGGAGGGGCATCAACCCTTGTGGTTTGGAGGGTGTCCCCAAGGACCCTGTGGGGTGTCTCAAGAGGGGAAGACAAGGGTCTGTGCCCGGCAGGGTGTGAGGTGGCACCGTAAATGGCACGTGGGGAGCACACTGGGTGGTGTGGGGGTGCCTGAGCTGGGACACAGGAGGGCACCTGTATCCCATACCCCTGCCCCCCAATGCAGTGGTGGTGAGGCTGAGCTCTGGCAAACTTGTGTCAGGTGTGACTGGTTTGGGGCAGTGGGGACATTTGGCCTGGATGTGCTACACTGACCCACTCATGTGAGCTGAGCTGGACTGGGCTGGGCCAGGCCAGGACAAGTTCTGCTGTGTTGTGTTGGGTTGTGCTGTGCTGTGCTGTGCTGAGCCGTGCCATGCTGCATACAGCAGCTGTGCTGTGTTGCGCCGTACCAGGCTGTGCCATGCCATGCCAGACCGTGCTGTGCCGTGCCAGGCTCTGGCGTACCAAGCCATGCCATATTCTTGGGAGCTTCCAGGATCTTCTAGAATGCTTTCTCAAGCAGCCTCAGTGTGAAGAGCCCTGGCCCCTATCCCAAACCGTGGCCCTTGTTGCCCCAGGGAACCTGTGGAGCTGGTGGCAGGAGCCTGAGCCTGGCAGGAATGCCAGGGCCAGTGGTGGGGAACTACCTGATGCCACCCACAGGGCCATGGCAAGGGATGATGGCTGCCTGTTTCCCACGTCCCTGCCACATGCCCTTATCTTTGCTGAGTCACAGTGCCAGTGCAGAGCAGCACCCTGTCCCCAGGGACCGTGTGTCACAACCAGGTCACTGAGCCGTCCCAGGCGGCCTCTGATTTTGGGGCCCTGCTGTGCCATGAACTGAGGAGGATTCAGAGCACTGCCTGCTTCCCTGGGTGCGGCGGCCACAGAGACCCGTCAGGCTGGTTCCTTCCCTGTGCCCGAGGCCACCCTAATGGGGTGGGAACAGGAGGGGCTGGGGAAGTCACTGGACCTCTGCCACAGGGTGCTGACCATGGGCACAGGGTAGGACCCCTCTCATGACTATCTGTTGGCTGGATATACCGTGCTTTCGCCAGACACTCGGCTTCCCTGTTGGGCACTCTGGACCCCCTATAACTGAGTGCCAGTCATGGGGTCAAACTCCTATTTTGAGCTTTTCCCTGGCCCATGATGAGGACGTGCCAGGGGACACACTGTGCTTTTTGGGAAATGTGGAGAAAGCTGACTTCCTGTTTCGGTGGTCACTGCCACACGGGTTATTTATTTTCAGCGCTATCGTCATCACCCTCGTCATGACAAGGGTGGCGGGGCCGGGACAGGCGGATGGCAGGGAAAATGGAGGGACAGACACTGAACTACTCACTCCCCTGGCTTGGCATGGCTGCCATGGGTGTGCCCCCCAGCACTGCTGCTTGTCCAGCCCGGCTGTAGGAAACACTGGCGTCACACAGGAGGAAGTGCCTGATCCCCTCCCAGCCTTGTCTTGGTTGGGATCAGATCCTGGTTCCTTTACCGGGGTGGTCCCAAGATCATGTCACCTCTGCAGGCAGGGGGATGTGGGGAGTTCTGGCACCTGCCTAGGGTCCAAGGTGCCAGCGCTGGGAGGGGTGGCAGGTGGGTAAAGGCCTGGCACCGTCTTCTGGCAGCACTGTTGTTTTTCTGGCCTTGGAGATCCTGCTTTCCTTCTCCTCCTCCTGCTGGGGCCAAGCCCAGCAGCTGGCCCTGAGCCCAGGCTGCCTGCTCACAGCTGCTGGGGGCTCTGTGAGGGGGCCTGCTGCAGCCAGAGAGGGGACCTAAGACCTGGAGGGATCCCAACTCCCCTCTCTGAGGAAGAATATATTTCCTGTAGAGGCACATGTCACTTGTGCCTTCCCCGAGGGGACTCAGGAGTTCTGGAATGCCTGTGTGACCCACTGGGCTGTTGGGTGGGGGACACTGCTGAAATGGGTGGGGGGTCAGAGGGGCCTGTGTGGCTGTGATGAGGATCAGGCTCTGTTTCCATCCCAGGAAGAGGGTAGAGTGGTGCCGTTTGTCCAAGGGCCAGAGCTATCAGAAACCACACACCAGCATGTGGGGGGGGATGTTCCATGCCCTCCGGCAATGGCAGGGTGGGCTCCAAAACCTGCAGAGGTCAAATGTCTTCTGGAAAGTTCATGTCCCCGATGCAGCTTGAGTCAGTGCGTGGCTATGCCCTGCCCCTGGCTGACCACTGACGCAGGCACTGGGGACTCAGGGTACAGGAATGTGGGTGGCCCTGGCCAAAGGACAGTGGGGGCATCCCTTGCTTCTCATTGACCCTCTGGCATCGAGGTCAACTTGTCCTTATTAATTAGGAGCCACTATTAAAGTGGGAGGGGGAGGTTTGGTGGCTGCATGATCCTGTGTCCCTGCACCCGTGGTTCCACTCACCAGGAATACGTCCTGCCTGGGGAGAGGTACCTGTGTTGACACCCCACATCCTTTCTTCCCTCCAGGTGCCTGTGGGAGACGCAGGGAACCAGCATGTCCCAACCTGGCGTACCACCTCCCTATGATGACAAGAACCCCCTCTACCCCCCACCCCCAGGGGGGTATCCCCAGCCCCCTCACTACGCTGGGGGCTACCCACAGCCTGGGGCTGGATACCCCCCAACAGCAGGGTATGGGCAGCCAGGGGGATACCCAGCAGCAGGGGCGTACTCTCATCCAGGGATGGCCATGCCCACCATGCCTATTCGGTTTGGTAAGTGGGGACACCCTGGGTTTTTTTGGGAAGAACCCTAGAAACAGGTGTGCTGTGTGGGGCTGCACAGGTGGCCCTGGTTTTGAGGACTGTCCACCACCACAGGTGATGATGGCATTGGGGATGGCTCCCCCTTCCAATCTGTTGACTGGGACGACAGGAAAATCCGGCACACCTTCATCCGTAAGGTAAGTCCAAGGGGCTGGGGGAGCCCGTCAGGGTCGGGGAGCAACTGTCAGGGTGGGAGTCCTGACAGACCCCCCTGTCTTTCACAGGTCTATGCCATCATCTCCCTGCAGCTCCTGGTGACAGTAGGGATCATCTCCGTGTTCACCTTTGTGTGAGTGGAGCGTTCCTCCTTAGCCTTGTCTTCCAAAAAAGGGAAGCCTGACACTGTGTCCCTTGGGGGCTATTCTAAGGGGACAGTAGTTGCTGTCCCCCTCCCCTCATGCTTGTCTCTCCTGTCCCACAGCCACCCTGTCCGCTCCTTTGTCCGGAAGAATGTTGCCATCTACTACGCCTCATAGTGAGTAGGGGGTCTTCTGGCTAGCACCCCCCAGCTCATGCCCCCCACGTTTGCAGCCTCCCAGTCCGGGAGCTGGTCCTGGTTGGGGGTTGCAGGGTTAACACCTGCTGTTCCTCTTTGCAGTGCTGTGTTCCTGGTGACCTACCTCGTGCTGGCCTGCTGCCAGGGTCCCCGGTGAGTCTCTGGCACCCACGTGGTGGGGTGTGTTGATACGGCAAGGGTGTCTCCAGAGCATCAAGACTGGGGTTCTTGCCTTTGGATGCCCTTCGTGGGGTAGGGACCAGGGGGACATGACATGGTTGCTATCACCAGCTCATCTCTCCCCATTTTGTCCTTAGGAGACGCTTTCCATGGAATATCATCCTGCTGAGCATCTTTGTGAGTGAATTGAGGCTGGTGGAGGGTCCTGGTGGTGCGCTCATGGCACACCAGCTTCCCAGGCAGGCTGGGAGGGATAGGGATGTGTGGGCATTTGAGGGCAGCCAGGAACCGCTGCCCCCACAGTGCCACTCAGCCTGCTGAGCCCACCTTTCTCTCCTGCAGACGCTGGCCATGGGGCTGATGACAGGGACCATTGCCAGGTACGCCCGGGGGATGCTGCAGTGACGGGAACTGGCGTCTCTCAATGTAGCTGGCTCATGTGAGAGACTGCCAGGAGCCAAGGGACATTTCAGCCCCTTGGGCTCCGGAACAGCAGGGTTCCTGTCCAGAATTGGGACTGTAGGGGGCGGTCCACCAACACCACAGTGGCAGGGAGTTGCCAAACTATGGGGTGACTGGTGTCCCCTCCATCCACAGCATGTACCAGACCAAGGCTGTCCTGATCGCCATGCTCATCACTGCCATTGTGGCCATCATTGTCACCATCTTCTGCTTCCAGACCAAGGCAAGGAGAGGGATAAGTCCTGGCCTGTCCTTCCCTGGGGGAGAGAGCCAGTCAGTGGGGACATCCTGGGCTCTCCTGTTACATACACGTGTGTCCCCCATCAGGTTGATTTTACATCGTGTCCAGGGCTGTTCTGTGTGCTGGGCATTGTGGTCATGGTAACCGGGATCATCACTGCCATCGTCCTCTCCTTCAAATATGTGAGTGGGGGCACAGAGGGGCTCTGAGGTGCCATGGGTATTCTCTGTTGGGTCTCCCCAGCGCTGGCACAGGCAGGGGGTTTGGATGGTCCCCCTTTGTTGGGAAGCAGGGTGTGGTGCCAGCTATGGAAGGCAGCCTGCCTGCAGGGAGAGGATGCGTCAGCATCATCATTAGCACCTTGGGAGCTGGGTTTGGGCAGGGCCTGCCCTGCCTTGCCTGCCAGCACCCCAGCTCAGCCTGCCCTTGTCCTCCTCCCACAGGTTCCCTGGCTCCACATGCTGTATGCGGCCATTGGGGCCATCGCATTCACACTGGTGAGTTCACAGCTGGGGTGGGCAGAGGGTGCCAGGCAGGGACTGGGGAGGGAGGAATCCCCCCTTTCTGCCTGCCTGACACCCTCTGCCTCCCCAGTTCCTCGCCTATGACACCCAACTTGTGCTGGGGAACAGGAAGAACACACTGAGCCCTGAGGAGTACATCTATGGTGCCCTTACCATCTACACTGACATCATCTACATCTTTACCTTCCTCCTTCAGATAGTGGGCCGGGATTAGCCTTGGGACCCCTCCTCCTCCAACCCTGGCTGCCCCTCACCCCCTCCTCTGGTCTCTGTACAGGATAGTCCACTTACCGTGACTCCCAATGCTTTGGCATTCCTACCTGTAGGCTGCTAAGGAAAGGGCTTCCCTTGATCATCCCCCAACAAGCCTCCAAGGCCAGTGTGGGGGACTGGCTGCCAGTGTTTAGGCAGTGCCTGGTCTTGGCACTGCTTACTAAGACTGTGCCGATGTTAGGCTGGCAGTGGAATGCCAGAGCCCTGCCTGGGCACAGGGAGCTGGCAGTGGCTGCTGGGATCATGTTGGGATTTTTCGGCAGAGTCTTGTTGGTGTTATTCACTTGGTGCCTTAAATGCGGTTCCAGCCATTTCCACCTCCCTAAGCTGTGGCTGTGCCCAGTGTGGGCAGGCGGCAACTGGGACCCCCATGGCAGAGCTCACGTTGCAGAGGCCCTGCAGCCACGGATGTGGGTGAAGTTGCACTTGCTAAATAAAACACTTCAGTTTTCCAGACAATGATGGTCTTAATGGTGTGGCTGCTCTCCTGAAAAACCTGTGGGCAGCCTCAGCGGGGGCTGTGGCCTGGTGCAATGCAAACGTTGCTTTGGGATGGGAAAACCAAGGTCAAACTGCTCCAGGCCTGGCCTCCCTCCCTTGCCTGTACCCCCTGCCCTTGTGGGCAGAAGCTGCTGAGGAAGGCAGAGGCTGGGGCTGAGCAGTGAGGGAGCAACCACAGCACCACTGAGCTGTTCCACTTTATTTGCCCCTGTCCAGCTCCATGACCACTCCACAGATTGGACGGGCTGGGCAGGTGCCACTGTCACATGTCCCATGGGGCTGGTGTCCCTTGTCCAGTCCTTTCAAGGTGCCACAGTGCCAGCCTGGGGATGGAGGGCAGCTTGGCTATGCCCCCCTGGCCACTCTCTTGTATCGCTCTGTCTCATACTCGCCCTGGTTGGCTTGCATCATGTTTTGGCGGATTTTGAGCTGCTCCAGACGGTTTTTGTCCACTTGCCATTTGGCCAGGAGGAAGAGGATGATACCAGAAGGCAACCCGATGGCCCTGCAGGACAGCCAGTGGTCAGGAGCTGGAGAGAGCTGGGCCGGGAAACAAGGGCACTGTGCCACTCTGGGGCTGCACAGACAGCGCCCTGTTCAGCACGACAGCCCGGCAGGGCCCCCATTCCAGCCCAGTCCTGCAGAGCAGTGCAGGCCCTCGGTACCGACCCTCTCTCGCCGTCTGAGCCACTCACCAAGCCACTCCCACCGGCTTCATCGGGTTCTTGCCCCTCTTGCGCGTGGGGATGTACTCCACGCCCTCAGGGAGACCCCCGCTGCCAGGCTCCGGCCTGGCCCGTTGCCCCGCCGGCCGATGGCAGCTCTGCCCGAGGAGCCGTGTGCCCGGGGATCGCGGCCGCCCCCAGGGCCTGGTGACACGCACTGAAAGTCCTGCTGCCACCAGCAGCCCTGCGGGGAGAGGCGTAAGGAGGGGCAGCGTGCAGGGGGCTGCCTGAGGCTCCCGCTCGTTCCCTGCCTATCCCCATTCCCATCCCTGTTTCCCTACCCCTGTCCGGCCCCACCTCCCTGCGCTGCCCCTTCCCCCGCCGCCAGGGGGGGCTCGACGGCGGTGCCTGGGCCGTGCGGGGCGTGGCCAAGCACACCGGGGAGTGGCTCTGAGCCCCGTCCTCAGCCAAACGAGGCCGGGGGCGGTCTCGGGGGGCGTGTGCCGGAGCCCGCGGGCCGTGCCCTGAGGTTGGTGGCGGCACGGTCCCGGTCCTGCCGCCCTCTCCGCCCGCCCTTCATTACCTCGCAGTCCGCCTCCCGCCGCCGCCATGGTGCCGATGTGCGGTGGCCGCGGTGCATGCCGGGAGCTGTAGTTCCGCCGCGCGGGGACCGCCGGCTGGCGGCGCTGCAAGCCGAGAGGAGGAAAACTACAACTCCCAGGGCGCACCGCGCGGGGCGGGACCTCCCCTCCCCGCTGGCGGAAAGGGCGGGGTCCACACGTGGACGCGCGCCGTGGTTGGCCGGGGCGGGGAAGAGGAAGGCGGGGATTGGTCGGGGCGGGGAATCAAAGGGCGGGGATTGNCACGGCGACGAGGAGATCATCGAGGTGGTGGAGCTGGGCCCGCCCGGGCCGGGTGAGACGGGGCACGCCGCGCATCGGGCAGGGCCTGCGGGGGCTCCGGCCTCTCGCCGGGGTACCGGGCGCGCTGCGGCGCCACCCCGGTGTCAGGCCCGGCGGGTGCATCCCCCCGGCCCGCGGCCTCTCAGCACGTCGTGCCCAGGCCCCCTGCGGCTCCCCTGCTCCGGGTCTCGCGGCGACGGCGACGGCGTCGCGCATCCCGCCGCTGCCTCATGCCACCGGCATCCCCCTGCTCCCGCCGTGCCCGCAGCCGCTCCAGAGGGCCGAGCCGGGCCGGCCGAGAGCCGCGCCCTGACCTTCCTCCTCTGCAGATGACCTGGCCGAGGAGATGGAGGACGTGGACTTTGAGGACGAGGGGGCAGAAGAGCCCGACGCCGACGCTTGGGATTCAGAGGATGATGAGGGGGTGGAGGACGGCATGGAGGCGCAGGACGACAGTGAGGTCACGTTCTCCCTCCACTCGGGTGAGTGCTGAGATCCCTCGGGACCTGCTATCACCTTGCCTTTTCCCTAGAGTCTGGGGATATACAGGGTCTTGCCAGGCTGGTGTATCCCAGCCTTCCTAGGACAACCATCAAGACTCAGAGCTACCTTGGGCTTGTTTTTGCCTTATGCTCTGGCAGAGAAGCCTTTTGGGCCTCCCACCATGGCAGCTGGCCCTGAGCTCAGCAGTCAGCCTGTGCTGCTCTTCCCCCATATGAAGAATCGATTCCCACTGCGTTGGGTTGGGAGTTCAGCCTGCTGACATCCCACCCAGACCCAGCACTGCATGGGGTTTGGATCCCATGGGAGCATCAGGGGAGGTGGGATTGGCCTGCTGAGCCCTGTAGCTTCTCTTTACTCTCCTGTGAAGCGTCTGTTTTCTGCGTAAGCCTTGACCCCAAGACCAACACGCTGGCAGTGACTGGTGGGGAGGATGACAAGGCCTTCGTGTGGCGCGTGAGTGATGGGGAGCTCCTGTTTGAGTGCTCAGGTGAGGTGCCTGAGGCTGTCCCAGTGAGAGCCATGTTGCCTCCCACCCCTGATTGTCTGGGAGCTGTGCTGGAGCTCTGCTCCTGACCATCCTCCATAGCTTGGCCTGAGCAGTCTCTGTCCCCTGATGTCTGTAGGACATAAGGACTCAGTCACCTGTGCTGGCTTCAGCCATGACTCTGTGTTCGTGGCCACGGGTGACATGTCTGGGCTAATCAAAGTGTGGCGGGTGGATGCCAAGGAGGAAGTGTGGTCCTTCGAGGTGGGGGACTTGGAGGTGAGTGGTGGATGCTGTGAGGAGCTCCTGGGCCAGCGGGGCAGGGACACCACCTCTGTGATTCTGCCTGTCCTTCTCTCTGCCCAGTGGATGGAGTGGCACCCTCAAGCTCATGTCCTTTTGGCGGGCACAGCTGATGGCAACACCTGGATGTGGAAGATCCCCAGTGGGGACTGCAAAACCTTCCAGGGCCCTGCCTGCCCAGCCACGTGTGGCAGGATCCTGCCTGATGGTGAGGCATGGGGGCTCTTCGGAGCGGGGAATGTCACCAGCTCTGTAACAGCTCCCACTGTCACCATCTGCCCTCCTGCTTCTGCCAGTCTGTGCTGAGAGGGGGGTGGAGGGCCAAGGGGTGCTCTGTCTCTATCTGCTGTCTCTATCTCACACAGGGAAGCGAGCGGTGGTGGGCTATGAGGATGGGACCATGCGCATCTGGGACCTGAAGCAGGGAACCTCATTGCATGTCCTGAAAGGTAGGGAAGAGGTTTATCACCTGGGATGCTCTGTAACGGGAGCGGCCCCTTCCAGTGGGCTCTGACCTCTGCCTGGGTGGAGAGGTGGTATTCTCTGAGGGCAGGGCTACTGGAGGGAGCCTGGCACTGGGTTTTTCTGTCCCCACCAGTGGCTGCTCCTTGCTCCTGGGGTGTTGGCCAAGCCAGGCAGGGTGGATGCTGCACAAGGGTGGGTTTTGAGGCCTAGTGGGTTCCCATGGTGATGACATGTAGAGCTCATGCCTGCTGTTCACCTCTCAGGCCAGGACGGCCATCAGGACCCCTTGACGTGTGTGGCCAGCAACCAGGACGGCAGTTTGATTATGACGGGCTCTGTGGACTGTCATGCCAAGCTGGTCAACTCCGCCACGGGCAAGGTGGGTTCGTGTGAGTGGGGGCAGAGCCAGGAGCGCTGGGGATCCCGTGCTGGGCCGGGTGGGTGTGCGGCCATCGGCAGCCAGCAGGAGGCGTCCTCGCGCTGCGGGTGGAGCCGGGGCTGGGCAGTCCCGCCGGGCTGCTGGAAAGAAGTTCCCGTTTGCTCCCAAGAGCTGAGGGTTTGAGACCGGGTCTTGGCCTGATGGAGGTGCAGGCTCGGGTCCTCTGGGCTTCCGGGTCTCCTTCCCTTTCTTTTGGAGACTAGTCAGCCTCCTTCCACCCAGGTGGTGTGCGTGTTCAAGATGGAGAGTGTGGCCCCCAAGGCACCCATCAGTGAGGGTGAGGAGGCAGAGTCCAACTCAGTGGAGTCGCTGGGCTTCTGTAACATGTGAGTGTGGGGACAGCCCCTCTTCAGTGCTAGATCTTACAGGGGTTGGCACAGACAGATCCATTTGCATCCCTTGTGCTTGTTCCACTGCATTTCTCTTGGCTCCGTCCTCCCTGACTGGGTGTGGAGATCCTGGGATCACTTGGGTGTGAGGACAAGGGACACCAGCAGCTCAGTTCTCCTGGCAACTGGTGGATATCTGGGATAGCCTGATGGACCATGGTATACCCTCCAGACATGGCTGTTTTCCTGCCAGGACATTTTCCTCCTCGTGAACCTGGGGCTATTTGCTGACTCTTGCTGTCCTGTTGGGTTTCCCAATTGGGGTGTTTTATGTCTCCAGCCATTGGGTTGACCCTCATCGTCTCAACACATTGCAGTGCTCAGCATAGGGTGGTTTACCTTCAACTTGAGTCCTTCACACACTTCCACCCCTACTTCCTCTAGTCCTATGTATTGCCTGTTCCTCTCTCTGCAGGATGCCATTGGCTGCTGTAGGCTACCTGGATGGCACACTGGCTATTTATGACCTCTCCACACAGAGCCTGAGGCATAAGTGCCAACACGAGGTACTGCCCTACCCCCTCTCTCCCTAGGCCTGGGAGGTGGGCTTTGGGCCTGTCAGAGATCGCCCACAGTGCCCTGGGGCCAGTTCCCAATTTGTGCTTCTCCCTCAGCCCTGGCCTTCACCAAAGGCAGTCGCAGTCCCTGCACAGAGTATGTGCTTAGCCCTGGAGGCTGGCTCTCTTTGATTGTGGGGATGGCAGACAACATGGGGGTGGGGATACATGAGGGGAGCTGAGACTTACTGGAGGTCCCCACCATTTCCTCCCCCTGCTCCAGTCAGGGATTGTGCAGCTGCTGTGGGAAGAGAGCTCGGCCGTGGTTTACACCTGCAGTCTGGACGGGGCTGTGCGGCTCTGGGATGCCCGCTCAGGGAAGATGATCAGCGAGTACCGAGGGCACTCTGCTGAAATCCTTGACTTCGCCGTAAACAAGTGAGCAAGGAATCCCTAGGACCCCTCCCTGCAGGGTGGAGAGACCACGGGTGGTAAGGGCCTCCAGCATCAGGAACTCGAGTCACAAATTGTCTGTCATTTGGTTGCCCTTTGGGTCTTGTCCCAAGGTGGGGACAGACACAGGTCTATGCTGAGACTTGAGAGTCTCAAGGGGGTATGGCAGTTCAGAGCTGGGCCAGGGGTGTTGATTAGGGATAAAAGAAGCCCTCAGCCCTACCTCTGGGCCCTGTTTCCCTGCAGGGATGCCTCCATTGTGGTGACCACCTCTGGCGACCACCAAGCCAAAGTGTTCTGCGTCCAGCGCCCCGATCGCTAGAACTGTGCCAAGGGATGGAGTCCCGGCCCTGCCTGGCGGCTCGTGTACAGAGGGATGAGGGAGATGGTGTCACCACTCTTCTCCAGTGTGTGCTTTGTAATTTTCTGGCCTGCCCTGCTTTGCCCTCACCATCTAGGGGCCAAGCTTGGGGTTTTGTATGAAGATGACTTTAATTATATAAATTATTTCACTTAACTGGATGCCATCTACTCTGCTTGCTGGGGGAAAGAGGATCTGGGGAGCTGTGCTCCCTCCTCAGGGATCTCCCTGGCATCCAAGCATGGCCTGAGGATCAGAGGCAGACACCCCTATCCTAGCTCTCCCTGACAGGGGGATTGAGGGGGTCGGAGGAAAAGGTGCAGATTGCCAGCTGAGGGTAGGAGAATCATGCTCTGTGCAGCCCAGGAGTTCCCTAACAGAACAGGCTATTCCCAGGCCTGGGCACAGGACCCCCAAGTTCACTAGAAGTCATTTGTTCCACAGTAGTGAAATTCCCTCCCTTTGGGCTGTGACTCCAAACGTCCTTTCCAGGGTGAGGCCACATGCATTGACAAGCCAAAGCCCCACAGCCCTTTAAGATAGAAAGATCTCCTTTATTAATGAACCCCAACAGCATTTCTTCAGATACAGGAGTTTTGAACTCAAATACTCAGAAGAAAACAAGTTAATATTGCATTATTCTCATAAGAAATACTGCAACTTATTTCCGGTAACATATTGCAAAGCGAAACAGCTTGAAAAGAAAAAAAAAATTAAAAAAGAAAAGAAATTAAGTCAATCAAACTGGAATTAAAGTTTTGTTTCTTGGAACAATCAAGTCCTCGCAAGCACAGCTCGTTTCTGCAGATTACTCCCCAAACTGTCGTACAAACAGACCCCGATTGCTTGAATTCCTTATGAGCCCACAGAGGTGCAACATTAAAAGCTACGATTATCGGGTAGCAAGTGCCCCAGCCTTCGTCCTTCACAGCAGCCTCAGTGACCCCGGCATTAACGGGTTGTGAACGTCTTCCCCCTGGAAGGATGCAGAGAGAGGTCAGCACAGCTCCCAGGGTGGCTTACAGGGTTTGTGGTGGGGCACACACTCACAGCCAAGCTTTCAAAGCCAGGCAGGTCCTGCTGGTTTGGAGCTCACAGGCAACTGTGGCTGCAGAACCAGGTGACAGGGCTGTGGGGAGGGGCTGGCTTTTGCACAGGGGACAGTCTCCCTGCCCCAAAGCAGAATGCAAAGGGGACATGCCAGGACACACAAAAAAAGAACACCAAGAGGGTCTGGGATCAGCAGAGGGTAAGGGACATGAGGGAAATGTGTTCACACAACAGCTCTCCTCTCTCCACTTCACTCTATGTTGCTTGTTCACAAGAATGAGCCAGCCAGCATCAGCCCTAACTATCAGATGACCAAGGGCAGCTACAGGCTCTGAGGAGCTACAGACACATTAGATAGCAAGGACCTAGTCCTGTGCCCACAAGCCCCCAGGGAGGACCTGGCTCCTCTCCGGCCATGAGATGGAGCTGCCCCCAGAGCTGGTCAGCCAGCTCTAACAAAGCCAGGGAAAAGCCCCATGAATGCCACCATAGGCTCAGGGGGGACATTTGAGACACCAGGGCTCACAGGGCCATGTACAAGCCTTTCACGAAGGATCTGCTGGCACAGGAATTTGCCACAGACCCAGCTCTGCAAAGGACAGGTGACGCAGTAAGCTGTGGGTCATCCCCACGTCACCCCAGCATGCCAAGCTGAGAAAGAGCAAGCCCGTGGCTAAGCCCAGAGTGGCAGGCCCCGTGTTGCTACTCACGTGATTGTTTTCATTTCTTTCTTCTCTGCGTCTGGACGGGCACGGTTCAGCACCTTGAGGAAATCTGACGTTTTTGCCCTCATGCGCGTGTGAATATAGGCCTGTGTTTCATTAGGACAAAACAGGGATACGTCAGGAACCTGTCTTCATAGCTGAGATTCTGAGACACATCAAGGCCAGGGCACTCTGAACAATTTCTGTTCCCAGGAAGGAAATAAACCAGATCCAAGAGGGAAAAATCCTACTTCATTACTAGAATGGGAAGCAAACAGGCACTACCTGTGCCCAAGAACAGGGAGAAGGTGATGCTGCATCACTTGCCACCCCTCCATGACTGGGGAGGGCAATGCCAAACTCTGTTGACTTCCCAGGAGGCAGCCCTGGCCCATGCTCCTCCCCTGCAGCACCCAGGCCAGATGAGCTGAAGCCACCCTGTGTCCCCCAGCCCCGGTCCTCATACCTTTGAGCACTTGATGTGATAGTGCAGGTAGTCCCGGAATGTGTGGATCAGGTTTATGGTGTTGTCTCTGGCTGCAGCATTGGTGTGACGGGGGAACAGCACTGAAAGAAGAGGCCAATGCAGACCATTAGTGCCTCCTGAAACTACCCAAAAACTTCAGAATCTTCCAGTGCTGGAAGCTTCAGGGAAGTGCTGCTCTGAATGCCTGGCTTGCTCTCTACAAGGAGCCCTTTACTGTGACATGTACCAAGATTAGGCAGAACTTGTGATTTTAATTACAAGGCTTAGGAGCACTTTTCCACATCTCCCACAGCAGCCTGCACACAGCTGTACAATCTCAGAGGGATTCAGGCAAGGCCAATGGTTCAGAGAGGATGGCACTGTAGGAAACTGCATGATGTGCAGTTTCAGTGCTTGGGTGACACAATCAGAGGAGTGAGCTGGGAAGCAGACCAGGGCAGCCAGGCTGCTCAAACAATTTCAAGATGCAGTCTGCCCTTGGGTCTTGAAATTGATTGTGGATCTCTGCCTGGCAGCTTACCAGCCCTGTAACAGAGAGAGACTTGGATACAAGCAGGTGGCTTGCTCTTTCCATAAGCTGGTGCTCTCCTAAGTGTCCCAGATCCAAGTGCTGAAAGAACTTTTTGTTTGGGTGATGACCTCACCTGAGACTGTCAGATCAGATAACCAAGAAATTGTGTCTCAACAAGCATAAAATATGTGCCATCCCAGACCTGCCATTAGACAGCCTCCCATAGCTGACAGCTGCCTGGACCTCAAGGCATCATTTCCACCATGGGAGGAGGGCAGCATCTCTGACACCTTTCCCTGCAGTGTCTCTGCTCTATCTCTGACCTCCAAGCTACAGGAATGCTGGCCTGAGAGACCCTAATTACTCAACCATTGCCTCTGATTTCTCTGGAAGAGACCTATCCCTTTGAACAAGGCAGGGTTTGGACTCCTCAGCACTGCTGCCCAGGGGAAAGTGATGGCTCTGCTGGCCACCACCTTTGCAGGCAGGAGAAAGTGGCTCATCGGTGTTTGGCTCAGAGCAAAGAGGCAGAGCTGAAGAAGCAGAACTCATTGCCCCACTGTTGCTCTCCAGTTGCCCTTGCTGATCGAGTACCGCACAGGTGCCTGCAGCTGAACAACCTGCAAGTACACTTGCATGAAACCTTTCACAGGAAACCTCCAGTTTCCACAATATCAGAGCAAAGACACCCTTCCCTTTGCTCTCAAATACTGAACTTACTTTGTAGGCAGACACTAAACAGCTCACTGTCCACTTCTGTATATTTTTGCCCACAGCAGAGCTGAGTTGACCTGATATAGAAAAGGGACACTCCAAAGGGGGTGGACAATACAATTCAGAGTCCCCACAGCCACCAACGACCCACTTCAACAGCCAGGGAAGGTGAATTCCACTTTGTTTTTCATACAGCAGCAGGAACCTCTCTCCTATTGAGCATACCCAGGTCTCAGAGCTTCCTGCTTACCAAAGGTGATGTAGCCAATATTGTCACCAACAGCTGCGTCCGTGTCTTTCAGTTCCAAGGGTGGCTCCCTGTGGCTGAAGAGCACCTGTGGGGCTGTGTGACTGGCCCGGCGACCCTCCTTGAACTCCTGAAAAAGACAAAGGGAAAGTGAGTTTCATCAAGACCCTTCAACAACATGCTGGGAAAGCAAATGGAGTTTCCTCACTCCCACAGCGCAATAAGCAGAAGGTTGTCCAGCTTTCCCTGAATGGATCGAGTTCATCAGGCCAAACATCCTCAAAACAATCCCTTTTCCCAGCAAAATCAGCCCAAAATGCATGTTTATCCTGGGTTTATATGCGGCTCTGGTGCAGCCCCTCAGCTGGGTGGCTTTCAGTGTCACACCCCTGCCCTGGGTGTTTTGTGGAAGGGACACCTCAGTCTGAACAAGCACATGAGACACCACAGCTCCTGCTGGAAAGTCAACACCACCAATGCTTCCAGTGAAAGTGGGAGGTGTCCATCACCCCAGAGGAACGGAAATTCTCAGAAAAGGCTGCAAAGTCTCCCTCACACCCAGCATAAAGGCTCTGCCATTTGAGAAACCATCTCTCACCAGGAGTCTGCCCAGGCACCAAGAGACATCTACAGGGCTTGAAGCTTGTATGTGAAGCCTGCTCCTCTTAACGCTTCTCTACACCTTGAAACTATACCCTCAGGGAGGGAGATCCCCTACAGAACCTCTGACAGTAGCACAACTGCCACGTCACATGAAATGAACTGGCTCTGCATTTCAGGAATTGTAAGGACCTATGTGACGCTGGGAATGTCCAGAGATCATTCTCCTGCTCCAAGGCAGGGCAGTTTCCCCTCTACCTCACTAACCTCCAGCCCAACCTACACATTATCAGCCACCCTTGGCCTCTCCTCTGAACACAGCTCCCCCTGGGAAGGGCAGGAGCATCCATACCCATTTTAGAGAACCAAGTAGATCACTGGGGTTTCCTTAACGAAATGTTTAGCTTGCACTTCTGCCTGCTTGTGCCAGAGGGTGAAATGGTTCAAATGGCTTCACTGGTTAGTTAATCGTCACATTTTCTCCATGAGAGCCCAGATGAGCAGCTACCATGCCTAGCTGCCTTATGCAAGAGCAATAGCTGGAGGGAAGGAGCCAGAGTGACGCAGAGTGGGAATTCTTGTGGCTGGGCAGAGACAGTGTTTGCTGTTGTAAAAACCAAGAACTTGGGACATGGAGACTCTGAGACAGCCACTGCCTTGAAGCCGTGCCATCTCCCCAGGAGCTTCACTAACCCCATTTTGTTCACATCATGCCTCCTTCCCTGTTTTAAAAGCTGAATTCCAGGCTGAGGGATATGCTGGTGGGGAAAACCTCAAAACCAGAGCAGATGCCCTGCTTGTAGCTAATAAAGCCAGCAAACAGAGCTGCAAAATAAGACTTCCACCACAACAGACTCTGTTCTGATTATGCCCAACACATGTAAACTGACATCCACCAAACTGGGCCAGTAACTTTGCTGTCCATGAGCCTGGCACCCCTGAACAGGTGGGTTAAAGCTCTTCTATCCCCAGAACACCCTGGAGGGCCCTCCTCCATGGCCATGCCCATGCAGGAGGCTGCCCAGGAGCTCCAGCAGACACGAGTGAGGTGGGCCAGCAATACAGATGAACACACACACCAGCACACACTCAGCCTCCCCCAGCTGAACGCAGATGTTTTAACCTGCACACACTGCACACAGCCACTAACAGACATGGAAAGTATTTACTGCAAGTCTCTCTATGCTTTCCAGCTAAAACAGCAGTTGCAAAAGTTAGTTGAGTAGAAGTACCTGGCATTAAGATTGGTTCAAGCCTGCAAACACACTGTATTCATAACTCCGAAAAATTCAAATTTGAGAGCTGCCACACTGAGTTTCTGAGTGTTTCTGCAGCATTTGAGCATTAGCAGGAACAAACTTTGAGGTGGAGACAACTCTCAACCCCATCTCAGACATGGCATGACATTGTCTCACCGTTCCTCTCTACAGCTTCCCCAGCACACTCAGCTTCTCAGCTGGCTGGTGATCCCTACACAACAGCTAGCCACACTACAGGGCCTCAGCGTGGGGAGTGAAGTATTCACTGTGGTGTTTTCTCACCTGTAACACGTATCAGGTTTGATTGTCCAGACAAGCAAGACTACTGATAATACAGATGCCAATGCAAGAGCCACACTGCCTATGCCTGTTAATGTGTTCTTCCATCCCAGCATAGCATGAAGCCTTGCAAAGCATTTATGTATATTAATCTACCTTTGTGCTTACTTCAGCGCAACTTCACCAGCTTATTTGGCAATGTTGCTTCAAGCAAGAAGGCATCTGAATAGAGGACCAGACCCCTTTCCTGTAATTCAGCTTCCATACCTGCATAAACACCTTTCCGATCACCACGTCATCGTCGTCCTTAAATACTGTGCTGAACACAACTGTGACACGGTCCTTTTTTGCCTCGACATACCTGTAGGTGAGTGAGATAGGAGTACCCAGCTGTGAACAGGAGCTAGGAAGTACAACCAAACTAGGAAGCAACTGTGTGATAAGGTCAAGTAGATACAACAACCATTCACAAGCCTGACTGCTGAAAATTTCCCCTCCCTTGAGACTGTATTTGCAGGGAGCAAAACATTTCTGTTGGGAGTGGTGAGTTCCTCTCCCACATGCAGCCACAAGTGCTGCCACTAACAGGGACTCTTGTGTAACATCCCAGCAGCCCGAGGCATGAGCATTACCCTCAAAGGACACCTCTGGCAGCGTAGGACAAGCCCTTATTACCGTACTAAAGTACGAAGCAGTAGGATTTCCTGACTTTCCACCACAACCTACAGCTGTGAGCAGGAGCAGAGTACTGACCACTGTCTGACCTACATGCTGCTTGGTTTGAACACTTACATTGTTTCATCGTCCCTGTAGTGGATGACTGCTCTTTTTTCTCCTTCTTTGCCCTCTTCCTGGAATTTGAAATACTTCTCAAAGACTGAAGCAAAGCAGTTGCGCTTCAACATGCCGGCTTGGTGCACAATAGCATCCTTGTCTGCTGGAAGGTTCTCCAGGTCGTAGAGCAAAGAGACATTGTAACCTGAAAGGGACAGCCACCAACCTTAATAATCTACATAGGGCCTTAACGAAGGCAAAGACATTTTCTTTAAAGAGACACCTACCATCCCACCTTTGCCTTAAATATGCCGAAAACCCCAGGGGACAATGTTTCCCCACTTCAAGAATTGCCAGAAGCCATGCTTGAACTCGGCACGTGGCCATGGCAATGTTCCTGGGGCTCCTTCCTATGCTGTCAGACACACGTGTCTGAACTGCTCCCAAATTTTTTGCAGTGAGTAGGAAGAGATGTTGTCACAGGTAACCATGGTTTTCCCGTGTCTCACAAAGTGTCTTTGAGAAGAACAAAGACCCTAACCGTGAGGAACAGAGGCTTCCGGAGGAGGAAGGCATATAGAATTACAGCTTGTGCTGCAAGCTACTTCAGCCCTGCCCTACCTGAGCCACCTTCTTAATTGCTATTACTGTACAGAGAGTCCCAGATATCAAGCTCTTCAAGTACAGCCTTTATATGAGCATTAATGAGCATTACTTAAGTAATTTTGGAAGAGTATTCACACACACAGAGTAAATGTTATTGCAGGGTTACCTGATTCAGGATTTACCAAGTAGCTTCCATAGACTTTCTTCAATACCTGGAAAAGAAATTAAACATGGAAGGCACAAGCTATCAAGAGTTAGTTCCTCCTGCACAGTCTAAGCTTAGCCTTCATTTAGAAATATCAAATTACAGCACCTGCATCCCCTAGTCTAAGTGAACTTGGACAAATATTAAGTTACTGATGTGCCCTGTCCCTCTCCTCGCAGGTTGGCAAGTTCAGAGCAGGGGTCAGGGACCCTGTGGCCCGGTGATCACTTGCCCTGTCTCAGCCTATTGTATGGGACAGATGGGCATGGAGAGGAGACTGCCAGGCAGCTTGGATGCCTCCCAGAAACAGAACCACCCACGGCACAGAAAAAAACATTCTTCAAACATAATCACTGCTGAATTTTACATCAATGGCAATTTCCAACTGAGCCACAGCTCTGTGTCAATGAGGGGGCCAGGAACAAGAGGTATTTCACCGGGAAGAACACAACTATGGCAGAACTGGCCCCCCTAGGATGACACCCACTCTCTGACACAGGCTCTCTGCATGCCAAAACCTCTCAGCAGAGAGCATGCCTGCAGTGGCCCAAGGAGATGCCCTGTATTAGCAGGAACCCTACTCTGCATTCTTCACAGTGCAGTTTCACACAAAACAGAGCAGAAACAAGCTCCATAATCTCCAGGCAAGGAAAGAAAACAAGAGTTTGCTAACTGGAGATTTCAAAATATAATTTCTATTTAGTCAGCACTTCCAAAGCAGTCCTGCAGAGATCCAGTTTTCCTCTATTGCCTTCCACCACCACCACCACAATGACTGCAGGTACACAATGGTGTCAGCCACTTGACCAGCACAGTGGTTCTCTTGGGATCACATACTGCACCAATCCCTGCTAAATATGCTGGGAGTGTCCATCATTTGGGCTGTTTGATGCTCCTGTTTGTCAGGAGTAATGCCTTCTGTAGTGGGCAGTGCTGTTCCTAGAAAGCTTTGCATACAGGAACCAGGAATGTGAGACAGTCTTATCTGCTGTGACTCAGGTAGGTCTTGTGGCAATTTGCAGGAATTCACTTTGGGTTCTCATCGGCTGTTTCTCACGGGATTCACAATAAACTAATGGAGCAGTTTCATTGTTTTCTTTTAAGGACAGCTACCCAGAGGCAAAAGCCTGCTAAAGAGCCTAGGGTGAACCCCATTTGCTACCATGAAAGATTTGAAAACTGACTCAGGAACTGAGTCACACTTCCTGCCTTGCCACCCAACCACAGCTCAGAGAGGCTCCTGCTTTCTACCATAAATGGTCCTCCACCACCAAGGCTCATTCAACAGGAACTGAGCCTGCAATTCCACACAGCAGCAGTGAAAAGGGAACCCATCTACAGATCAAGGTCTGCACATACAGCAGGAGCCCAGCACTTGCTCTCAAGTGTGGTTAGAGTCAGAAGGGAAGCACCATGGGACCCTGGATCTGTCTTGGTGCCTTCCTTCACTTGTGGGCTCAACACACCAGTTAGGTAAACTATTTCTATATGGTCAGGGTTCACATTCATTTGGACTTGCAAAATTAGTGGTGCCTTTTGCCTTTCAGGCCATAGGGTCATGTAAGATGTCTGCTTATTCATCACAGAGTGTGAACACACTTGCCCTTGTCTTCCAGCAAAGTGGAACTCCTGATTGGCACAGGGCTGCCCTTTGATCAGTGAGATGGGAGCACAGATGCTTCTCTAAGGATCAGATGTTAGATCCATCAACATCACAAGGGCATTGCTAACACAGTGTAGGCATAAGGCCCGGAGATGCTTGCTTACCTCATCAGCACCATGTTCTTGGAGTTCCTTGTAGAATTTCAGAGAAATACTGACCATCACTTTTGTCTTATCTCCATTGGGGTTTGAAATATGGTAAAGGACTCCATCAAAGTCTAAGAAGCAAGGAAATGAAATGTGAGGAAGCAGGAACCAGTTCCCATTTCTGAGGAAGGTTTTCCCTACATGTTCTAGAAACTGCATAAAGTGACACTGTTCCTCTTGCTCCAGCCCTCACACATATAGCAAAAGAGAAACCTGCAATTAAGGAAAGCAGCAATGTCATGCAGGGAGACATTCACAAGGCTGAAACAGTTTTGACACCTGCCCATCACAGAATGCTTTAGTCTAGTGTCATTTAACATCACTGGCAAATCCACTTGTGCTCAATGCATGAGGATACAAACACACAGAGATGGGAACCTTCTGGATGGCCAGCACAGAAAGTGACTGACATGCCCACCAGGCCAGAGCTGCAGCCTGGAGGAGAAAACATCTCAGCCAGCAAAGGCAGCTCAGCCGCTGCCTGCTGTGACAGCTTCCACTTCACTGCAGAATGGTCAGGGAGGGCAGAAGACAGGGAAAGGCAACCCTCCAGCTACCCAGCAAATTCCACTTCCCCATGGAGCTCTGCAGCTTACACAGGCTCTGGATAACAGAAGGAAAAAAATCAGTTGATGAATGAGCACTTGAACTTCCTTGGCATTTCTCCTCCTGAAGAGCAAACTTCAGGTGATGAATTAATTTTGCCTGTTATCCTGAGCCAGCTTCCTAATAACCCAAACCAGATGGTGCTAAAGACCTCATAACAGGGCACCAAGGGCAGGACTGGAGAACTGGTGATGTAAAAGAGAAGAGCTATGTAGCAGGCACACACCAAACAAAGCTCTGCCACCACTGAACTCACTGCTTTGGGGAAGTCCCAGGGAAGGTAGTCAGACAGAAAAAATAGTGGGGCAGCCAACAAAGTCCCAGCTCTGTGGATACTGCAGACTGTCCATAGCATCTCCCTTGCCCAGCAGTGTGGGCTGAGGTTGGGCAAACCAGGTGCAGCTGTGGGCAGACTGTTCCAGCCAGCCCTTTGTTCAGAGAAGTCAAGAGAGCTGCAGAGCTTACCTGCAAATGTTACTTCTACTGCCTCTGGTTTATTTCTAAAAAACAAAGACAACAAAGGAGATGAGAACTCAAATAGCAGCCTCCAAGCTGTAAAGGAAAGAGGATTAATTTCCAATGCCTTATTTCTCACAGGCAGCTCTTCCTGAAAACCTATCTCCAGCTGTTCATCTAGTAAGATAACCCTCAACAAGAGGTTTCTACCCATTCCTATAAGCACCAGTTTTATGTCAGATGATAAAAAATAGACATTGAACTTGGTACAGATTGTTATTATTTGTATATTATTAATAGATTTCAACATCACAGATTTCCAGTTAGAACGGAGAATGCTGCTCGTCACTAAGAAGTTTGTTTTCACAAGTGCACTCTGTACAGAACAGCCACGACACAGTTTTGGGGTCAGAGGCTCTTTTGTAAGGTCCTGCAATACCAGTTCATAGAAGAGGCTGAGCAATCCTTCCTGACACAGTGCCCCCTTTGCCATCAACATCAGCTCTGCAAATGCATTGATACAACTTGCTTGCAAAAAGACCCCTATTCCCAGTCCATGGCTAGGAGCACAGAAGGAAATATTCTAGGTGTGAGTTTCATTCTGTCTCCCTTCCAAAACATCCCAGCACTTTGCCAACAACCTCTACAGGAAGAATTGTAGTCCTGGGTTTGCTCTAACACAGTTCTGAGTGATCTCTGGAATCCCTGAGCAGCAACAAAGCCCCTCACAAGCCAAAGGTACATTTACACTGTGACTATGAAGACTAAACTACATCTTAACAAACCCTATTACTAGATTGCCTGTTATCTATAGAAGAGTAGGAACCCATGAAAGATGTAACTGCTTCCAGAAAGTAATTTTGTTGGGACTGGGACGACATAATTGCTGTTGCAGCTCTGAGGGGACTTGTATTAATAGGTCACTCTCCAGCAGGGAACGACGCAAAGGTATCTTCACTGCTGAGAGCAGGTGTGGAAAATAAGAATAGGATAAAAATGCCAGTCTGATACTGCTGTTTTATAGCATATCTCTACTTATTTTTCAAAAGTGGGTGATATTAAACAAGAGTACAGGCTAATGCTCCTGATAACATAAATATAGTCTCTAACAGTTCATTCATAGCTATCTGAACAAACATAACGAAATAACTTCCCAAACCAAAGTCAGTGATCACAGCTATGCTGCTGCTGCCCAGGGACAAGGTTCAACCTTTTTGCTCAAACTTGCTCTGTTCACACACTTGTATGCTGCTGGGTACTGGTGATACCTTGGTACACACACTGAGAAAAGGAGGGGGAAAGTGATGACTCAATAATGACTTTCCCTCATCATTTTCTGTAAAAATTTAAGTGATTTTATCTCAGCAAAATGCACTGTTCTTTCATGATCTTTTCTGCAGTCAGCCTTGTTCCTGGAAGGCAGAAATGACACTGTGCTAAAACTCAACCTAGGCAATACAAGGAAGACCAAGGCACTGAACATGACCGATCCCAGACTATGCACTGGGCCAACAACATTTTACTCCTGTGGAAAGGGAGGAATTAACTCCCAGACAGAGATCCTAAGTGGAAATGATGAGGCGTTGCTGCCTCTTGAAAGTGATTAGTTGTGAAAGGCAACAGCTCTTTTTTGTCTGAAGGCTGGGAACCCTCTGTCTTTTGTACCACATCGCTGAAGATAAAAACCATACACTTGAAAGAAGCAGTGCAAGTACACCCAAAGCAGGTCCTTTAGTTTAGGAGCTGAGCCAGCTACCTGCGACCTCTCTTGCTTTCATCTCTCCCTCCCAGCTGGGCCTGAGACAGGCTCAGCAGGCATCCCTGGCTGCATATTTAGCTTGGGCTCTTGGAAAGGATAGCAATTCCCCAACCTGCATCCAAGCCACTTCTGCTCACTAAGGACTGCTCAGAGCAGAGATGAAAGAAAATCCCACTCGGTCAGTTGATGCAGACGTGTTCTTCTTTTAGAGCACCACGCGCAGACATGGGAATCAGCCTGTATGGCAGCATAAATTTTTATAAAAAAAGAAACCTATGTAGGAAGCTTTAAAGATAGAACAGCCAGGCACATGAGAGCTAGGAATATTAAAGAGAATGCATCCTCAAACCTCTGCTCCATGTTTTCAGAGTTACGCCTTCCAAACCCCATTCCCTACACACATGGAGCTGACACTTCCCAGAGCGCCGGCCCCCAGCAGAGCCCGCGGAATGCAGGGCTGACAGCCAGAGCACTGGAGTGGTTTCTCCGAGGAAGGACAACTCCCTGTTTGCCTGCCCAGTACCCCAGGGGATGGCAGGAAGATCACTTGTCGCATTATTGAAGAAGTCGAGCGAGGGCGGTTGATGGCTCTGCACCGGAGCCTTTGTTCTGCACACAAAAGCTCAACGCTAACACGGCGGTTTTGGGGGCTGGTAAAGCGCAAGCATCATTTCTTCGAGAAGTTATTTTTATGCTGATTTCCCAAGTGGCTTAGTGCTGGTACCTGGGGATGGTGGGGAGGGGAGCTATTTAAGGGAAAAGCAGGTAACTGGGCAGGACTTTGGGTGCTGAATATTAAGCTGCTTCCCGGCACAGCCTCAGTGAAGTGAGGGCTCACGTGAGACGCATACAGAGCTCCTCGCAGCCACGCTGGCGCTTTCACCTGCGGCATGGTGGGTTTTCTGCCTCGTCAGGCACACATCTAAGTTATCCAGACCTGGCCTGGCCCAGGGGAGAAGAGGGAAGAACATCAGAAGTGTGGCTAGGAGCAAAGTGACCTCTCAGCCTTTCACAATTCAAGAGCTTTACAATCACAAAGTTTAAAGTGCTTCTATTTATTTCTCTGGTTCACCTCACCATGACTACTCTGGCTACTTAAAACGTTTCTACAACAATAAAAACCACCCCTTTTGCTACCTGAATTGTTACCCCAGCAAGAAGTCCCCAGGCAGAAGAGAGAGGAGCTCTCCAGCATTCTGTAGTTTCTGGATGAGTGACAGTGCTGTAGGCCTCATGCACATGATCACTTCCCCTCGACCTTCCACCAACCCCATCTTCCAACAGAAATAGCTGTGCAGAGTGCTGAACACCCTGCAGAGGCACAGTGTGTTCTCTCCATGTTCAGCCCTCCCTGTTCTTGCGAAAGCTCAACACAGAGGATGCACAGCATGCCTGGGACAAGGCCTGCACCACTGGGGGGTGGGTACCAGTTCCTGTCAGGTTACTGGAGTGATCCCAAAGAGCTCTGCCTGGTCTAGCAGGCTCTGACATCCCTCCATGATGAGGTCCTCCACACCCATGGTGGGAATTGGCAATTTAGCAGCTTGGTGCAAAGCGACTCTAAATCCCAGCCATCTGTAAGTCCCAGCCAGACTGTAAATCCCAACCAGGCAGCCAGGAGCTTATTTGGGATTCGGTTCTACCCTTAATTCAAGTCTCTGAGAAACAGACTAAGCCTAGCTAGGCTCAGAGAATTGTGTAGAACAGCCCATCCACTCCTGGGGCAAAGGCTCCCTCCTATGAGCCCTGAAAGCTCATTACCACCAATGCTGCCTGAACCACAGCCTCCCCCAGTGACTTGCCCTGTTTGCTGCCCTCAGCCCCAAATGGACAATAAAACCAGCTTATATTGGGAATAAGTGAATGGCTTTTCCCTGCACTAAACACTGAATCCAAACCAGACGTTTCTGCAAACCCCTTCCTGAACTGTGATGCTAAAATGGCAGCTGTTCCCAGCAGCTGCAGCAGTCCATTTTCTGATAACACTTATCAGGTTTGAAGTCAAATCCACACCAAATCCTATCTGCTCTCTGCTAGTAACAATAAAAGACCCTGGCAGGTTTTACATCTTCTTGCCTGCATTCTTCCTATTCATCTCCAAATGGCTCATACACCCTGTCCAGCTAATACAGAATGAAGTCCAAATCAGATTTTTCACCCCAGCAGAGCATCCATGAAGAGTCACAGTGGTTGTGGAGAGATGCCAGCAAGCACTTAAGAGCAATACCAAATTCTGACAGCATTTCCTCAGTTTTGACTCTGACAACTTCCAAACTTCCACGTTTCATTCTCAGGCCACAGAAGCTCTTATCCATACTACAACAAATTTGAGAACAGAAGAAAGAAGACTAATTATACAGAGCCTTCATTTTCTGTATTAAAAAGACCTAACTGTGAACTTGGCCAACAACTGTACTGAAGCATTTCCACATCACAATTAAGGCACATACCCAATAATGGAGAATGGCAAGTATTTTAAAAGCCGCAAGCATGCAGATACTCTACTCTCCTGCCCCAGAGGAGATGGGCTTAAGAAAATAAAAAGAAAATGGGTATCTCAAAGCTTAAAGCTTTGAGCAGAGCTTTTAGATCACCAGAGTCAACACACAGTTTGGATAAAGTGTGCCAGATTCAGTGACAGACTGCAGGCTCCCGCTACAGAAAGGTCACCCCAATAAAAAGAATTATGAGCAATGTCTAAAATTATCTGAACAGTGCCTCCACTCCTGGGCCCCACTGAGCTAACAAAAGCTTCCCTGCGTAAGCTGCAGGAGCATATGTAATCAAAGAGCTCCCATAGCTCTGGCAGCACACCCACCATGAGCTCAAACAGGAGTGCTCCATCAGGCACCGAATGGTGTATAGCACTCCCACACATGCCACCTCTCCTCTCTTCGTTAGGTGACCCCCACCGTGCCCAAGCTTCTCCCTTGCTGTGTGCCAAATAACCTGGAGGAGGTGGCTGTTAGGACGGCAGTGGGATTCACAGGAGACAAAGCTCAGGTTGTCCTGCAGCATGGAAGCACAGGCAGGTCCCCTTCCAGCCAGGCATTCATCCTGTGCATCTCGGTTCCAGTTGTGGGCTGGTAGTCCATGATTCCCTCCTGGAGTGATCCAGAGCTCTGGCAGGTCTCTGGGGAAGAACCTCATTTTGCACACAATATTCACTATGTTTCTTTAGTACAGTGATGGATATCTACTCCTCTCTAGTGTCAAGCACTGTTGGCTGCAGTGAGAACCAATCTCTGAGGATAAAACAGAGGAGGCCCTCTCAGGAACCCAACATGAAAACTGAAGCTGGAGCAATGATAGAATCACCTGTGAATGCGTAACACTGCAGATCTGGCTTCTCTTTTCTCCTGTTCCCTGTGCTGTTTGTTGAAAGCAGAGCACTGCCTATTTCCATCCAGAGGTGGTTCATGATCCACATTAACGCAGTCACCTTCCCTGGTGGCTAAAGCAGGATGTGTTGTGGCCCCGGAGCCATGTTCAAACACCCATAGCATCCACAGTTAATGTGCACAGCCAGGGTGTACCTCTAGTGCTGCCCATGCCAGCTGAACCCAAGGATAGTGTTTTCTGCCCGTGGCATTGCCCCAGTACACCTCAGAGTCAGGCAGATTGAATTTCAGCAGATGAGGTTGTGCTGGGGAGATGAGCAGCTCCAGGCTGGGCTTGTGAGGACACTGAACCAGGACTTGCCACTGCAGCTGAAGGAGAAAGATCTGATACCTGCACCATGGCTGTACCATGCCAAGCAACCATCACACAATGACCAGCATGAGGAAATTCATTTAGGCTAAAAATACTCAGTTTTGCCTGTTTAATTTTAACCTAGGTCACTTCCCCAATCCTGTTTCCCTTGAAGCCACAAAAATGCCTGTGTCAGCAAGAAGGAGGGAGTAACAGAGGAACAATCTTTGGTTCTGGTGGGGCTGATGAGGATCCCTGAAGCATCAGAGCCATGTATGGCCACAGTCACTCCTGCAGGGAGTTTCTCAGTGGTGCCCACAACCGACAATCTCCAGACGCTCCTTGGTATCCCAACAACAAACTCACTTTTCATGTCACATCGCAAACACAAATTCACACTGCCTAGTTTCATCCAGGCCTCAACCTTCCTGTCTGAAAGGCTCAGCTCTGCAGCCCACGAGCCCCAAGTGACCGCAGGTGGGAAATACCATCAAGCAGGCGGGTGCAGCTCCTGCCACCTCACAGGAACTGCTATGCATCAGGGAAGTTCAAGCTTCAGCTGATTTCCTACGCAGCTAATAGTCATGAAGCCATGCACATTTGTACCTGTTAATGGCTGAAAAGAAACCAACAATTTAATTTGAGATCCTCTTCCCTCTGCTCCCAACCCAGGAAAAGGCACACTCTTCTTCAACTATGCAAATTTGTTTTCTTTTGCACAGTGTGTGAATAACTAACAGCTTGAGACAGATGATTAATTTACCAAAGAATTAGGGCAAGGTATGGCTGGAAAACCAAACCCAGGCAACAACGCCCTGTGCCACACTTTCAGTGGAATCAGTTAAATTAGAGCAGGACCAAACTGGACTGCAAATCTACTTTGCAAGGCTGTTCCTCCCTTGGTGTTAAACAGAACAAGTATTCACCAGACACAGAAGATAATCATTAAAATGTTTTACACTTAGAGTGTTTGTGGGTTTTTTCTTCTCTGTGTGGTTAGCAAGGGGAAGCAATGATGAGAAACAAAATCTTCCAACTGGTAGAGTTCATCCTCTCACATCACATTTCTATCAGAAATGGAAAAACCCATCTGTGACTCCAGCTTCTAGGCAACTTCTTGAGTACAAATGAATTAGTGAAAAGCTCATGGAACAATTTATTGTCTTGACACCTACAAAAGCTCATGATCCACACATTTCAATACACTTATTTCCAGGTACTGACCAGGTATTCCCATACTACAGCAGTTCAATGCTTAAGAATTTCAGCAACAAATTCATAACTTAAGCTATTTCAACACATTCTGGTAGGTTTAGACTTTTGTTTTAAAATGTGGTTGGTTTAAGAAAATGGATTTAAACCAATAAACTACAGTATTTAACTAAGAAATAAACCCAAGATGCATTGAAGTCCATCACCTGTCAGCACCTTGATCTAAGCATCACCTCTCAATGGTGGCTGTTCAAGGACGTGAGATTTCCATGGGGTTTGCCCACAAAACCAAACTAAATTTGAAATGATTCTATTAACAGGGGGATGCTGCCATGTCTCAAGGACCTTAGCAAGGGAGGACTCTTAGAGGTGGGTTAGGTCTTGCCTCAAGTTCTGCTCTCTGTTCCCAGTCCTGCCAAGGCACCTCCCATGCTGGGATCTCCAGGGACAGATGACAGACCTCCATCCAGAACAGATTTAGACATATAATATACAATAGTGCAATGGCAGTTATTAGCTCCAACTTCTAAATGTGACCTAGTTCTATGGTGAAATGTGGAGTGCCTCCCACCTGATGGTCCAGAAAAATTCTGTAGGGACCCACCAAACCATGGCCACACTGCAGCCATGGGAAACTGAGGGGAAGGAAACAGCCCACTCACAGGGCAAGTCTCTGGCAAAGACTCTGGAAACAAACCCCGCCCTTGCCCCACTCCCAGGCCGGCACTGAAGCCACCAGGCACACCTTGCTCCGAGGCAACCACTGTTGACAAATCCCTGCATTGCATCTGCCACACTCCTGGGTCAGAGCAAACAATGCAAACTCAACTCTGCCCCAGTATCTTGACTTGCTCCTCCCAGTCGACAAATCCTTCAAGGCTTGACTTTGACCTGACTGTCCTGTCTTCTTCCCCAAGACACACCTTGCAACAACCATCACCAAAACAGTACAGGAAATCCTTTCCTGCCTCCAGGCTGAGCACCACAGGAACTATCCCAGAGCTACGGCCACAGGGAAAAGAAATTTCACACGAATAAATATTGCATAAGACTCATTCCTTAAAAAAGAGAGAAAAAAAAATACGCCTCTCTGCACCTCACCATGCTGCACTTGCCTGGACAGGAGGACCCCAGCACTAGCACAGAAGAAAAAAATTTCCTCACCTCCAGCAACACACTCACAGCACAAAACTTATCTAGAAACGACATCTAAAGAACATAACATGCCATAGATGACTAAGAAGCAGAACACCATCAGCCACGCTGCAGATTGATCCAGGAACAATTGGTATGTGAGCAAAGTGCGCCAACACACAAGTGAGGGGCCTTTGCTGTACAGCAAAATGGAAACTTTGGGTGAATGTAGGCTGGTGCATGGTAAGCACTCCCAGTTCTGCTCACATGGAATCAGGGATTTGGGTGCATTTAAACGTGCAAAATGCCCTCTCCACATCCATCAACACAGAGACACACACACATTCTTCTCTCTCCAGCAGGAAGAGTGCCTTGGTATGGACTTATGATAGACAAGCTGTTCTGATGCACAATATCAACATACTGTATTTCCTAAAGGATGCAGCTTCAATACCACCTGGTCACTTGGGAGATGTCTCTTCCCAGTGTGGTGCCTGTGCTCCAGGGAAACCTGTTGCATTAAATGATCAGGTTCAAGAATCAAAATCTGGAAGCTTGGCTATCAGCCTGGGAGACTATTTTATGAAAAAAAAAAACCCAAAACAAAACCCCATCCTGAGCAACAAGTCACCTGAAAGAGGGGGGAAAGCAGAAGAAGTGGTCTCTGTCAACAGTCTGCACATGAGAGGGTGAGAGCTTCAAAAAAATCGATGGAGAAAAAGGTGACACAGAAAAAAGCACCTGCCTGAGGGGTCCTTTCCGGGCGCCAGGGCAGGCTCCACCCCAGAGATAACAACACGGTGCTTTGCCTCTCAAGGCTTTGTCTCTGTACAAAGGTGTCTCAGCCAGCAGACAGAGTAGCAAGCCCAGGAGCAGCTGAGCGGCAGATAGGGACATTTATATGCAGGGACTTTCTTCCAAGCTAAGTTGTACCCTCACAAGAATCTTTATACCCTTGGTGCAACATTAGCAGTAAAAAAATAACTGGTTCCCGAGGGAATAAACTGGCTGAGTAGAGATGCAGGTGCACGGCCCAAGGCCAGGATGCCCACGTTGGCACCAGGGGCCATGACTGGCTCGTGGGCCTGCATCCCTCCTGCTTGAGAAAGCAAAGAGGGACAAAGCTGGAATCTGCTCCCCACCCGCATAGCAAAAGGCTGAGGCCGCGACTCCGTACACAGGCTTCCTGTTCCTCGGCTCCCCCCACACATTCTGTACCAGCGCTGGCACCACGCCGATGAAGTTTGCATTACCCAAAGCAAACACCCCTACAAATCCACCTTCCTCCCTTCCCAACTTCCTCCTCGTCCACGCTCTGTCTTCCAGCACTGCCTCCTCAGCCCACCTCAACACTGCAATTTCCAATACCCTTCCGAGATCGCTNCCTCGCTCGGCCACCGCCCCCCGCCGCCGCGCCCCTCCCTCAGCCTGCGGCCCCGTCCCCGCCCCGGGCCGGCCCTCTTGCTCCTACCCGGCGGCCGCGCCCTCGAACTTGAGCGTGAGGGTCTCCTCGATGATGCGGTTGTTGACCTCGNATCCTGAGCAACAAGTCACCTGAAAGAGGGGGGAAAGCAGAAGAAGTGGTCTCTGTCAACAGTCTGCACATGAGAGGGTGAGAGCTTCAAAAAAATCGATGGAGAAAAAGGTGACACAGAAAAAAGCACCTGCCTGAGGGGTCCTTTCCGGGCGCCAGGGCAGGCTCCACCCCAGAGATAACAACACGGTGCTTTGCCTCTCAAGGCTTTGTCTCTGTACAAAGGTGTCTCAGCCAGCAGACAGAGTAGCAAGCCCAGGAGCAGCTGAGCGGCAGATAGGGACATTTATATGCAGGGACTTTCTTCCAAGCTAAGTTGTACCCTCACAAGAATCTTTATACCCTTGGTGCAACATTAGCAGTAAAAAAATAACTGGTTCCCGAGGGAATAAACTGGCTGAGTAGAGATGCAGGTGCACGGCCCAAGGCCAGGATGCCCACGTTGGCACCAGGGGCCATGACTGGCTCGTGGGCCTGCATCCCTCCTGCTTGAGAAAGCAAAGAGGGACAAAGCTGGAATCTGCTCCCCACCCGCATAGCAAAAGGCTGAGGCCGCGACTCCGTACACAGGCTTCCTGTTCCTCGGCTCCCCCCACACATTCTGTACCAGCGCTGGCACCACGCCGATGAAGTTTGCATTACCCAAAGCAAACACCCCTACAAATCCACCTTCCTCCCTTCCCAACTTCCTCCTCGTCCACGCTCTGTCTTCCAGCACTGCCTCCTCAGCCCACCTCAACACTGCAATTTCCAATACCCTTCCGAGATCGCTCCTGCTCCCCCGGGGCTCCCCACTGCCCTGGCAATAACCATCCCACCAAATCCCATTCTCCCTCGCAACACTGTCCAATTCTACCCCCTCACTCCCCCAGTTCAGTTCCCCTACGTCCTGACCACTCTTCTCCCAGCCCTGGCACCCTGCAGGCACCCACCCCATGCCCGGTCTGCCCCTCGCTTCCCGGGCCATCATTTGGTATCTCCGTACCCGCTGCCTCAGTGCCA
>VXAU01005247.1:1974170-1992151 GCA_013399695.1 Formicarius rufipectus
GAGCAGAGCCCGCTGCGCGCACCGGGGACCCGCCCGACCCTGCGCCGCCGCTTCCGCTCTCGCGCCCGCGCGTCACTTCCGGCCCGGCGCCGCCGCACGCGCAGCCCCCGCCCCGCCCCCGATGATGTCACACCGGCCACGCCCGGCGGGACCGAGCCGGGGGCGAACGGGGGGTCCCGAAACGTGCGGGAACACAGGAGGGACCTCGTGGTGTGGGGAGCACCCCCGCCTGGGAGGGGGCAGCTGAGGCTCCCCATGGGCGTGGGCGGCGGTTCCCTGAAAGTCTGAGGTGTCCTCTCTGCTAATGGGGTGCTCCTCGTTGTATGGAGGGCCCCGAAAGGTGTGGGGTGCCCCTGGGATTATAGGGAGACTGCAGGAAGAAGTGGGTGTGCCCCAGGGTATGGGGGCCTGCACAAGAATCGGGTGCCCCAGGGATATGGGGGTTCTTACAGGGGTGATGGGTGCCTTGTGAAATGGATGGTTTTGGGGCTGTGGGGCCCCAGAAATGTGCGAGGTGGCCACGGAGAGAGGGGATTTCCTAGTGGGGCTGTGAGGATGCCCTGGAGCAGGGCAGAGCTCAAAACATGGTGGGTGTCAGGGAACAGTGTCATTGGGTCTGTAGTAATAGCCAAGGAATGTGATAGTGCTCTACAAAGTACAGGTGTCCCCAGAGAAGAAAGGTACTCCAAAAATGTGGGGTACCGCTAGGACTGATAAGCAAGGAAAACTGTGAGGATGAGGGTGCCCTAGAGGAATGAGGGTGCCTGGGTGATGCTCTTGGATGCCTGTTTTCCCTAAAGGCAAATAGAGATACTCGGAGCAATGAGCCAGTAACAAGTCTGTGGGGCTGGTGTGGGGCCACAGCTCTGTCTGATGGCTTAGGTCGACATGGCACAGCCAGGACAGGAGGGAAATGGGACTCTACTCTGGAGAATCCCCCAACAGGGGGCAAGCCAGCCCCACAGTGCCCCTGTGTGCCCCCCAGAATGCTGGTGCCACCCTTGCTCTATCAGTGGGGAAACTGAGGCACAGAGCCCTGCACTGCCATCACCCACTGGCCATGGCCTCGGAGACCTTCCACTCTCCCGGGAGACTGCAGCACACAGAAATGCCTTGAAGGGGAGCCCTGCGTCCACTGAGGGCCTGGGAACCAAGCAGGGACCCCCAGCGGGAGACCCCCAGGATGCATCACTGCAGGGGTGACAATGCACCCCTGCATGCACTGCCAGCGTGGGGTGAAGTGGGACACCCTGGGACAGAAGGGTGACAGCATCTGTGGGCTCCCCTTGGCCTGAGAGAGGCATCCTTGGGGGACGGGGAAGGGTCCCTTGGGCTGTCACTTCCCCTTCATGCTAGGAGAAGGTTTTGCAATCTCGCTTCCTCCACAGGCAGCATAAAGAGGGCAGTGGAAGGAAGGGGCACTGGAGGCAGCACAGCAACAGGCGCAGGTGAGAGACCCTCCAGCTGGTGGGAAGCCCCTGGCCTGGTGCTGCCCTACATCCCACCACACTTCATTCCGGAGCTCTTTGGGGGTGACATCTGGATTCAAACCAGTGGCTGTGTGCTTCCCAGTGAGAAACCTCTTAGGACTGGGAGAAGACCTCACATTTCAGGGGACGGTGACAGCAGCGAGCTGTGAGTGTCTGGGGTTCTCCACTGGAGATCAGGGTTGTCCTTGGGCTTTGACAGCCCCCCAGCATCTGTCTGAGCCCCTTCACATATGGAGCAGGCTGGGGGCTGGGGTGGGCTGCTCAGCTGCCCAAGGAGCTGCCTCGTGTGATGCGAGAGGGAGGTGGTGGGTGGGGGCACCCAGGGTTGTGCTGAGGGCTCATCTGGGGTGCAAGCCCTCAATAGACCCCAGGGGCATCAGTCTTGGGTGCTGCAGGGCAGAAAGTGCCTGCTTCCATTTCCTCACACAGTGATGAGCTGGGAGGGTGCTTCCCGGTGGTGTGTCCTTCCTTCCTCCCTGCTGGAATTCTCAGCGCCTCTCCAGTGTCCCCCAGCCCTCCCAGGGTCAGGAGGAAAATTATGTGCTGCTTATTCCCTGAGTTGGGCCAGCTGTGTCCCCCATGAGTGGGGGAATACCCAATTCCAGAGGAACCACCAGGATTTTGGTGCAGGGAGGAAGAAAGTTGCAGTCAGAAATAGACAGAGGGGAAGCACTGGTGTCTGTCTGCCCCATGCCTGTGATAGCCCCACTCAAAAGGACCTTCCCCATTGATGCTGGCAGCATCTCTGACTGTGATTCTCTGATGCTGGGGCATCACCATCCTGGGATCACCACCCCAGGATTACCATCCCAGGAAAAGTGCAGGAGAGGGGACAGCAGAGACAGGGAGGGATTTTTCTGCTCAGTGGCACCAGCTCAGCTGCAGGAGGGAATTCCTGCCAGGCAAAAGGGGAAAGTTGGTCCCACGAAGCATTTGGGTTTAAACAGGGCCAGGAACCCCCCAGCACTGCAGGGACTCAGGACCCCCAAGCAGTTCTGGCATCTCCAAGCCCTGGAGGGTCTTAGGGCCTCAGAAATGCAGCAGAGGGGTGAAATTGGAGTGAAGCGAGAGCCCAGATCCATACTGTGTGAAAGCTGAAAGCCAGTGGTCTTGGGGGAGGTAGGAACAGAGCAAGCTCATTGCCTCTTACATGTGAGGAGACAGGAAGAGCGACTGTCACCTGTGATTTCCCCACTGAGGCTGGGCACAGGGGACATGGGGATGCCTGGCAGTGCCCAGCTGAGCAACCGGAAAACCAGAGATGTGAAATATTTCCAAAGCCTCCTGCAAAGTGTGTCATGACTTTCCGTCTGGGGCTTGCAACCACTCACAGAGGAACAGGATCAGGAGGGGGAAGAAGGACACAAAACCGTCTTTAGATGTTCTTGAGAGCCATCTGCCCTAGGCACCGTGACTGCAGTCCTGGTGCTGACTGAGGTGGCAATGAGGGGAAACTGCAGCAGTGATGCTTGAGGGGTTGGGGAGGCTGGAGGGATTCAGGGCCACCTGATGAACTTTGGAGTTTCCCATGGGGCTCTGAGATGCCCAAAGAGCTCACAGACTTTTGAAGAACCCACACAAAACAGGGGGGCCCACGGTTGCTGGAGGACCCAGGTGCCTCCTGGAGGGGTGTGATGCTACATTGATGGGGGAGCCCCCCCAGCCAGAGAAGAGGTGCTCTATCTGTGGGGGAACCCCTTCTTCCACAGGAGTAAGGGACTGGACAGGATTGGAAAGGAATTGGAGGAAATGAGGAGTGCAGGGGGCATTTTACAAGGGGACATTTGAGGGACAGTGTCCACCTGCAGCACTGCCCATTACCTGGCACAGTGTGAATACACTGGAGTGATGGACGATTGCTGCCCACTGGCTAAGAGGGCATCTGGGGGGCATTGGAGATGCCAGGGGACCCAGTGGTGCTGTCACACCACACTGAAGCCGTTTTGTGCTCCATAGGCAAAATGGAGTTCTTGTCCTTCAGTGGGGATATCTCCAACATATTCTCCCTCTACAACTACACCTATGACTACAGCACGGCCCTGCCCGACACCGTTCTCTCATCTGCCCCATGCCGGTCCGATGGGTCTGTCCTCAACAAGTACCTGGTGGTGGTGATCTACTGCCTTGTCTTCATCCTCAGTGTAGTGGGGAACGGGCTGGTGGTGCTGGTGGTGACCTCCAGCCACACCAGCCGCTCCGTCACTGATGTCTATCTGCTCAACCTGGCTGTGGCAGACTTGCTCTTCGCTTTCACCCTGCCACTCTGGGCTGCCTACCGAGCCCATGAGTGGGTCTTTGGCACCGTGATGTGCAAAGCCATCTCTGTGCTGCAGGAAGCCAACTTCTACAGTGGCATCCTGCTGCTGGCCTGCATCAGCGTGGACCGCTACCTGGCCATTGTCTACGCCACCCGGGCCGCCACTGAGAAGAGGCACTGGGTGAAGTTTGTTTGCTTGGGCATCTGGATCTTCTCTGTGCTGCTCTCCCTGCCTGTGCTACTCTTCCGCGAGGCTTTTGTCTCACCCAGCAATGGCACCGTGTGCTACGAGCGTATTGATGGTGAGGACACGGCCAAGTGGCGAGTGGTGCTGCGGATCCTGCCACAGACCTTCGGCTTTGCCTTGCCCCTCTTGGTGATGCTCTTCTGCTATGGTGTCACCATCCACACTCTCCTGCAGACCAAGAATGCCCAGAAGCAGCGGGCCATGAAGGTCATCTTTGCTGTGGTGCTAGTCTTCCTTGTCTGCTGGCTGCCCTACAATATCACACTGGTGAGTGACACCCTTATGAGGACACGGGCCATCACCGAGACCTGCGAGAGGAGGAACCGCATCGACACAGCCCTCTCTGTCACACAAGTCCTGGGCTTCGCTCACAGCTGCATCAACCCCATCATCTACGCCTTTATCGGTCAGAAGTTTCGCAACAGCTTTCTCAAGATCCTGGCACAGCGTGGGCTGATCAGCAAGGATGCTGTTGCCCGCTATGGCCGTGCCTCCTATGCCTCCACCTCTGGCAACACATCCACTACTCTCTGAGCCTTTAGTATCCAGTCCTTGTGTGTCCCAGCAGGTCCCAGCACCCCATACACCTCAGTCCCTGGAATGTGGGCGGTGATGCCTTTGGGATGGGCAGGTCCACCACTAGACGCTGGACCCCACCTGGAAGCGGGTTTGAATGGCAAGATGGCAGGATCCAGGGGAGTGATGTCAAGTTCTGCCCACCCTTCCCTCTCTTTGGGACAAACTTTGTGACTCTGGGGATTCTGTGAGCCTGCTGTGGGGATGGTGTTTGTGGCTGATGACCATCCAGCAATAAAGGAGTTGCTGGATTGGTCCCTGAGATCTGGCTCCTCTTTGCTATGGGAAAAGAGATGGCAGAACAGGGCCAGGGCACATTTCTGGGGCCAGTGCCAAAACAGTGGTGCCAGCTGAGCCTTTTGGAGTGTGGGTAACCCTGCTTCCAAGACAGGTAAGGGCTGTTGCACCAGAGGCTGTTGCAGAGGGTTTGGCATCCTGTCCATCCCCAGAAGGGACCCAAGCCCAGGTTTTGCTCCCTACAGCCACTCAGCCAGGTCCTGGCACTTCCCTAGTACAGAGGTCTCCATGCAATCTGTCCCACCTGGGGACAAAGCCATTCCCTTCCCAACACCAGTCTGAGCCCCAGCAGAGCAAATCACTGAAAGATCCCTAAGCAGCCCCTCACTGACACTGAGCCATCCCTGTGACCCCTGCCTGAAGGGTGCCAGCAACCTCGCCCCACCCCTGATGCCACAGTGTCAGGACATTGTTGTGCAAACGGCTGGGAACCTGTCCTTTACACAACCAGCATGTTTCCTCTCCAGCTTAGGCAACTGGGGCTGACACTTGACTGGGGTTGAGGAGCTGAAGAGGGGGATGTGATCATGCTGAGGACACACCTGCCATCCTTTGTGCCAGGCATTGGGATGCCTACCCCAGCACTTCTAAGCATCCCTTCACAGGGGACCGATACTGCTCCTCCACTGCCCTTGATCCAGGTTCCTGGGGGTCCTTAGTCATGGGGGCATCAATGGGTGTCACCCATGTACTGGCTAATGGGTGGGTACTGGGGTCCCCTGGCACCCAGGTGGGAGCACTAGGGACTTGAGGCTGAGCAGGGTCAGTGGGGGTGCTGAGCCCATCACCTTTCCATCTGAGAAAGCTCTTGTCCAAGTGATTCCACGCATCATGGTAGGAAGCCAGGGCTGTTGGCCAGGAGCTGTCTCCTCTCCCTGCTGCAGGATGGGACAGGCAGTGGCTCAGCCTGGCTGCAGCTGGAACACCCCTTTTGGGGACAGTTTCTCCTACGAGGACTTGAACACCCCCATGCCAGCATTCCCTCACCCCACACCCAGACTAGGTATCAATCTGGCAATGACCAATGGATGACACAAAAGCCACAGGGGTAGCAGAAATGGGTTGTTTTCCTCTTCATGGACCAGCCACAAAAAAGACATGTCTCAAACCTGAAAGGTAGGGCATCAGGACCAGCATGCAGGCCCTGGACACCTGGGTCCCCAGTAAGTCAGAAAGAAGGCAGCCAGGGCAGGATGTGTCCCAGGAATGGTGCGGGGGCTGCAGTCCCTGCTCATGTAGCCTGTGGATGCCTTTGCTGGTAACAAATCAGGCAGCAGCGGCCCTGCTTGCCAAAGTCCATGGAGCAGGCATGGCACACCTTGCCCTGGCACAGCCTGCTGAGAGAGCAGGTGGTGAGAGCTGTGCCATCCCAGTGCCGTGTCAGTGCCACTCCCAGTCACCCCCATAGCCCACCTGCAGTTGTACCGTCGGGAAAGGAGGCGGAAATCCTTGTGGCAGCGGGAGCACAGCCCTGTGTCACGGGGTGCTGGGCTGGGCATCGGGGTGTCAATGCCCTCTGTCTTCTGCCACAGGGCATCCTTCTCCCTGAGGGATGGGACAAATCAGCTCTGGATTTGCCGGGACTCTGGTGCCCTCCTCTGGGCAAAGGGGTTTGGGCCCCCTTGCCCTTGCGTGGAGTCTCCGGGGCTCTTACCGCAGCAGCTCCAGCAGCCGCTCCTTCATGTCGCGGATGAGCTCCTGCTGCCGTGCCTGCTCGGCGCCCCGCATAGCCTCCCGCTCCAGGGCCTCCCGCTGTGCCCGCTGCAGGGCTGATGCCCAGCGCTCACCGTCCTGCCGGGCCCTGGCGTGGGGCGGTGGGGAGATGGTCCCCCTGTCTCTCAGCAGGTCATCCCTCCATGCATGCATGCATCGATTCATCCCTCCCTCCTTTTCTCAGATGGCCATCCATCCCCAAGCTGTCTTCCCATCTCCACAGCTATCTTGCCATCTGCTGAGTCAGCCACCCACCAGTTTCCCTGCTGTTCATCCATCCTTCCTCACACTTCTCCCCTTGGACTTCCACCCGTGCACCCATCCCTCTGCTCACTCCAAATTCATCCCTCTGTCTATTCCATCCACCATCCCATCTCCATCCATCTGCTCCAAATTCGTCCCTCCTGCCCTCCTTCCATCTACTCATGCCAAAATCACTCCAGTTCTGCCCATTCACCGCTCCACCTACCCATCAGTCACAAACTGGCCTGCCTCCAGCCCTCCTTCCCTACATCCTTCCGTCCCTTCCTCCCTCTGCCCATCCCCAGCTGCTGCTCCCCTGTGTCCAAGTGGGACATCACTGGGGGTCCCAAGGGAAGCCATATGGCAGGTGGATACAGGGGATCCCACTGTGGGGTGGTGAGAGATGAAAATGGGGTCCCTGCCCAACCTGTTGAGTTCCTCCTGCAGCCGTGCCACCTCCTGTTGCTGGGCCTGAAGCTGCTGCCGGCTCTGCCAGGTCTCCTCCTGTGCTGTGGCAGCCAGTCTGGCCAAGTGCTGTGGGATAGTGGGGGCTCAATACTGGACCCCAAACCTCTGCCCCACTGTGGGATTCTTTCAGACTTGCTCATACCATGGCCATGCTGGCAGCTGTGCTGGGCTCCTGCTCTGCCTGGGGGTCTGGTGGGGGCTCCTGAAGACCCCGGGCATGCTCCAGTGCCTGCCGCAGCACCTCCTCCACAGCAGCCACCTCATTAGGGGTACCAGCATCCTCCAGGTTGTTTGTCTGTCCTGCAGCCACCAGAGCTGCCTGGCATTCCCGCAGGCGTGAGGCCAGCACTGCCACCTCTGCCAGCACCTCGGTCAGCCGGGTGCCCCGCTCCTCTGCCAACTCTTGCCAGCTCCGTGCCTCCTCCTGTGCCTGAGCCAGTGCCCCTGGGCACCCCGCTGCCACCATCGTCTCCAGTGCTCGTTCCAGGAAGGCGTTGGTCTCCCGCAGCCCCTCAACCTCCTGTGCCCACAGCCGGGCCTGCCAGGCACTGCCCTCCTCCTGCCACTGGTGCTGCAGTTCTGCTCGTGCCAGCCGTCCTGCCAGTGCCTGCACTGCCACCCCCTGCTGACCCAGCTCGGCCCTCAGTTGGGACACCAGTGCCTGCAGAGGTGCCTCTGTCCCACCTCGCTCCCTGGGCACCAGTGATGGAGAACCCAATGTGCACCTCATGCCAGACAGTGGGGACATGCCAGGCTCCCTGGCAGGCTGGGATGATTTGCCAGAGCCATGTGCATCCTCCAGTTCCTCTACATCTACAGCCTCAATCTCTTTCTCATCCTCCTCCAACTCCTCTTCTACCTTCTCTTCCAAATCCTTCTTCATGTCCTCCTCCACATCCACTTTTACATTCTCCACCTCCTTGACTTCATCCTTCTCCACCTCCTCTTCATCCTCCTCTTTCATGTCCTTCTTCATCTCCATGTTCTCCACACCCCCCTCTCTGTCCTTCACTTCTACGTCCCCCACTTGCAGCCCAGCCAAAGGATGTGGACGTGGGTGAGCTGGTGCCCCACAGGGTGCTGTAATGGGATGTGCAATGCCATCAAGCCATCCATGCGCCCCAGTGCTGGTATTGTCTGTCTGCAGGGCTGTCTTTGCTGGGCTGCTCCTGGTCACTGAGCTGGGCTGTACCAACGACCTAGAGGGGACACAGGGCTCAGGGTCACCAGGTCACCCCCAAGATTAGCAGGGCACCGTCACCCTCCCTCTGGGCTTCCTGAGCACAGTGAACCTTTGTGGATGTAGAGGGCAGCAGGGCTGGTGACACTGGGTGCCACCTGGTGGCAGGGGACCAGCGATGCTGGTATCACCAGCCTGAGAATCCACAGAACAGGTGGCACCCAGAAACCCCTGTGGTGCTTGCAGGGCATCATTGGAGTCTGCATGTGTACTGGTGGCAGTGCGTGCACACAAGTGAGCAGCAGAACAGGTGTGAGTGTGCTGGAACAACTGAGTTCACATGTGTCTGGGGGCAAGGGCGTGAAAGCACACACATGTGTCTCCATGTGTCAGATGTCATGGTGTCAAGGTGTTGCAGCAGACCTGTGCCTGGGGATGTACTCGGCAGGATGGCTCTGTGTGTGTACACATGTAGCATGTTTGCAGGCACAGGCACTGTGTGTGCTGTTGCCTGTGTCTGTGCCCTCCTGGGGCCATGTATGGAGGCCTGGCACATCTGGAGTGCCATGTAGGGTCCAGGGAAGTGGGGCAATGCCCATATGCTGCTATGCATTGCTGAGTCCCAGGTGCCTCTGATGTTCCTGACCCTGCCAGTGCTACCAATGCCCCCAGGACTCTGCTGTCCCCAAGCTCACTCAGAGAACATGGGCCAGGCGGTGTCCAGGTCGTCCCTGTAGAGGGCCAGGTGGAAGGTGACACAGTCCAGCTCATAGAGGCTGCCCAGGATCTCTGCCCGGTGTTGAGGGCTCAGGAAAGGGCTGCGGGCGTAGTACCACTCGCTGCAACCACAAAACAGGCTCATGCACCTCCCTATGTCCTGGGCAGCCACATATTCCTGCAGCACCCTTGCTGACCAGGTGCTGCAGGGCACTGCCCATCTTGGCCGTGTCCCTCGCCACTGGGAGCATCCCCTTGCTGTGCCCCTGCTCTCACCAGAGGCTCTCAGTGTCGAGGAGGCAGAGCTGCAGGGACTCTGCCAGCTGCCGGTGCACCAGGCAGTACCGCAGGAAGGCTCGGCCCCTGCCCACGGGGGTCTTCAGCTGCAGGGGAGAGGGAGTTATCAAGCCCTGTCACATCAGTCTGCCCCACACACACCTCGCCTGCAGCCCATGCAGGGGGTGGTGTCCCCAAGGCCAGGGCTGGAGGGCAGTGGGGACCCCAGAGGGGAGAAAACCCTTTGCCCAGTGGGCAAATCCTCAGTGCACGAGTGAATGTGTACCTGTGCACAAGTGCACCCATAAGCAAGCAGAAGCACACGTGTGTGTGCACAAGTCCCTAGGCATCCTGCCAGCCCATGCCCACCTTGTCAAGGTTGGTGACGAAGTGAATGCCCTTGTGCTCCTGCCGGCACCGCTCCAGGCCCTGGCACAAGAAGTCCCAATAGTCCTTGCGCTGCCCAAAGAAGCTCCTCTTCTCCTTGAGGTCGAACTGACAGAAGTATGAGCTTGGACTTTCTTGTTTGGAGGTGTCCCCTGTTTCCTCAGCCTGTCTCCTGTGGGGCTGGAATCCAGCCAGCTCCCCCAGCAGGGTTGGTCTGGGCATCCCCTGTCTGTCCTCTCTTCACTGGCTCCACACCTCAGTTTCCCTTTCTCAGCATGTGCAATTACACATGCGGATAAGGGAGAGTCTAGTCCAGGTGCTCACATGGCTGTGGATGCCCAGGGCCAGACAGTGCTGTCTGGGGTCATCCCACACCCCAGAATGGTTAACACAGGGTCCCCTTGCTCTCAGATGTGCCTAAGGGGAAACTAAGGCAGTACCTGGAGAAGGAACTCCAGCTGGGCACAGAGGCTGTGCAGCTCCCGGCTCCCGTCTGTCACTGGCAGGTTCTGCTCCCGGTAGCTGTGGTTCAGCTGAGCCACGGTCTCTGTGGGACAGCAAGGCTGAGCTGGCATGGCACTGCCCAGGCAGCAGGCACTCTCTCCCATCCTGCCCGCCCTGTCCACTGCCTCACAACTCCTGGCTGTGGGGATTTCTGATGGCAGGTAAAATCACAGAATCAAAGTTGGAAAAGACCTCTAAGATTGAGTCTAGTCGAGAACCAACTCTGCTAAATTCACCACTAAACCGTGTCCACAAGTGCCGCATCAACATGTCTTTTAAATATCTCCATGAGTGGTGACTCCACCACTTCCCTGGGTAGCCATTCCAAAGCTTAATAACCATTTCCATGAAGAAATTTTTCCTAATATTCATTCTAAACCTTTCCTGGCACAACGAGGCCATTTCCTCTTGTCCTAACCCTTTCAGCTGGGGAGAAAAGACTGATCCACAAGTTGCTACAACCTCACTTCAGGTAGTTGTAGAGAGTGATAAGGTTCTCCTGAGCCTCCTTTTCTCCAAAGAGAAAGAGGAACCTGCCCTCAGAGGAAACGGGGGAGCAGAGGGGAACAAGGAGCACAGCTACCTGATGGGCACTGCCAGTCTTTAGGGACTGGCAGTGAAGACAGGAGAAGGCAGCAGTGGCAGGGTTGGCACTGGGATGCTCTGGAGCAGCGTTGGCAGTGACACCTCCCACTGCCCACAAGGTGGGTGCAAGGAGAGACCCAGCATGAACAGGGTGAGATGTGCCATGCAGGGGACATGCTGGCAGGGGACTGACTGGCACACTTACTCTGCAGGTCCTTGATGACACGGCTGAGCTCCCCATTCCCTGCCATGGCTCTTCACAGGGACCTGCAAAGGTATGGGCAGTGATGAGAGGTGACAGACTGGCACTCCCCTGGCACACCCAAACTCTGTCCCAGCGAGAGGGTCTGCTCCCACCCAGCTCTACCCCAGAGCTGCCTGCTGTTAAGGTGAGAGGGGGTGGCTTTAGGCACCCCCTTTCCCTGCCCATGTCCCCCCACTACATGGGGTAGGAGGGATAGGGTGGACAAAGGTGTATCCTGTACCCCTGCCCCCTTAGTTGTCCATGTGCCCTGTCCCAAAATGTCCTCAGCCTCTGCTCCCATTTCTTGGGGAGCTCCTTGGGCTGAGCCTACGCCATCCCTAGTGTGTCCCTGTCCTCGTCCCTGTCTGTGTTCCTCAGGATTCAGGATGTGGGTTTGGCGCAGGGGAAGCCCTGCTTTTGCTTCTGCTCTCGCTTCCCTCACATCATGAACAGTGTGGAGGCTCCTGGGTAGTTGGGGAAAGGGGGCACAGAGTTTAGGGGTGGTGTGGGTATGGAATGGGGAGCTGGGGAGTGATTTTGGGGAGTGGTGGGTGGCAGCGTGGGGACAGGGTGAGGGAAAGAGCCCATGGAGGTGGCAGGTCTGTGGCTTGTTGCTGTGGGTGGTATCTGGGTGGTGTGGGGGAACATGCATATGTGTGCATGGGGGTGTGCATGGCAGGGTGCGTGTGCACTCACAGGAGTGGGTGTGCATAAGCAAGCCCAAGCATAGCCAAGAGTGTGTGAGTGCCCTGTGTCCTTTGCCACAGCAGAGTGGCAGACCAGGACATGGGATTCAGGACGCCTGGGTTCCCATTCCAGTGCCCTTGAGAGACCTTGGATGGAGCTATCTTTCTGTCTGCCCACCTTGTCCATGCCTCCCCCAGTTTCCCCGGGGAAGAAAAGCCCCTTACCTGTGGCCAGGAGCTGTGGGGTGCCCCAAGGTGCTCGCAGAGTGCAGGGAGCACACTGGCGTGTCCTGTGCCCACGCTGTGCCTGCCTGCTTCTCTTTTTGTACCTTGGCAAGGAGGAAGTGGGGGGGTCGGTGAAGCCACAGGAACCACCTCCCACCCCAATCACATCACATCAGGCAATGCAGCTTAGCCTCCAGCACCCAGCACCCTGTTACGAGGGGTGCCAGTTCTGGGAAAAGGGTCAGCAAGGCTGGTCCCCCTATGCAGCCTCTGTGGAGGACAGGGGAAGGACAGTGTCAGGCCTGGGGGGACCCTGGTGTCCTCCCATGGGAATAGGAATTAGGAATGCTTTGAAGGACCATGCCACAGTTTTTGTGGAGAGGGTCCAGGACCCATACACAGCTAGAAGCAGCCAGCAGCAGCCTCTGGCACAGAGCCCACCCCAGAGTGCACAACAGTCCCCAGGCACAGAGACCCCTACAGGAGTTGCAGACTCCCCCAGCAAGGACCACAGCCCCCACACATGGGGGCTATGCCCAGACTCAGGGTGAAAACTCTTCCCCTGGCATTCTGGACAAGGCTCCCCCTTGTTAGAGAGCTCCCAGCCCAGCAGTTGCGCCTCAGCCACCGTGCCTAGACCCCTGTGCCATGTAAACCCTATCATGTGGATGCCTTCTGGACTGAGGACTAAAACCCCTGGAGGAGAGATGCCAGGGGTGACGTCGGCCCATGCTGCCAGTCCAGGGGGACCCACTGCCATCCCGCTTCCCACTGCCATTTGGGTTGGTGGATGCCCACAGTGATGCCCACATCCTGCCCTCCACTGCACCCCTCCTTGTAGCACATGCTGACCCTACCTGTGTCACCTGGGTGTCTTGGGGGGCACCCGCTCCCCACCAGCCAGGCTACGCTCTGCACCAAAGTGAAAGTAGGAAGTGATGCTGAGTCAAAGCCTGGGCCTCCCAGCACCCTCCTGGGTCCCGGATGGGTGTTGGGCTTTGAGGTGCCCTCAAGCAGCCATGGGGCAAGGGGAAGCCAGTGGCAGTGCTTGGGGTGACCCCAGACTACTCAGCACTCCCTTACTCTGTGCCACCCCAGTGTGTGGCATGGTGGGCCTGGGAGTGCAGCATCCCACATTGGATGGGGATTTTGGGGGGCACTGGAGCATCAGATCACTGTGCCTTGGGGATGCATATGCTTGTGCATAGATGTGCAGGTGTGTGTGCAGTTGCACATGTGTGCTGGCTGCATGTGCATGGCTGTGAGGATGCATGTATGGCTACAAGCCCTACATGTGTGGCAGGCGTGGGCACGAGTCTGAGAGGGCACCGCATGTGCCTGCACACACATGTGTGTGCCCGCCATGGCACCCACCCACGTGCCCTGTGCCAGGCACTGCACAGGCAGCACCCCAACACCTGCAGGGGGGATGTGCCCCTGCCCGCTGTGCTACTGCAACACCCTGGCAGCAGGGTCCCCGTCCCTGCCCCAGCCAAGGGCTAGGGTGAGGATGCCGGGGGCTGGGGGGAGAACAGAAGACACTCACCCGTCCTTGGCGTGGGTGCAATTCAATTAACGTTGCCTGGCCCTGATTCAGCACAGCCAATAAAGCTAATGGCCCTGCACAGGCCTGGCACTACCCACCGGGGGGGCTGGGGGCCATCTGCTAATTAAATGGGGGTGGGGGACTGTGGAGCCAGCAGTGATGTCACCTCCCTGGGGCTCCGTGTGGGGAGGCTGTATCCTGGCCCCCTCCGCCTGCCAGCCCTCTGCCCCCTCAGGTGCCAGACAGGGCTGTGGGAGACAGCCATGAAGTGTGGGGGACCACCCAAACTCCCTGCACCCCTCCCTGGTGCGGCTGCCTATCAGGAGCCTTCCCAAGGCAAATGCAATTAATGCCCTGGCCTGGCATGGCCATTGCCCACGCTTGGCACCAGCAGCTGCCCCGTGGGGACGGGTCCTTGCCCAGCACCAGCACGGCATCATGGCAGCATCTGGGGGTGCCAGCTCCTCTTGGCATCACCCCGAGGGGTGCATGGGGGATGTGTGGTCCCCAGTGGGGTGCACCCTGGCCCCTTGCCCTGTGCAAGCCCCATGGTGAAGTGGGGGTGCCTGAAGCCATTTGAAGCAGTCCTGCAGTGAGAGGTTCCACTCTTGCCCCAGGTAAGACCACAGCACAGTGCATTAGCCGGACAGGCTTTGGTAAGGGGACCTTCCTGGAAAGAGGCTGGGTGGGGAGTTCCTGAATGTGTCCTCAGGCTCCTGAGGAGAGGCTTGGTGAGGTGCCTTGGTAGAGGGGCAGAGAAGCACCCCCCTTGCGTGTGCATTGCCATTTAGGGCTAGGGCTGGACAAGGGGTGCTGCAAGGAAACTGAGGCAGGGTCGGGGCGGGGGTTGTGGATTGTGTTACGATCGAATCCAGAGTGTCCGATCTTCTCCACCCACAAACCTGACGGCGCTGGAGTAGGGGACACTGTTAGGGTCTGACGTTCACTCCAAGGGATGCCGTGCCCGGAGGACATGGGGTGACTCGGAGGTGCAAGCCCCGAGCCCCATGTGCCGGAGGTGGAGAAGGAGGAGGAGAAGGAGAGAGTGGGAGGCGGGGGAGGAGGGGGAGCGTGTCGGAGCTGGCTCCCACCCAAGCACTGCAGGACAGGGGCGGGCACGGTGCTCCCTGCCTGGCTGCCAACGCGCAGGCGACGCTGGGGGACCGGCGGGGGGGACAAGGCCCGGTGGGACCGCAGCCCCCCCAGCACATCATCGGCGCACGTCCCCGTGCCCACGGCCGGGCACCTCCGGGACACTGCCTGGCCACCGGAGCTTGTTGCGGGTGTCCGTGGGGGCGGACACGGCTGGGTTCGGCCGCCCCCCTGAGCGTGCCCTGGGCAGGGGTCGGCCCCTGCGCCCTCCCCCCACCGGGTGAGCCCCGGGCAGGGGCACCATGACCCGGCTGAGCTGGTGCTTTGCCACCTTGGTTGGCTGGGGGAAGTCCTTGGTGTCCTGCCTCCTGCCCCTCCGCGCCCGCCGCCGCCGGGAGGTAAGCGGGCACCGCTGGGAGCGGAGTTAGGGTTAGGGGCTGCGGGGGACACGGAGCTGAGGGGCTCCGGGGCTGCGGGGGGTGGGGATACGGGCTGCCGCTGGCCCTTCTTGTTGCGGACAGTAGGGAGTTAAACCCTGCATATGAATGCCAGGGTGCAGGGCATGTCCTTTGTCCCTCCTTGTGCCCCCCCTCCCAGAGTGGCACTGCGACCCTCCCTTCCCATAACCCACACTCGCGGGCCCCTGCAGTGCCTGACTGGAGGGTATCTGCTGTACAGCCTTTCATGCGAAGGGATCTGCTGGAATCCCTGTATCCTTAGAGAGAGCTCGTGGAGGCTGGGGGTGTCCCTGTGTCCTTACTGAACCCACAATGGGAGCACTGCGTCCTGCATGAGGGGACCCCAAAGCCCATAAAACACCCGGCATGACAGATCCCTGTGCCCATAAAGTGCCCATTATGGGGGATCTCTGTACCTGTAAGCAGAGGTCCTGGGGAACACTATACCCATAAAGTACTCAGTCAGTGTGGGCTTCCTGTGCCCAAAAAAGTGCCCAACATGCGGGGTCCCTGTGGGGTCTTCCTGGTATAGGTGTGCCCATCACTACCTGGTGTGTGTGGGATCCATGTGCCAAAGGACTGCCCTGTATAGGGGATCCCCATGCCCTTGCAGCACCTGGTATGGAGACTCATCCTGTTCTGCCACCTGTGCTGCAGAAACTGAGGCAGGGAGGGGAGAAACTGTTGGAGGGTAAGGACTCCCAATGCACCACTCAGTTGGTTCCTCAACCTTTGGGAAGCTGCTCTGTGCCTGGTGGAATGGCATGGGACACTCCAGCTGCACCATGCCAAAAAGTGGGTGCCAAAGCCACTGCCAGGCAGCGTTTGGGGGAGTCACTGCAGGCTGGTGACAGGCCAGTATGTGCCAGGGCAGGGATCCAGCCTGGAGGAAAGAGAGGCCTCTGGCTGCTTGGGGACCCCAGCGTGTGTCAGGAACACAGGATCTTGAGCTAATGGGAGTACAGGGTGGGTGCTTAGGGCTATGAGTGGGTGGGTGGCACTGGTGAGGTATGGGGTGGCGGTTGTGCAGTCCCATGTCCATCTCTGTGTCCCTGTGTCCCTCTTGTGGGTGTGAGGACAGGTTTCATGTGGGGCTGTAACACACATGTATGCTTGTGCATGTGTGTTCATAAGCATGCAGATAGGGATAAGGTGAGAGTGAGGAGCTGCTTTGTGGTGTGTGTGTCTTCTAGTACACGTGTGTGTGCTGGGGGCAGTAGCAGCAGGATTTTGGTTCATGTGAGCTGTTAGAGGGGTGTCCTTCCCATGCCAATAGGGACCCACACACACAGGGACAACAGGTGATGTGGGGGGTGTGTGTGGTGTACATGAGTGTGCCGTAGCATGTACATGGGGGATGCGTGTGTGTGTGTGCGTGTGCCCTGTGCACCCAAGGGCAGTGTGGGGACAGCTCTGCTGGAAGTGGGTGTGGAGGCCTTGGGGATGTGGTGACCTCAGGAAGGTGGACACAGAGGAGTCCTGCCAAGGCCGGCTCTACACTGGGAGTACATGCCCGTACCTGTGGTGTCCATAGGGGAGTCCCTGTGCTAAGTGCCCCCAACTGTGTCCCCCTGCTGAGAAAACAGTCCTTAAATTATGCTCACGGGCAGTGTCCCTGGGACTACCCTGTCCCTGTCCCATGACCTGTGTCCCTGCCCTTCTGAGGGGCCTGGTATTGTCCCGGCAGTGAATGGGAGAAGGTGATTTATGGGGGGGTGGGGACACTCCTCTCCACCGGGATTTTCATTTGTGAGCGGTAACGAGGCTGATTAATGACGACTATAATGATGGGATGGTGTGTACACGAATGGTGCTCCCTGCTTGTTTGGTGCTGTGAGCAGGATGAGTCCCCACAGCCTCCCTCTGCCCCTGTCTCTGGCTGCCATGGAGGGGTGGGAGGTGCTGTCCCCTACCTCTGCTCTGTCCTAGCTGGCACATCCCCACAAGGTATCGCTGCTATGGGCTGAGTGGGCACAGCAGAGTGGTGGGGTGGAGGGCAGTGGGACAGGGGAGGGGATGCTGCACTTCGAGGGGGTCGGATGCAATCCTGTCTCCGAGGAGGGCAGTCACCTTCCCCTGTCCTTCCTCTCTGGGCTGGCGGCTGTATGCAGCATACCGATAGGAAACTGAGGCACAGAGAGCGGGGGGCACTACAGTGCCTACGTCCTCTCCATACCCAGGTCCCCGTGCCAGCCGTGGCTTTGTCCTGCCAGCGTGACCTTCCCCCTGGCGCGTCCCGACCCCTGACTCACACCCTGATGGTCACGGCCAGTTGAGCACAAGTTTCCAGGTTGGAGCTGGAGTCAGCGCTGGTGGAGAGAGAGGGGACCGTGTGCCGCCCGGCCAAGCCCCAGAGGAGGGGCTGGAGCATCCCCCTGCCAAATCCATCCCCGTCAGGGCTGCGGGCTGCCAAGACGCTTTTCGTCCCGCCTGGAGATTGTCCCCCCTCGCTGAGGCCCCCCAGCTCCGCGCATGGATGTCCGCCGATCCTTCCCCGTCTCCCATCCCGGGACCACCCAGGGGACACGGCTGGGAATGGGGGGTGTACATCCAGCCGTAGGACCCGCTGAATGCCGGAGGAGGGAGGGGGGTGACGTGGGTGGCGGGTGTCCCCCGGTCAGCGGAGGAAATGGATCCCAAATGTGTGTGAGTGACGGAGAAGGGGCCTGGGATGTGCACAGCCCCATTTCGGGCCCCCCCAGTACCGCAGCCCCTCTGCTGGCGTGGGCGGAGGGATCCTGATCGCCCCCGGGCCAACTCGACTGGGGCGCTGCGGGGGTCGGGCGGCTG
>VXAU01005247.1:1992291-2084008 GCA_013399695.1 Formicarius rufipectus
CAAAGCGGAGACAGGGAGGGACAGCCTGACATCGTGATGGGGCTGGGGGGACCGAACGGGGAGCGGGTCCAGGAGGAGCCCCGGGGACGGTGGGGAGCGGGGCGAGACCCAGCCCGGGATAGCGGCGGCGGTGGGCAGCGGGCTGGGGTGTGCACGAAAAGCGGCCGGGATGGGATGCGGGACAGCGCTTTGGGAGGGTCTGTAAAAGGGTTGTGGGGTTGGGGAGGGTGGGGGGCTGATCCCCAACGACGCCCAGCCGGCGTCACTGGCCGAGGGCCCCCGCCATTCCCCAGGGCAGAGGCTCTGCTACTCCACTGAAACAGAGGGAAACTAGGAAAACTGGAGGGATCCAGTTTTGGGGGCTTGGAACTCTGCATCTCCTCCAATCATTGAGGCAAACTGGGCCCTTGGACGCAGTGAATGCAAGGCACTGGGTGGACCTGAGCCCGCAGGACTGGACTCAGGTGTCCTGATGCCTCCCACCCACCCTGGCTTTTCAACCTCAGTGGAACTGGGTGTCCCATGTCCACCCCGGCCACTGCGCCTCTCTGCAGTGTTGGGCAATGGACCCAGGCCTCCTAGCTCCTGATTAATTTGGCATCTCTATCCAGTGCCTCTTCCAGCCCAGGACACTTGGCTCCCCTTCCAGCCTCCTTGGGTTCTGTGAGTTGGGGAATCCACAGCCAGAGATGCATTTGCACCCCAACCCCTGCACCGTGTAGGTTCTGGCTCCTGGACATGGGTACCTGTGGTGGGCCCCCAGGTGACATTCCCAAGAAGCCCCACAGTCCCATCTCCTGTATCTCCTCAACAGTTCCCAGCCTTGGGGGCAGGGAGGCTAACTGGGATCCTGCTGGTATGGGGTTGGGACAGGGATGGGCTGGTTCCCTGGCTATCAGGATGGCACTGGGTGGGCAGGGTGCTGTGGGGTGAATTTATCCCCACAGGGTGCCCCTGCAGCAGCCAGGGGGTGGGGGTGTAAAGCTGGGTGCTTCATCAACCACTCTGGCATGGTGATGGTGTTGGCAACAAGACAAGCAGATGGGACTCTAGGGGGGGTGGGAATCGAAGGGTCAGCTCTTTCCCTAAGTGAGGATAATTGCTGTTAATGAAGCAGACTCACAGGGGCTGGAGCAGAGTGGGGACTGTGTGTGTAGGAGATGCACTGGCGTCCCCAGGCATCCCAATGGGTCCCTGGGAGCCAGAGACAAGGCCTCTTCCCGGGGCACCTCGTAGCAATGATGCTGCTTTGCATATGCAAACAAGCTCATGGCATCATTAGACCTCGCTGTCACCCAGCAACTGCAGTGTGGGAGCCCCCGGCCCAGGGGAGCTTTCCCACGGCTGCTGGGTGGGTGATGACATGCCTGTGCACACGCACATGTTTGTACGTGTGTATGTGTATACACCCAGTCTTCTGCACCTTCTAGAGTGGCACCAGCTCTCGGTGCTGCAGAGGGACTATCAGTGAGTGGCCCTGTGGAAGCAGGTGCCCAGGGAAGAGGGGCTTGCACATACATGAACAAACCTGTGTGAGTGTGCACATGATGACACATGGATCTGTGTATGGAAATCTGCCCATGCAGCTGCTGCTGCTGTGGCTGGCACGGATGTGCATGCTTACACACACTGGCACACACTTGCACATGCTTGTGTGCTCACAGGTGTGTGTATGTATGCAGTGCCATGATATGCACTGTGTGTTCCTTGCACAGCACACTCACAGCCTCAGGGGTGCTTGCACACACGCGGGTGCACAGGGCAGGCACATGGCTCATCTACCTGTGTGTTCACTGGGGAAACTGAGGCATGGAGGTCTGTGGGGAGGTATCTGGCACCCCAGCACTTCAGCAGTGCTGCTCTTGTCTCTGGTGCAGTGGGCTGGAGAGCAGGGTGAGGGGGGGCTGCCAGGCCTCTGCTTAATCTCATTAGTCTTGGCATGAAAAGGCGGATTTACAGAGGCTCATGTCTTCATCTGGTAGTGGGTGGGTGGGCAGGGTTGGCATGCTGCCAGGGAGTGCCCTCCTGGAAACAGACAAGTGGGAGATCGGGAGGGGCACTGGCTGCCTGCAGCTGTGCCAAGACCCCTCCCCTGCTGCCTTCAGCCCCATAGGTGAACACAAGCACACACCTGCACACTCACACCCTGGCGCCTGGACATGTTTGGATCCATCTTGCACTCAGACACACTCGTGGCATTGGTTTCCTCTGGCTGCAGGCTGTGCCAGGCAGGGTGGGAACGGCTGCTCACACTCAAGGGGCTCTGCACCGCCTTTACACCCTGCCATGAGACACCCCAGCACATGTTGGCTGGTGTGTGCTCCAAAGGACAACATGACAATGAAACACCCCCTGTGCAGGCCCTGTTCTGGCAGCACCCGCACGTACCTGGGTGTGCACACACATATCTGTGTTCTCACACACATACATACAAATATATCTGTGCATGGACATGTTCATATATTTGCATTTGCTCGTGTGCACACAAGCTTGCACATGCATACATGCGTAACAAGGTTCTTAACCCCTCTGTGTGCAGATATACACACTTGCGGTCACAGAAGTGCTTGTGCACAGGAATGTATTTGCAGGGACACACAGAGATGTACTGACATGCAGGGTGACACGTGTGCATGTCTGTCCACAGGCACACACATGTATATGCATACTTATACAGATGTCTGTGCACATCCACACGTGTATGTGCACACCTGTGTAAGTACACACACAGATGTGTACATACACACTCTGTGCACACACATCCACATCTGTGCATGCATGCACACAGTGCACACGCACAGTGCACACACACACGGCACACATAGTGTACACACACACACAGTGTGCACACATACATAGGCACACATACACATACACACACTGTGCACACACACATTGCAGATACAGCGCACAGACACAGAGCATACACACTGTGCACACACACAGCACACACACACTGTGCCCATATACATGCATACACACATGCACACACACTCACGCACATATGCACACACACAGACACGCACACCCCGCCAGGGGGCGGCAGAGACTATTTAAAGGGGTCGCGGCAGTGCCCCCCTCGGTCAGGAGCCTCGGTCCCCCCGTGGCCCCGCACCCCGGCTGGGTGGAGGATGAGCCCCTTCCCCGGGGAAACAGGCAGGGCAGCGCTGAGTGCTTGGGTCTTGGTGCCACTTTGTTCCCGCTGACAAAGCCCCATGTCCCCTGCAGCCCCAGGACCTGGAAGCCCCTCCAGCACACACCTTCAAGATGACGAGCTTCAAGAAGGTGAAGGCATGCGGGATCTGCCGGCAAGCCATCACGCGCCAGGGCAGCACCTGCCGAGGTGAGCCGGGGGCGTTGGCACATACGTGTGCAAGGGGATGTGCCAGGGGGTCAGGACATTGGGGATATGTATGTATTGCCTGTATGCATGAGGATGTGAAGGTGGAACATGTGTCTCTGCCAACCTGTGCACACATGTGGGTTTGCACAGGTGTGTTCGGTGCCTTTGCTGGTAGGGAGGTGGCTGAGAGGTGAGGGTGGCCAGTGAAGGCATTTAGATGTTGCACATGTATGTGCCCATATGTCAGCAGCATGCATGTGCAGCGAGTGTGCAACTGCTGCTACATGTGTGTGCACAGGGATGCAGGTGTGTGTGCACGCGTGGGCACCCATTTCCTTAGCAGTGCTGGCCGCCTGTGGCACCCGGTGGGTCACAGGCGGGGCCATGGGCCCTCGCACGTGTGTGGTGTCATTGAACCCCGTGTGAGGGGCGGACGGAGGAAATGGGAACAATGTGGCTTCCTGTGCTGCAGGAAACAGCCCCAAGAGGGGACAGGGCCTGGGGTGCGGCCATGGCCTGGGTCATGTTTTGTGTTCCCTGGGGACGGGACGTGTCTTTGCAGGGCTGCCTGGGAAGCATAGTGGTGCCCTGTATAAGGGCGTGTCCCCAGCAGCAGCAAACACACACCTGCACTGCCTGTGTGCACCTATGCTCTCCACAGGGCTTGGGTGAAAGCATGCAACAGCAGTGAACGGGAAGGAGGGAAGTGGCAGGACATTGGCAGCACCCCCGTGGTGCTCTTGTACATGCTGTTGTATGTGCAAGGTCTCGTGAGATGTGTCCATGCATGGCCTCCCTTGGTGCTGTTAACATGTGGGCACTGGGGCTTGCACACACACACACTTGTTGGCACATTGGCACTGGGGGGTGGCTTGTGTGCCTGTGGGTGTGTGCCTGAGTGCTGCATCCTGTGTGCATGTGGTGCTGCACTGTGCTGGTGCCATGCAGGATGCATGCACGTGTGTAAGGTGTGAGCATCCCTGTGCACATGTCCATGTCCTGGCAGCCCATGCCCAGTGCCAAGGTGTGCTGTGTCCTGCAGCACAGGGTGCCCCCCTCTTCCTGCCCTGCATGTGGGGTACCCACAGGCTGCCCCCTGGGAATGCTCCCCCTCCTGTTTCCTCTAACCTACTCTCCCCTCTCCCTCCCACAGGCTGCAAGCTCTCCTGCCACACCAAGTGCCAAGCTAAGGTATGGTGGTCACCTTGAATTCTGCCTGTCCCTGCTGGGCCTGTTCTGGGGACTCAGAAGGGGAGTGCTGTGGTCCATGCCAGCTGACCCCGTTGGATGGGTGCCCAGATGTGCTGGTGACTGTGGGCTGGTCATATTGGCACTGGTGTCACTGGTGGGTGAGGCTGGTAATGCTGTCCTGCTGCCTCGCCCCTTATGGCACATGGCTGTCTCTGTACAAGGCTGGGTTTTAGGGTGCAGCCCTTCTTAGAGAGGGCCAGCAGTGCCCCAGCACCTGGAGTGGAATGCCCTTTGCCAGGATGAGTGCTGCTGCATGTGGGTGCCATGCGCCGCAGCTGAGTATTGCCAGCAGCACACACAGGCTGAGCACCTCTCCTGATACCCAGCCAGGGGCGGGTCTTGCTGGCAGGAGGCAGTGGAGCCAAGGATGCCCGGTGGTGTCTGTCGGTCCAGCTGCTGCGCTGGTGGAGGGGACCCTGCAGCAAACCAGGTTCTCCAGGGAACTGGAGGTGGGCACAGGGCTCACCACAGCGTTGCTGGGGCAGGGGTGGCTTGCGTGTTCCTGAATCCCTGAGAAGGCATGTGTGCCAGCTGTCTCTGGGGCTGGCATCTTGGGCGGGAAGAGGCTGGCGTGCCCCGGGCAGACAGCGTAGGCTGGGACATGCCTCTGCCCGTGCCCATGCCTGTACCCGGCTGGGCAGGGAGGGAAAGAAAAGGGGGGAGGCTGTGTCAGGGCCTGGGCACACATTGGGCTTTACAGAGTGCTGTGGTATGGGTCGCAGTGCAGGGCAGGTGCTGGGAGCAGCCCTGGCACTGAGCCCTGGCTGGGATGTTGGAGGAGGTGGGGGCTGTGGGGTATCCTGGGACAACCTTGGCACCCTGGACCCTGAGCAGGCAGGGCAAAGGTGGCTGGGAGGCTCAACGGGGCTGTGCCCACCACAGGACCCTGTGTCAACTCTGGACTATCCCAGGACCCTGTGTCACCCTGTGGACCCTGTGCTAAAGATGCCAGGGGCTAGCGCCAGAGGAGATGGCTTTGCTGGGGTGCTGTGGAGAGAGGTGAGAGGGGCATGCAGTGAGAGGATGCCCGCAGTATGGCAGGCAGTGGCAGGGAGCATCTGCCAATGGTTTCCAGGCAGGAGGGAGTGTCGAGAAGCATGTGTATCTATCTGGGTATGCACCTGGTGCGGATCCTCTGATGTCTAAGAGGCGGTTGTGCACCAAGAAGGGGTTCACACCAGGGTCCCAGCATCTGGATAGCCTGTGCGCAGGAGCCGCCCATGGCTCGCTCCTGCAGCCGGCTGCATTTCATTAGCCTCCATCACCCTTCCCACGCTCGCTGGAAGCTGGAGCCCCCTCGGTGGGGCCAGCTAGCTGAGGGGTGTGCTGCTGGGGGGAAGCATGCATGGGGCCAGAGCCAGGGGCCTTCCACAGAGCTCCTTTGGGCCAGCGCCCAGGGAGGGGCTCCTCCGGCCGGGCAAGTGGCCAGCTGACTCACAGGCCAACTTGTTATTGTAGGGTCTCTGGGGAGGGCATGTGTGGGGAGGGGGCTTGGCATGGAGCAAAAATGGCCTTATGTATACCTGAAGTCCCTGATGTTTAACCCTTGCACCTCCAGGGTACTTTGGAGAAGAAAGACAGACTCACCCCCAAAGTGCTGGCAGCTGCACCCCACAATGCTTCCTTTTTCTGCCCTGAATATGCTGCCAAGGTCCTGGTGTCCTCCTGCTCTGGTGTCTTCTGGCCCTGGTGTCTGCCCCAACATGCTATTGGCAGTGTCTTCTTGATACCCATATTTATCCCTTGGGACCTGCTCCAGCTCCCTGTTCTGCCCCCTGGCACAGCTGGCTTCAGGTCTGCTGCCTCCTAGCCCAGATAGGAGGAAGCCCCCACTTACAAACCTTAAACGGACTGGGTATGGGGGAAGTGGGGAGAAGGAAGAGATGGGGGAGTGGATGGGGTATGAAGGGTTGTACTGGAGGTGATCAATGTGGGATTCCAGGAGTACCATAAGTGTCATGGGGATATGGGGAGGGGGGTACCAGGTAGGTTTTCAGATGCTGGTGAGTGCCACATCCCTGGGGAGGCAATGGGTAGGCAGAGCTGTACCAGAGCAGGCAGAACCTGTGCCCTTGCAGGGACCTGTACCCTTCGGGTTTCCACCCTCCCCAGAGGATAGTGGGGGGACAGTGGTGGGACCCACTGCCCTGTGGTGGCAGTGATGCTGGCAGGATGCCTGGTGGGTGTCTGTGGAGCGGGGGATGGGACAGCCACACATGCATCAGCTCGGAGGCACGACGCTGTTCCCATGCCCATGTAAGGCCCTTCTTGTGCCCGGCGCCTCCACTCAGGGATTAGCAAACCTCCCTCCCTCCTTCTCTCCAAGAGGGGAGGTTAAATGGATGGACACGGGTGTGTATGTGACCCCACACAGCCTACCCCCCTTTCCTCCTTCCTTGCACCAAAACTGCCAGCTCAAAGCAAGGGGCGTGTAGCTTCCTTTGAAAAGTGGGGAAACTGAGTCACACAGCCCTGTCTGGGGGCAGCTGCAGGCAGGGAACATGGGGTGGGGTGCAGTGTGTTCCATGGCTGTGGTCAGGTTCGGTGAGCCTGTGTGTTGACACGTGCCAGTGTCCCAGCCTGGATCTTGTGGTGACACTGCTCTCATGGCCGAGACAGAGTGATGAACCTGAGGATGTTCCAGGAAGTGGGGCCATGCGAGCATGTCCCAAATCAAGGAATGCCCTGGGGAAGTCCCCATCCCCTGGGATGCCCCCAATCTGGCTGCAGCTAGATTTTGCCATAATGCTGCTTGGAGAGGCTGAGAAAAGACGGGGGATGATCCTGCTCCCTGTAGCAGGAGCTGGCCCCATGACGGGTGGTTTGGCTGGGGGACAGGGAGTGCTGTGGTGTTTGGCTGCTGAATCGGCTGGCGATTGCTGGAGGTTGGTTCTGGGAAATGGCGCTTGTGCCAGCCCTGAAGCCTGGCAAGGCTCCAGCCTGCCCTGCTCACCCCTGCCACACCGGGAAACACCAGTCCTGGGGGTGCTAGGCTGTGCTAAGAGGGGAAACTGAGGCACATGACATAGCACAGGGCCAAGGAGTCTAGGGGCTGCTTTGCACCCCAGTGTTTCTTCCCAGGGAGCTGAGAATGCACTGGAGCCATGCCAGGCTGCTGGGCCATGTGTGTGAGTATGTGTGTGTCTGTGCATGTGAACACGTGTGTGTGAGTGTGCGTGCATGATCGTGGGTGCTCACAGATACATGCAGGAGCTCATGAGCTGCTGGTAAATGCACATGCCTGCAAGAACAGTGATTTGTGTGCACAAGTGTACTTGCACACAGGCAGGTGATCACATGCGTGTGCTCCCAGCTCTGTGCCATCCATCCTTGCTGGCCTCATGCCAGTCCTGGCTTGTTTTTCAAGTGCCCCCTGCGATGGGAGTCCAGGGGGGCGGGTTTGTCCATCATTAAACCGGGGGCTGGAGCAGGGCCAGGGCCAGGCAGCGAGGCATGTCCTGGACAGAGCAATCACTCCCAGGGCCTGTGGTGTTGACAGGCCCTTGGTGGTGGGGGGATTCAGTAGGACCCATGCCAGGGTCCATGTGTGGTGGTGATCAAGGAGATGTGCCACTCCTCGATTGGTGCTGGGGATATCCTCTACTGGTAAAGCAAGTCAGAACGAGGAGGGGAAACTGAGGCAGGGAGCAGTTGGACATTTCTGGGCAAGCTTGACTCATGGTGACAGGCACTCTACACCAGCATCATGGGACCCAGGTGGTGTTGGGGGGCATGGCTAGGCAGTGTATTGCAGGCTTTCCCTGCCTCTGCCAGGAACAGAGACTGCAAGAAGGGGACATCCATATCCCAGCTGTAGCAGGCTTTTACTATGGGTCTTGTGGCTGTCTGGTCCCTGCTCACCGCCCCAACCACTGCGCCTCCCGGTGCCATGTGACATACTGGTCACACAGGAGCTGCCCCTCCCGTCCCTGTCCCCAATGTCCCGTTCAAAGCCACCACCCCCTACCCCGGTGCTTCGGGACAGGTAATTAACAACAACCCTGGTCTCCACAACAGAGTGGGCAGGGCGGGAGGGGGAAAGGGAGCAGTAGTACAGGAATGTGTCCTTGGCCCTGTCATGGGCCCACTCAGGGTGGTAGGATGGGGGGCTGTGAGGATCAGCTCTGCCCCGGTGCTGTGCCAGGTCGTGTTTGTGTAGCAGGTCCTGGAGGGGGTTCTGTTTTTTTTTCCCCTGCCTCTTTCCTTTTTCCCCTTCTTTACGTCACTGCCCAAATATTCGGCCTCTCAGCTCCAGTAGGGGGTCGGCTCGGCTGCTCAGAGGAGTTGGAGCCCTTTTCTGCACCCTCTGGGTTCTGCACTGGGAGAGTGGGCAGGGGAGAGTGGATGCTGAGACTGGCCACACTTGCTGCACTGGTGAGGACTGGCTGTGGCTGGCCTGGGAGGCATCAGCTGAAGCTGCGGAGACCACCAGCCTGCCTCCTCAGCAGCAAACAGGGCTGCATCCAGCTTCCCAGAGTCCTGCTGTGTTAGGAAGCAGGAAGACCTGCCTTGTTTCCCACTGATTTTCTCTTTTCCCAGACTACTTTGAACCCCCTGTGGTCATCCACCCTAGGACCTGCCCTGGGAAGGGTGCTGGGTCTCTGGGGCCCCCCAGCTCTCTCCAAGGAGGTGACACTGATCCCAAAGCAGCCAAACGATCTGTCTCAAGAGAGGCTTTACAGATCTCACACTGGGGCTTCGTCTCCCCTCTGCTTTCATCTCTGGAGATGATTCCCACCTGGGTTCCTGGTCCCCAGCTCTCCCTTTTTCCAGTGACATCTGCAATGGTGATGCTCAAGGGTGTTTGTTTTGGGTTGTGGAGGAGCTGGTTCAGATGGGGAGTGGTTTGTCTGGGTGTGCTGGGAGTATCCTGTCACTGGAGCCACTTTGCCAACTGCTGGACCTGCTTCCACTGGCAGTTTGACCCAATGGCTCTGGGATGCACTTTGTTTGGATGGAGTTCAGGGATGTTCTCTGCCTGCGCTCTGTGAGGGAGACACGTCATGTCCCCAGAGGACAGCTCCTGTCACTGCCCCAGGGATTGGGACAGGGACATGCTATCAGTGCCCTTTGCTCACCCACTCATTTCCATCCTGTTCAGTTGCTGATTCTTTCCCTCAGCTCTTCCGCTGTTGGTGTTTCCCAGGGTCTGGGAGCTGTGCTGTGGTTGCCTCCTGAGAAGTTGGGGCTCTGGGCTCTGTGTGGGAGCTGAGCTGAGGTCTGGACCTGTGCTCTGCTGGTGCCAGATGCTCATTGCCCCTCCATCCTAATTGCAACACTCCTCTCTTTTTGGAATGCCTGCTTTTTGTGGGCTGTGGTGCTAATGGGACTTTTTTAGGGTTGTCAGTGGATCCTGGGCATGGGGTTTTGTTCCTAAAGTGGTGGTTGTTTGGATCTGGCCCTGTGCCCTTGGGTGCTGGGGAGGGCAGAGATGCTGGTGCTTGCTTGGGAGGGGGCTGAAGAGCTGCTCTCCAGAGATACTGGGGCTTTGGTGCTTTGTCCTTGGCAGTGGGAAGGCTCCATGGTGCCTTTTGGTGTTTTCATCCCATGACACTGTTTGGCTGCTGTGGAAACTGAGGCACAGATGGACTGGGAACTCCTGGAGCTGGAGTGTACTTGCAGGGGTGGAGCCCCTCACAGGAATTTTGGAGGAGGGCAAAGGGAGAACCCCTTGCAGCAAACCCCTCCCTCCTGACTTTTGAGTGGGGTAGTGAGGTAGGAGGGGTGTTAGGGTCCTGCACGGCTGAGGCAGAGCCGGCTCCAGCCTTTTGGCTGAGCCCATGGCTTGAGGACGGAAATGCAAACAGGAACGGGGAGGTGTTGGGTGAGAAAATGTCAACAGCACTGGGCCGGGTGCCTGGCTTGCTGCCTCCCTGGCCAGCTCGCCACTTTCTGGGCCACTGCTGGTGGGCTTCCCCTCTTTGCTGTGGGGGTTCCCAGCACTTGCACTTGAGTACAGCAAGGTTGGGGCTGGGATCCCCAGGGGTGGCCAGGGAGACCAGGGCTCTATCCATCGACATGCAGCCCCTGACGAGAAGGAGGAAGAAGAAGGAAGGGAGACAGGAGGAAGGCCAGGGGGATGCTGGGCACACTCCAGGTTTGGGACAGGCAAGGGGGGACTGGCGTGGCTCCAGATGCTGAAGGACAGATGGGGCTTTTCCAGCATTTTGGCTTTGCTTTTTATTTGAGATGTGGGCTGATAAATCTTCACATCCTTCCAAACACTAGGGGTGCAGGACACCCGAGGACCACTAATTGGGCGCTTTGTCCCGTATGTGGCAGTGGGGGGACCAAGTTGTTCCCGGGGGTGCCAGGCAGGCCCCAAGAAGGGCCCCACACACCGGTCCTTGCCACCTTCCCTCCAAGGGCACAGGGACGGTGTTGGCGTCACGAGGGGTGATAAGGCCCCGACCCTGCTGTGCCCCCTGCCTGCTGTAGCCCCTCGAAACGGGGTGCGAGGAGCTTTGCAGGGGGAGGTGCAGGAGGTGCAAGGAGTAATTTTTTGGAGCGAGTCCGTCCACTTGCCAGCACCCCTAACCCAGGGCCAGCTGCTCGAGTCAGGCTCCCGGTTGCCTTTAAGGGCGTTTTTGGGGGAGGCGAGGGGAGCGGAGCGGGGCCGGACTTGGAGCGCGCCGTGCAGCTGGGGAGAGAGGGAAGAGGAGAAGAAAGAGGGAGAAGAAGCGAGGGGAGCGGTGGAAAAAGTCATCCGGGACCCCCTTCCTCCCCAGCGCCGGGGCCGGCGCTCCCGGGCTCCCAAGCCCCCGGCCGCCCCGGGGGTGCGGAGGGGAGCGGGGAGCCGGCGGGATCCCCCTGCGCCCCTCCATCGCCGGGGTCCCGTTTGCGGGGAGCGAAACCCTTCGGCTCTCCCCCTCCTTCCCTCCCCTCCCTCCTCCCTCCCTCCCTCCTTCCTTCCTTCCTTCTCCAGGCTTGGCCCGGGGAGGGAGGGGGGCTCTGCCTNGCGAGGGCACAGGGGTCCCCAGGCTCCCCGGGACAGAGGGGGGTGCTGCAAGCGGTGTCATCTCCCCAGGGGGCGGGGGCCACGCGTGATATCCGAGCGGTGATGGGGTGGTGCGTGGATGGGGGGAGTGCCGTCCCCCCGTGTTGGGGGTCCGCAGTTCTCGATCACCAGAGCGGGTCTCGGGATGCGGGAGGCGACTTGGAAAGTTCGATGCGGTGCTCGCAGGGAGGAGGATTTGGGGAGGGGGTGAGGGCCAGTTTGCTGCCGACTGGGACCGGCGAGCAGCTCCGGGGGGCTGTGCCCTCCCGTGCCCCTCGCCCTGCCTCGCCGGGGCCGGTGACTGTCAGGGTGCCCCGGCGGGGGACACACCGGCGCTGGAGTTTGCGTCCCCCCCGAAGTGCGCAGGGACACGTCCCTGGGGAGTGAGGGCTGCGCGGGAAAGCGCGGTCCGCCCCCGGCACCCCGCGCCCGCCCCGCAGCCGAGGGGGCGATGCCGGGCTCCTGTCACCCCGGCGGTGGGGGACACGGTGGGGGCAACCCCTTGGCCGGGACACCCTGGCAGCCCACGGGTTAACCCCCCCAGCCCGGTTCCGCCACGGGACCGTCAATGGTTAAACCCCGGGTTAATGAGTGTCGAGGTGCCGGCGGGTCCCAGCCCCCCCCCCGCCGCCGTTCCCCCCGGCAGCGATCCCCGGCCCCTCGGCGCCGCCGGGCCCGTAGAGGGTTAACTTCGTCAGGGCAGGTCCCGACGCAGATGTTTTTGGGCTGTGCTTCTGGGAGAGGAAACGGCCGAGCGAGGGAGGCATCAGCCCGCTTGGGTTTAAGGGAGAAAACAAGGAAAAAAGGAGAAGTGCTGTGTTCCCAGACGCCTGAGCCTGCTCAGCGCTGGCGTCAGCCCCGGTGTGGGACCCATGACCCCTCTATGGGTGCTGAGGCAGCTGGCAGGGACAAGGGGGTGACAGTGGCTGCGCCCCCTGGGTACTAATGGCACTTCGAGTCTGGGGGCTGAGGAGGGCAACAAAGCAAGCATCTCTTGTCCCCACATTGTGGTGGCACTGGGAGGACAACGTGTATCCTGCTTGGATTCTGAAGCCACCCACAGGGACTGTGGATCAGTAGAACATCAGCCTCCAGCCCACACCCTCTCTAGTGAAGCCCCTTTGTTAGTGATCCTGCTGGCCCATGTTTTGGGAGGGGCAGAGTTCATGCTGCTCCATGGGGCTGTTGCCCACCCCGAGGAGGGTGTTGAGTTTTGGGGCTGTTTCCCCCACTGCTGTTAGTCTTGGTATCCCAAGTTCAGAGGTCCATTTGCCCCTGCCTTGGGCCACCCTCTTGCTTTCTTTGCCACTACCTGGTCCCTGGTCTTGAGCAGTCCATCCCCAGGGCATTCTGTCAGTGCTGGCAGCCCCGATCAGCACTGGAACTTCCCCACTGGATGCTGGGACAGAGGGAAAAGAGCAGCTCCACAGTACAGTCGCTGGACAGGAGGGAGAGGCTCCATTTCCTCTTCCCAGTCCTATTCCCTCACCTCTTCAACACTACTGATGGGAGACATCAGTTTAAGGGGTGCTGCTCAGCATTTCAGTTTCACTACCGCATATTCAGCTCTGTTCCACAGGATGAGGACACAGCACTGACTCCATCTCCCATCTCCCTTGGGCCTTTCCCTCATAAGTGGAGATCCTGGGCTTTGTGCTGTGGGGGCATAGACCCCTTTGGGCAGCCAGGGTTCATTTTGGTACCTTGACCACCCCTCGAGGTGGGTCACAGACCCATGAACACTGGCAGATGTCCCTGATGCTGTGGGGCAGACCAAAGCCTGCAGCAGGGTCTCTGTGCACAGGAAAGGGGCTTTCCTGGTGTTCCACCAGCCTGGAAGAGGGATATGTGGGACAGGATCCTACACTGGGCTCAGGATGGGGCAGATTCCTGACAGGCCTGTGTGCTGGCCAGTCCCACAGGAGTGCCCATGCTCCAGCCAATCCCATGTCAGAATCCATTTGTTGATCAGCCCCATGTGAAAATCTGTGCCCTAACCAAGCCTGGGCTGGAATCACTGCTCTGACCAATCCTGCATGGGAATCAGTGCCCATGGGAATCAGGAACCAGTCAGCTGTGCCCTTCGGCGTATTGACCAAGCTTGTACGAGATTCCATGCAGTAATCCCATGTAGGAATCCATGTGCTGGCCAATCCTGTGTGAGAATGCATGCAGTGATCAGCCTCAGGTGAGAATCCAATTGCTGCCGAATCCCGTGGAAGAACGCATGCACTGACCAATCCAGTGTTACAGCCTGTTCATGGGCCAGTCCTGGTGTACCCCCTGCTGCAACCTGTCCACTCAGTCCCAATGTGACTTTTTCTGGCCAATCCCTGCTGTGGGAGCTGCTCTCTGGGCATTCCTGGTGGCTAGTATTGCTCTGGGGAGTTGACGAAGGGATGGGGGGATCCCTGTACTTTCCCTTGGGGGATACTCTCCCTTAGGCTGGTTGTAGGGTCCCCATGTGACTGGGGTGAGGGGTGTCCCCACAGTGGGGTGGCAGTACCGATGCGTGGGTGCTGGTGGCAGAGCAGGACAGATCAGAGCAGGGCAGGGCAGGAGTTGTGGGGCCTGAGCCAGGCAGGCGCGTGCTGGCCTGCGGGGCTGGATCCAGACCTGCTGCCTCCAGATGTTGCCTTTTTAGGCACTGGAGCACAGCATATCCCTGCCTGTGGTCGGCCTTGTGCCGAGCCAGCACCCGTAGGCAGAGTGGGGCCAGACCCTTTCCTGGTCATGCAGAGGCACCTCTGTCCCCCTCCTGACCCCCTAAGACCCCCTTTTCCCTGAAAACAGGCTCAGGGATGCTGCCTTCTCTCCCTTCCCTTAGTCTGCACTTGGCAACCCAGGCTGATTTCTCAAACCACCCCGGAGCCGGGACCTGCCCTTATTTGGGTTGAAACCAGGGCTATTTTGGTGCTGCTGCCTCCATCACAACCCCTTGAAGCTTCTCTGTATGTTGTTTTCCCTGTCCTGTCCCATATCCCTGTGCCAGGGCTGCTGGCCAGGCCATCCATGGGCTGCTTGAAGCCATCACCTTCCCAGTGTGCTGTAGGTCCCAGGGTGCTTTAGGGCACCAGTGGTGGCCCCAAGGGCCACTGTGAGGTGGAGCAACTGGTGTCCCCTGTGGTATTTCATCCCTGATTTGCAGAGCTGTGTGTACTGGGTAACCTCTGTCCTGGTCCTGCTGCCGCCTTCCTGGTGGGGATGGGCCACAGGGCGGCTCCTTGGGAACATACCGAGGGAGAGACAGAGGAGATAGTGTCTGTCCCAACTTGGAGGACATCCCTTGGTGGCTCTTTGCCCTCTGGTACCCTCCCTGGTGGCACCAGCATCTCTTGGGCAATGCAGGGGGAGGGCAGCCTGGTGGTCTCTGCCCTACCATGGGGACTGTGAGGCATGCAGGAATGGAGGAGATGGCACAGTGACAGTCCCTGGCCCAGCTGCAGGGTGGGCCGGGGATGCTTGGAGGGAAGCCTGGGAGCGGTGAGACCTCTGTGCCCCAGCATCAGCCCAGTCTGACTCATCCTGAGCCGCTGGCGGCCAAGCCGCTCCCCGGCCCTTCGGCACATCTGCCACTTATCCCCACCCGACAGCACAAGTCCCAAAAGCAGCAGAGCCTATGAGTGCTGGTGGGGGCAGGGAGGGGCTGTGTGGTGCTGGGGTGCTGCCCCCTCCCTGGGACCCCCATGCCCTAGGGCTTGGGACTCTGTGTGGCTGTCCTGTGCCTCATGCACCGGAGCTTGTGCTGGGCAGGGTGGAGCTGGGGCGGGGTGAGGGGGAGCGGTGGGGGAGCGGGTGCGAATGGAAACATGCTGTCCTCCTGCCACGGACGAATTGCATAAACAGGAGTTTTGCCAGAGCTACAAAAAAATGTGAGGGCAGGAGCAGGCAGCACGTGGTGTAGACAGGAGGTGCCTGACCCCTGTGAAGGGCAGGGGGGTGGCCAGAGTGAGGACCTCATAGTCCCTTATGCCTGGCAGGGAGGAAGGATCCTTTGGTTGGTCACATAGGGGTGTTAGAGAGAGAAAAATTGTCCCCAACATCCCCAGTTTGGTGGTTCTAACCTGTCCCATAAAAGCATCTTCTGCTGTGAGATGCCTGATGGCAGCTCACACTGCCCCACACAGTGGCTAAGATAGGGCTCAGCAGGGCTTGGTGGCTGTGGCAGGGCTGGAGGGGCTTGCAAATAGGGGAAGGGCTTTGAGGATGGCTGAGAAAGTTGTTGTGGCCTGTGGTTGTCCCTGGGACCCCCCCTTGCCTGAGGCAGAGTCTTAATGGTGGGCAGAGAATCATGGGGTGCATGTGGAGGTGATTCACAGCCCAGCTGGGACATAACTGGCACAAAGCTGAGGTGAGCTTGTTAGGGAGAAAGTGGTTCCTCAAGGGGTGACACGGGCTGAGCTGGCATTAGTGCTGCCCCAACCTTGTCCCGTGGGATGCTGATTTGGCCACTGAGTCACCACCCTCTTTGACAACTGGATTTCCAGCCCACAGAGTGGACTGGGCAGGGAAACGCCTTCCAGGGCTGGAGAGAGTGGAGTGCCTTGCTTCCCTCTTTTGGGATGCACAGTCCTTCTGAGTAACAGGCCATGAGGGCTCTGCCTGCCTGATGCTGGCTCACTTTTTGGGGTCCAGGATGCTGGAGTGTCCCTTTTGATAGCAAGTCTCTAGCTCTGACCACACCAGCTGGGCAGGCTTGCCGGCATTGCAGTGCCTGGCCATGGGAAGCATCTGTGGTGTGCTGGGGACTGCGTTAAGGACTGAGGTGGCTGGTGCTGCATCTGGTCCCGGCATCGTAAGGGTCAGCACCAGCCCGGATATCAGCCGGCTCCGCAATGTTTATCGGAGCTCCTGGGGAAGGGAAAAACAAAAACCGCCACCCAAAGGAAGGGATATGCGTCAGAGATGGGCCTGGATCACCCACCGGCAACCAGGCGGGCCATGCTGTGGGCTGAGGGCCAGTGCTTGCCCGACGCCAGCAGCCCAGCTGGGGAGACCCCAGTGCACCCAGTACTGCACTGATCCAGCCTGTCCTGGAATCTCAGGGCCCCTCCATGGAGGTTTGTTTTCCCCCAGCCCTGCTGGCATCTTGCAGTTTGGGGCTACAACCCACGGGGATGCTCCAGCTGGAGCAGAAGCTGGCAAAGACCCTGGGCACCTCTGCGGGTGCAGGGGTTATTTTGCTGAGGGAGGAGGAGGGAGAGGAAGGAGATGGTGAGGGAGGGAGGTGCGAACGGTGATTGCAGCATGGAGAAAGCTCTGAGGTGTCTCATCACTGGATACGTGGTAGATGTCTGCATTCCTCGAGCCTCGCTCAGTGCTTGTGAAATGGTGCTGAAGTCCTGTCAGGGATATGTGGTGCAGAGGTCAGTCCCGGAGCTGCAGCTAGAGTGTTAGGGGCCGTGGGCTGCTCTGCCCTGTGGTGGTGTGACCAGGGACTGCAGGGATTTGCCAGCCAGGTGTTTACTTCTGATCCTGGACATCTAAAGAGTGTCAAGTATCTCTCAGTATAGTGACAGCTGGTGATGAGTGAGAGAGCCTGTCATTGCTTTCCAGCAGAAGGCTGCAGGGTGTGCCCAAGCCTTTATAAGACATCAGAGAATCACATCACTTGTGACCATGGGGACTTGGTCACTGGAAAATGGATTTTTCTGCTTGGCAAAGCTTAGGTCTCAAGGCAGCATCTCGTGGGTGCAGGGAGGGATGGGGCTGCGACCTGGGGGACCGTGGGGGCTGGTGGGGTGGGCAGCAGCCCTGCTGCACCTCGTTCCTTGCATTCTTGGGCAGGGCTGCCGGGCGGTGGGGTCGCAGCAGCGGGGGCCAGCCGGCAGGAATGCAAACACCGGTGAGGGGGAGAAGAAAGGCTGCTGTGTCTGCCGCGGCGAGGCAAAGCCTGGGACAGGGGTGTGCAGGTCCCCCTGCCTTTCCCACTGCCCCCTGCACTGGGGGATACAGGGATCCCTGAGGACAGAGATGGTGGCAGTTCTCAGGGTCATCATGGTCCTGTACAAAGTGATACTGGTCCTGTAGGGCAGGGTGGGTGCTCTTGCACCTCTCAGTCAGGAGCTGGACTTCCTAGGAAGGGGTCCATTGTCTGGGGCAAGGTCTTCCCTCTTCTTGAATGGGGGGCATGTTTGACCCAAACTCGAGAGAGGAATGGAAGCTGAAAACAGCCTTATGTTCCTGCAGTCCTTGTAAAACTGCCTTTCTTGAATGAGAGAGTGCCGTACAACCTGGATTGGAGTCTCCTCTGCATGAGCAGGGTGGTGTTGGATGAGCACAAGCCCATATTAGACATCAGAGAATCAGCAAGGATGGGGAACTACAACCACAGGCACCCCAGTTTTCTCCCTTTTCCAGCCAGAGGAGCATTTGTAGCCTGCAAACTTCTTCATGCTGACAGCAGAGGAGGGCTGGGCACGGACCCTACCTGGCGCTGGGACTGGCATGTCCTGTGGTGGGGAAGCTCTGCATCTTCCCTCATGACTGGCCTTGGAGCTGGGGCTGGGTGGGGGCCATGGGCCCTTTTTTGAGCATCTCCTGGGGAAGAGTGCAGCAGTGTGCGGGGCACGGTGTGCGCTACTACGGCACAGCCCTCCTCGGCTCCGTCCGCAGCAGCGGCTCGCTGCCGGAGAACATTCCAGGGAGGCTGGCGTGGGGCCAGCGCCGCGGGGCAGGGAAAGGGGCCTTTTATGGAAGCGTTTCTGCATTAGAATAAAATCATAATAATATTGCGCAGGGGAAGGGAGCAGGAGCAGGAGGAAACCCTGAAGAAAACAGCAAGACAGGATGGGGGCAGACTGGCACCCAGGGAGGGAAGCAGGCACTTGGCATCACCTTGTGGGGTCTGGGATGGAGTGGGATCTGGGTACCCCAAGCAGGATGCTTGTGGCAAATCCTTCCACTTATGGCCCAGGGCAGGAGAGGCTGAGTGGGGTGCAGGGGATCCCCGTACTGCCATGGTGGCGGAACAACCCCTGAATGGTGATTGCCATTTTGGCTCCATCCTGGGATGGGGCAGGGGATGGCTGACTGGGGGCCACTACTCCTGGGGACTCAGTGGTGGGACCTGTAGACGACAAAGTGTCCCAAATCACACCCTTCTGTCGGCATATCTGGGCTAACACGGGGCTGGAGCGCCTCTTCCCGCTGCCCCAGCACTGAGGAGGTGCTGCCTCTCCCACCCTGGCATGCTGCTGCTTCCCAGCGGACTGGGGTGCACGCAAAACCCAAGGTTAATTGTCAGTAATTGCCGCTGGTAATTAAGGTAACAATAGCTGGGCTGTTCAGCTGGCGGCTGCAGGAGCTCACGAGGCCGGGCTGGGGTTTGTTCCAGAAGCTGCTCTTGGCATCAGGCATCTGCCCTGCACCATGGCTGTTCTGTGCCTGCTGTGCCCACCCCAGCTGGGCTGGGACTGTCCTGCCTCCCTGACCAAGGACAAATGGCACTGCTGCCATGGCCCTGAGTCTGATCATATTCCCAGGGAACCCAGCCTTGACCTTGGGATGCTGCCTGGGCTCCTGCCTGGGATGGCAGAGCCATGGGTGACCCTGTCACTCCCTTGGGTGGGCCCAGTGGGGTAGGTGGAGGGTGAATGTTGTAGCCCAGCCCCTTCTCATGCCCCATGTTGGGCAAGGGGCTGCCTGAACTAATCCTGGCTCTCTTCTGCTTCCTTGCAGGCTGTGACCCCCTGCTCCCCCACTGTCAACTATGAGCTGGTAAGTGACACTCCACTGTGAGCCATGGGTGGCATCCAGGGCTCTGGGATGCAAGATGGGACTGGACACCCTATTCTGCACTGGGTGTGTGGCTTTCTCTGCCTGGGGGCTTCAGGATGTGAGTCTTGCACCCCCAAAACCACAGGAGTCCCAAACTGGGTGTAAAGGCACTGCCCATTTTGGTGCTGTGCCACCCAGTATTGCTGGCTGCTGGCCATCCCATGTCTGAGCAGCACAAGCTGGTGCAGCCCAGCCATTGTGGGACTCCTGGAGTTGGAGCTTTCAGGGAAGAGGAAGCTTGCAGGGTTGCTGAGAGGGACAGGCAGATGGGACGTGACCAGCCAGGGCTCCAGAGTCCTCCAGTACAGGGAGCCTTCCCTCCCTGGCCACAGCCGGGGCGGTTTCTTGCACGCCCGGAGATGGCTGTACCAGATGTGCCTTTGGCTCAGGGTATCCAAGGCTGTGCATGTACAGCTCTTGTTACTGTCACCCTTTACTTTTGTCACTCCTGGAGACCTTAAGTGGTCTGCTGGGGCCAGGATAACTCACAGCTCTTCCCACCCTGGGCATGACATCTTCATTCACCCCATCCTGGTGAGGCTGGGCGTGAGGGCACTGGGCAGACAACCAGTCCTTTGCCACACTACTCCAGGCCATGACCAGGTTCTGGGAGTAGCAAGGCACTGGGATGTCACCTGGAGCAGGGCCATACCTGAGGCACAGGTTTGGGAAGTGTGACACAATGGTGGCCAGCAGGCAGCATCTTGCCAGCAGAACAGCTCCCTTGCCCCATTCCCAGCCTGGCCATGCCCATGGCAGCAGGCAGAGCGGGCACGTGGCAGCGAGAAGACTGGCATAGCCTGGGGCCAGCGTGGCTGCCCTTCCTTTTTTTGCTCCAGAGTGTGCCAAGGCTTGCTGGGGCAGGCGCTAGGGAGAGGAGGCCCTGGCAGGGTTTCAGCTCAGGCTTGGCAGCCTGGCAGTGCTGCAGTGTCTGTGTCTCACAGGGGGCCCTGGATTTGGCACCCTGTAGCTGGGCAGGGACCTCACGACTGGGTGGATGGTTGTAGGGGATGACCCCCTGGAAGCTTATGAGGGCAGGCAAGAGCCCAAATGAGCAAGGGGCTGGTGGGGGGAATGAAGCATGCTGCCTGCCCTGGGGCCCCATGGTGGTTATCTGCCCCTGGTTTAATCTCTGCCTGCACCCCGCCGCCCCTGCCAACCTCCTTGGGCACTTATCACCAGCAAAAACATGTTGGCTTCAAGCTGGGACCGTTACTGTGGCTTCGGGAGGAAATCGAAAGGGGTTTGCCGTGTCCCGTGGCTGGAAACGTCTGTCCTGGCACTGTTGCCAGGGCATTAACAGCCTGGTTTTGGGAGTCCCCTCCATCTTCCTGATCCCAAGACTCCCATAAACCACTTAGCTGGGTCCCTTTGTTGTGCCACCCTCAGGAACCCCAAAGACTATCCCCAAGCAGAAGTATCTGTCCCTGCTCCTTATATTTGGGGTCCAGTCACTCCTCTCCTCCCCAGGAAGTTAATTTCTGTCCCCAGCCCTGTTTCAGAGCTTTCTGTAGACTCCATTAGTGTGTCACCAAATTTGCCTGTTTTGAGCATCTTAGACCCTGGTGCTGCTGCTGGCTCTGTACCCTGCTGGGGTACTTTGTTGGCCCTGTGGGACTGGGTTTATCTTGGGGTTGTGGGCCTGCTGGTGGCCAGTGGCCACGCTGCAGGTGGGACTGCACTGGGCTTGCCCTGTTGTTTACCTCCTGGCTGCAGGGTCTGACCATGGAGGATCTATCTGGAATCCCAGAGGTGTGAGGGGCACTGGCTGCCCATTGTGGAGCAGGCTGAGGGTTCAGCTGAGTGCTTCCCATCTGCAACACTGGCTCAGTGTGAGGGGTGGCTGCTGGGAGGCAGGAAGACAGCATCGTTGGTGCCTGAGTATCGCTCCACCTGTGCTCTTAAGTTTAAAGGGATTCCCAATCTTTAGGAAGAGTGGATGAGTTGGTGGGCAGGGAAGGAAGTGTGACTGTGGTGCATTTCCTAGAAAGGGCCAGAAATAGCTGGGGGGAACTTTTGACCCTGGCCCTCGCTCTGTCTGCATGCCTCTCAATCTCTCCTTCTATCTTGGTTGCCTTTTTCTCACTCTCGCCTTCGGCCTGCCTGCAGCCATCCACAGGGGAGAGCATCACCAAGCAGGTAGACGCTCTGGTAAGTGCAACCAGTCATAGTGGCAGATCTTTCCCTCAAGGCCTCCTGAGGGAACACTTGTGCCTGTCCCAGTGCTGCAAGCACTCCCTGCAGCCAAAATCCCTCAACCCTGGATGATCCTATGGTCTCCCAACATCCTTGGGATCCTCCAGTCCTCCCTCCCTGCCAACCAAGGTGATGATGACCACACCAAAGGCCAAGTGAGATGCCCAAGGTTGGTGGCAGAGGTGGTGGTGGAGACCAGCATAGTGGGGGCTGGGGCTTTTGCTGCAAAGCCAGCTTTCCTGTCTTGGAGCCGGGGATATGTTATTTAATCTGTGGACATGAAATTGCTAAGACAGTGTAGACAAATTCAGTGCCAAAGTCAACGCGGATGGCTTCCCCCCCAACACCCGCAGCCAACTCACTGCCCTCCCTGTGTACTGGGGCTGCAACCCAAGGGATGGAGGCACAATAGTTCCCATGAGGAAGAGAGTGGAAGCCTTCCTCACCTGGGATCTGGCTTTGCATCATCCCTTAGATTATCCAGGACATGTTTCCAGCCTTTTTCTGTGCTGGGGAAAGAGCATCCACAGCTAGAAAAATCCAGTCAGGAACCTCCTTTGCTGCCTTTGCTCTTTTCTGGGGAAGTTGCCTGGTATTTTTGCAGCCTTTTTTGTGCCTCTCTTCACCCTTTCCAAGCAGAAGGGACCTGTGAGCTTTGGATGCTGTGAGGAGCCTGGGGACCTGCAAAATTAGGTTGGAACTGGGAGGCATATTCTCAGTGGGGTTGGCAGGGAGGTCGTCAACGCAGTGTGACTTGGGACCAGCCTGTACTGTGCTGGGCTGGGCTATACTGGCTTGACTGGAGTCTCTCCTCCAGAAGGGATGTTTACAGGATCTCCTAGCCCCGTGGTGGGCCGGAGTGTTTAATAACATGAGTGCTTTCTCCTATCAGCTGATTGCAGGCTGACTCTTCCTCGTGCAGGGGCTGGTGGCAAAGCTGGCAGTGTGGCTGTGGTTAGATTGGGAGGAGCAGGGCAGAGCCTGCGGAGCAGTGCAGAGCCTGAGGGCTCTTGATGAGGCAGGGGACCCTGGAGGGCCCTCTCCACGGGCACCTACACCCCCAGGCCTGGAGAGTGCCAGGAGTGGAGCTGCCATGGCATGGAAATGGATTAGCAAGGGTCTCACTGCTGTCAAGGTATGGGGAGGGAGGGGAGCTCTGGCGTCTCCACCTTCCTTGCTCTCCTGTGCCTCAGTTTTCCCATGTGGGAGAGGGGCATGAGTCCTTGTTGCCCCATGTCAGATCTCCTCTGGGCAAGGCTGTGGATTGGGATGCTGCTGATGGGTGCGGTGACATGGACTCATAGGGCTCCCCTGGCTGGCAGGTGCAGGTGGGGGACCCCAGATGTCTCTGTTATGAAGGTTTGGGGCAGAGCAGAGGTCCCATACTGGTCACTGGTGGGTGATGCAGAGGCAAGCCCACATTCAGGTTCTGGCTTGCTCCACATGCCCTTTCTCTCCCAGGAAAAGTTTTGCCTCTCTTTTTGCTGCATTTTAACTCCTTATTTACCCTCAGTAATGCTGGAGTGTTTCTGGGCTGACCGGGTGATTTGAGGCACCCTGAGGAGAACCTGGAGGGGGAATTGTCACTACTGCCCAAGCACCAAGAGGACTCAGGGCTGCCGCCTTCGGGAGCAGCTTTGGCTGGGAGGGGAGGCCAAGTCCAGCTGTGCTCTGCTGGGCAGACTGACCTTGAAAGGGGCATGCAAGGCTGGTGGAGAGTTATGCTGGCTGCCCACCAGAGCAGCCCTGGGACTGCCCTGGATGGGAGATGGCAGGCTAGTGTGCCGGGGAAAGCTCAGTTCCACTTCCCTTTGGTGCACTGGCTGTGGGATACTGCAGTCCCAGGGAGACTGGCAGCAGGTCCTGGAGCTTTAGGGGGCATCTTGAGAACTAGCTGCAGGATGCATCTCCTATTTCTAATCCTTCCAGGTGCTTGGGATGCGTTGCCTGTGCAAGATTAGTCTTTAAATGACTCCTGCTTATTAGCTGGAGATACTAAAACTAACGAGTTGCAAGTGTGCTTTTCCTGAGCAGTTTTTTTTGGAAACCCTGCTTTGTTTTTCGGCTGAGGTCACAGAGTCACTGAGCAAGCCGGCTGCAGATGAAATTCTCGAGGCCGGAGAACATGCATAAATAGAAGTTTCCTGCTCTGAAAGCTCAAACATTTCCTCCAGGCGTTTGGTTCTGCAGAGCTGGGGCCAAAGCAAACTGCTGTGCCTGGCTGGCTCCTCGGTGCTGCTTGGGCAGTGAACCTGCCCCTGCTATGGGCAGGGTCAGAGCAGCTCTGTCCCACCTGATGCATGCCCACAGCCTGACAGAGACAGAGGGGACTCATGACATACCTGAGACTGTCTGCCTGCTCAGCATCTTCCTGGAAGGTCCTCTGGGACACTTTGTAAAGGCACCAGCCCCACAGTGCCTTTGGTGGCTGGTTGCAGGTGCTGGGATTGTGAGAACTGGGTTTTGCTTGTGGGATGAGTGGGGACAGTGGTCAAGGTGTCAAGGTGCTTGTGCCACTGGCATGCTTAGCGGATGGTACTTGCAGATATTTTGAGGGTGTTATGGTGCGCACTGCAGTGTGGTGGGGGTGGAATGCTTTGGCAGCACTGTCACGCCTGGCTCTAGCAGGACCCCTGTGCTGGCTATGAATGGGTAATGGCAATAACTTGCTTTTCCTCTCTGGTTCTTTAGGATGCCACAAAATCCCCCAGGAGTGGGCAGTCACGCTACAAAACATCCAGGTAGATGCCTCAGTTTCCCCTTCTGATGACCATCTCTGCCCTGCCTGAACCTTCCCCCTTGCCCCCCTGCCAGTGCTTTGTTTCTCCAGATGTGCTACAGCTAGAAGACGCTCCCAATGGAGAAGATACAGGGCTTATGACCCACCATCCCCAACCTGGGTCCCCAAGACACCTCAATGGGACTGGGAGCAGGGGAAAGGCTGCAAGCAGCCCTGCTACTGTGTCCCCATGTGTCCCAGCCCATCTCACAGGATGGGGAAGGGTCACTGCATTCCCTCTCCCTGCCGTGCCTTGACGCCAGTCCCCTCCCTTGCCCAGGAGCACGAGCCTGACTACGGCCATGGAGAACAGTTGTGAGCTGGACCTGGTGTACATCACGGAGCGGATCATTGCTGTCTCCTACCCCAGTGCAGCCGAGGAGCAGAGTTACTGCAGCAACCTCCGTGAAGTGGCCCACATGCTGAAGTCCAAGCATGGGAACAACTATGTGGTGAGGGGCACAGCCACGTCCCTGTCAGTCTGGGGAAGAGGCTGGGGTGCTCAGACCTTGGGGATGAGGTGCTTGTGGGAGGTGGGTACTGCATCCTTTTCTCTGTCTGGGCTAGGGCTGGTGAGGGGGAGTCTTTGCACTAAGGTGGATAGATTTTTTTCTTTGTTAAAATTTTCCAGTCTGGTTTGGACCCCCTGGAAGTTTTTTATTATTGTGTTGCCCTGTGGCAAGGTGTTACTCAGGCTAATGTGTCTAGGGAAGCCTCTAATGGAAGGATTTGGGGAGACTTTGGTGAAGAGGTGAGAGGTGGCAGCAAGGGAGGAAGATGTCCCCTCAACTCTGTTTTTCCTCTTCCCTGAAGCTTTTCAACCTATCTGAGCGGAGACGTGATGTCAACAAACTTCACCCCAAGGTGGGTCACAGCTGTGGGAAGCGGAGGGGATCTCAGGCCCTCAGGACAGGGCTGTTTGCAGACCAGCTCTTTGCTACAATATGTCTAGGGGAGGAACATTCACCTTCTCTATTCCAACCAGCCCTGAGAGAAACACTGAGAGTTCCCACTGAGGTGGTATCTCAGCCTGCCTCCTATTGCCCTCCCCATCCCACATTCTCAGCCCAAACGAGGATGTTTGGGATCTCTTGGAGACCTCCCTAAAGCATTGTCCCTATCCCTGTAACCATGGGGCATCCCTGAGCATCTGAGCCAAGTGACCTAGGCTGAGGGGCCTGAGATCTGGGACCACGATGGCCTCCCTGGACCAGGAGTCTGGGTAGTGGGATGCAGGGTTGGGGCTGAAAGGGGCACATCAGAGCAACACAGTAATGCCCACCCTGGGTACATGCCGTGGGCTTTATACACTGGCAGGCTGGGGATTCTGCATGGAGTGCATCTGGATGTGACCTATCTGTTCCCCCTGCTCAGGTGCTGGATTTTGGTTGGCCTGACATGCACACCCCTGCTCTGGAGAAGATCTGCAGCATTTGCAAAGCCATGGACACGTGGCTTAATGCGGCAGCACACAATGTGGTGGTGCTGCACAACAAGGTGGGCTGGACCCATCCCTAGGGTGTGCAGTCATGGGGATTGCTGGGGGTCCATGGGAATGGACCAGGGATGGGGCTGAGCAGGCTTAGAGGCCAAGGGAGGCAGGGAATACTGTGGTTTGTGGCTTGGAGTGTGGTTAGATGTCAGCACATATATATAGGTTGGTGTGTATCTAATAAGGTTTGGGGTGTGTGTGGACTGGTGTGTGCATACAGCGACCAGTGTGTGCCTGCCTCTGTCTGGGACAGCCGTGCCCACTTGCTCACAGGCACTGCTGCCCTCATGACACCCCTTCTGTGTGCCCACAGGGGAACCGTGGCCGGCTGGGGGTGGTGGTGGCTGCCTACATGCACTACAGCAACATCTCAGCCAGGTGAGAGAGACATACTGTCCTGAGGTGTCCCTGGGGTCTACTGCTGACCTCCATCCTGGTCGTGCTGGTGCCAATACTTTCCTTCAACCTTATCTGCCCTTTCATTCCCACAGTGCTGACCAGGCTCTGGACAGATTTGCCATGAAGCGCTTTTATGAGGACAAGGTGGTGCCAGTGGGACAGCCATCCCAGAAGAGGTGGGTCCTGGCAAGCCCTCGTAGGCTGAGTTTTGTCCCCAGAGCCAGGGTGGTTGAATGCAGGGTCCAAGGTGAATGCTGTCTGTGGGTCCTGTCCCTGAGCTGCCTGTCTGCCCTCCAGGTACATCCATTACTTCAGTGGGCTGCTCTCTGGCAGCATCAAGATGAACAACAAGCCTCTCTTCCTCCACCATGTCATCATGCACGGCATCCCCAACTTTGAGTCAAAAGGCGGTAGGTTCCTCCTGCCCCTTCCCCCAGCCTGATTCCTCCCCACACTACCATCCCACAGGGAATATTTTCCTCAGTTTCAGTGTCAATTTGAATTTCCCTCTCAGAGACTGTTCACTCTATTAGCAGGATGGTGCCCTTTTCTAGCAGACATGCCTGCGGGGGGGTACCCTCCCCATGCTGGATGGTGGGGTGACAGTGCTTTTCTGTCTGATATTGGGAAGTTGGCACCAGATTGAGATTGGGGTTTGGAGTGCAGCATCCCGCCTGGTGCAGGTACCTCACTCAGATGATCATGCCACCTCTATCCCCAGCCCAGCACTTGCCCTAGGTCCTAAAGGACCCAAACTGGGCTGCAGAGGCATTCCTCTTTCCCGGCTCATCTAGAGCATCCCTTTCTGCCCATCTCAGATGTTGCCCATGGTTGGTGCAGGCACGGGGAGCGGCTGTTTGCCTTGGCTCCCTCCCTGTTTGGATTTCTCCCCCGTGACTAATCCCCGCCGTGGCCCCTCCCCCCAGCTGGCTAATAGCAGTGTGCTTTTTCTTCCCTTCTTGATGTCTTCCAGGTTGTCGGCCCTTCCTGAAAATCTACCAGGCCATGCAGCCCGTCTACACCTCGGGAATCTAGTAACTATCTCCTGGCCATGGGGTCTTTCCTCATCCCCGGTATGGGGGGCGTGGCAAGTGGGGGAAGATGGAGAGGGTCAAGGCCAAGTCCCCATGTGGTCGGTGCTCTGTGCTTTGTCTATTCGGGGTTCTAGGAATTGAAAAAAAAGGGACTTCCTTTTCTGTGGAGGTGGTAACCAGCTGTACTGGGCCATACTGAGCCTTTCTGCTGGGAGGGCTGTAGTGACTCTGCATATCAGCAGAGGGAGCCTGGGGCTGCTCAGAGCCTGGGGCTTGGGAGTGAAGACAGGGATGGGGCCACCTCCCTGGGAAATGAAGGCATTCCTTCAACCTTTTCCCAAAGAACTGCTTCTCCTGCTTGGATTAGTCCTAAGAGTTCTCTTTCTCCAAAAAAAAGATTTTTCTCCTGTTCTAATCTCTCCACAATTTTTTTCTGCCTCTGCTCCTGGGAGCAGGCATTGGTGAAGGCAAAACAGGCATCAATTTCTCCAGGCTCCGAGATGCTCTGCCAGTGCCACACCCCAGTCTGGGACCCCTGGCTCCTGGCCTCCCTGCAGGGAGCAGAGCACCTCACCTCTGGGGTATCCCATCTCAACCCCCTCAGACCAGGGTTTCTCTTTCCTGCAGTCCCCGTTAGCTGAGATTTGCTGTCATTCCAGCCTCGCCTTTCAGTTTTTAATAGACTGTTTATGGGATGCCTATAATAAACTCCAGGTTTATCTTCCCTGTGAAATCCAACTCCCTTCTTCCTTTGTCTGCGGCTGCTGACGCCACCACCCAGAGGCAGCCCCTTGGTGGTACAGTGGGGAGGGGAGAGCTTCTGGCAGGGAAACTGAAGCAGGGAGAATAGTCTTCCCTGAGATTTCTCCTTCTGTGTCCAATGCCCTCCTTGACCTATGGGAGCTGGGTGAATGGCTGATAGCCCAGCCTCAGCACTTGGACCCTTTCCACCCAGCATTTTTTGCACCCTTGCTGAGCTATACCTCAGTTTCCTCTTCCTGTCCTCCTTCCCTTGGGAATGGGTGCCCCTTAGGGTGGTGGATGGGATCCTTCTCAGTCAGTGGGAGGGCCATCTCTGTGCTCTGCACCTTTCCTGGCTGGATTTGGGTAGAAGGATTGGTTAAGGTGGTGCTGGGAGCTGTTGTGGACCTCTGCACTGCAGCTCACATCCTCCTACCATCCCTCTCTGCAGCAACGTGCAGGGAGACAGCCAGACGGGCATCTGCATCACCATCGAGCCTGGCTTGCTGCTTAAGGGTGATATCTTGGTAAGGATCCTCAGCTCAGCTCCCCGCATAGGGAGCAGCCAGGGGACAGGTCGTTGCCTTGCCTCGGGACCCCCATATTCCCTTTTAACCCGCTCTGGGGGCTTATCCTGATGGTCCATCCCACTTCTCTTTGCAGCTGAAGTGCTACCATAAGAAGTTTCGCAGCCCTACCCGTGATGTGATTTTCCGTGTGCAGTTCCACACGTGTGCTGTGCACGACCTTGACGTCGTCTTTGGCAAGGAGGACCTGGATGAGGCCTTCAGAGGTAACCGCCCCAGCACCTCCCTGCTCCAAACTCTCTCATCCTCCTGCCCCTGTAACTCTGGTCTCATCATGGGGTTGTCTGGGCACCCATCCCAGATCCACCCCGACGAAGTGGGGCACCCCTAATCCATCTGCAGGGTGTGGTGGTGCTTGGGAGCTGGTGGCACTGTCATCCTTTTCATTGCCAAAACCAGTACCAATGCAGAGGGACTGCCTGGGTGCTGTTTGGGGGGCTGAGATGTACTCCAGGCAGGGAGTTGCCTCCCAGCCTTAAGCTGGCCTGTGGGCACATTTGGAGTGGCTCTCTGGGTGCAACTGGAATTATGGATGGAGGTGGTCCCTTTACTCTGCTTTCTCCCTGCCAGATGACCGCTTCCCTGAATATGGGAAGGTGGAGTTTGTGTTCTCCTATGGCCCTGAGAAGATCCAAGGTATGGCTGGCTCACTACTGTGGAGGGTCAGAGCTGGATGCTGTCTCCTTTTCCTCTCCTCAGCTGTATCCCCTGCTGCCTCCCTTGCGGCTTCCTCCTGCCCCATTGCAGTCCCTTGTCACCAGGGTAGGACGAGGGGTCCAGACAGTGAGGATGATCTAGAAGCACTCATGGAAGCTCTGTCACTCTTGCTCTTTTCCCCAGGAGGCTGCTCTCCAAAGCACTTTCTGGCCCAGGAGAGAGAGATGGAGTGCTTGGGAATGAAGGAGTCCCTGCCCAAAAAAGTCCAGACTCATGCACACTCACTGTCAACCTGTGTGCCTGTCTCTAGGCAATGCCAAAATCCCTAGACAATCTTGTACACCTTGTTTGTGGGTTTTGATGTACGTCCTTTGCCCATCCATCTCTTGATGCTGCCCTTCCTGTAGGACTTTCTTGCCTTAGCCCACGGCTCCTGCTCTTTTTTCCTTGCACTGCTATCCATCTCCTCCCCCTGTCCCACCCTTGGTGGTTCCCTTGTCACCCCAGCTGACCATCCTGCATCTTCCCAGGCATGGAACACCTGGAGAATGGGCCCAGTGTTTCTGTGGACTACAACACATCTGACCCACTCATCCGGTGGGACTCCTATGAGAACTTCAACATCCAGCGTGATGACAGCGCAGAGGGGGCCTGGGCCGAGCCCCCCCTGCCCAGCAAGCACCTGGAGAAAGGTTAGGGCTCATGGGGCAGTCAGTGGCCAAAGTGTCCTCATGGGAATCCCGCTAACCCCAGGAGAGGGGACACCATTGGGCAGCAGAGGTGGGCACTGATGGTTGCTGCTGGGAGGAATGTGAGTGTGGGATGGGAGAGGAAGATCTCATGGACTTTGCCTCCTGCTGCAGTGCCAGAGAGCTTAGGCTCTTTTTTCAACACTTTTGTTTTTGAAGTCCTCTTTGCATGAGCAGGGTCCAGCCCTGGTTTATGCCCCAGAGATTTTGGAAGCCCAAACCCTAAGTCTCCAGGACCTCATGGGATAATTAGATATCCCAGCTCCTTTCTTGTGGCACAAGCATGGCTGTAGCTGATGTAGCTGTGCCTTAGTTATCCCTGGGGGATGAGAATATCTCACTGCCCTTGAAGAGTCTGCAGCATCTGTCAGAGCTGGGATGAGCCCCTTGAACACCCATTTGCTTGCAGCAAGTCGACTGCCCTCACCCAATTGGCAGGAATGGGCAGGGCTTGTATGTTGAAGGGTGGTGGGCCCCTGTCCCAGTGGAAAGGCTGCCTGTGGCTGAGCAGATGCCTGTGCTTTCCTGGCCTGATCTGGAGAGGCATTCCTAGAGCAGGGACAGCTGCGGTGCCTGATGTCCCTGAAGGTCACTGACTGCTTCAAGTGGGAGCTGTGGGCAACCATGCTTGCATCAAAGGGTGGGGGCTCTGGATGCCTGGAGCAGGCAAGAGTGTCTCTGATATGGTGGTTGAGCTTGACCCCTGGCAGCTGTGCAGAGCTGGCACAGGCACTTGCCTTGGCATGGGATGGTAAACAGGCAGCACGTGATGTCCAGGCTCAGCTATGTGGTGGGGGGATGGGAAGCTGTGGGTCAGACCCCAAGCTGGCAGAGTGCCTTGCAGCCCCCTCCTGAATGCAGAGACCCAAGTACCTCGTTGCATGTGCTTCCCTCTGGCCTCCAGGGCAGAGCTTCTGCACTCCCAGACCCTTGCAGGGCTACCTCAGGAGCCATTTCTGACCTCTCATGGGGGTCTTGGCAGATGTTGGGGCTGCAGAAGTACTCCAAGGCTTCTCTCCGTTCCCTCTTGGGGGTCTCAGCAGGTGTCAGACCTGCAGAGGTATCTCCATGCGCTGACTGAGCTGTCCTCCCTGCAGGGAGGGTGGCAATAGGGAATGAGGGCACGTTGGACTTGTAAACACTGCCCCAGTTTGGAGATGAGCTGGGACTGTTGAAGGGTGAAGCCAGAGGTAGGAGGCTGCCCTCCGACCCATGCCAGCACAGCAGCTGTGAGAAGCCTGTCTGTAGGGGTCTCTCCCTGGGGCACCTCGAGCAGCAGCAAGGAGAGTCAGTGTGGGTTCAGGGGGCTCTCATCTTCCTCCCTCTCTATTGACACATTTCCTCTTACCCAGCCTGTCCCAAGGTGGACTGGGGACCCTGGTGGCTTGCTGTGCAAGGGGGGTCCCTGTTTATGGTTGTTCTTGCCTTATTTGGTCAGGGAATTGCACGCCACATTTTTGGCACCACCAGGCGTGAGCGAGTGGTGTCTGGGGGTGGAGGGGGGTGAGGTTGGCACCGGGACCCACGCTGGGCTGGGATCAGCCGCTGCTCCTTGTCCCTGCCACTGCCTGTCCTGCCACTCGGCGAAGGCTCCCCACAGACCATCGCTGCAGCCCAGGCCAACGGGATCGGCATCGCCTGCCAGACGGTGGGTCCCCCCATGCAGTGTCTCTGCTGATCACAGCTGCTCTTGGTGGAGGTGGATGCCTTTTCTCCAGCAGCTTTGTCTCAGCATGGGGCACCCATATGGGCTGGGGGTGCCTGACAGGGTGGGATGGTCCTGTGGGACCCCGGAGCTGGAGGGGCAGGTGGGTGACTGGGGATGGTGCCTGTCCTGGTGTTCCCCTTGCCTCTGCTGTGCTTATCTGTGGCGACTTGGGGAAGGGGAAATTGAATTGCAGCAAGGTTGTAGGCTGACCAAGCTCCTTCAGAGCAGGGGGCAGTGAGAGTGGGATCTGAACCCCCACATCTTCCTGTCTGTCTCAGGGGATTCAACGGGATTCAGTGGGCAGGGTTTCTGTGTGAGCCACCCCTGTGGCACAGGCTGACCCTGTGAGTGAGTTCGCCCTCCGACTTTGTCTGGGCAGGGTCTCTGCTGTCCACCAGACTTGGGCTTCCCCGTGGTCCTTAGGGAGAGTGAGGTGTGCTAGAATACCCCCACAGCCTGTCCCTCTGCCTGTCATCCATGTCCACACGGCATGGGGAAGACAAGTTGTTCTGCCTGCCCTCCTTCCTCCTCCTTGAAGGGGTTTTGAGGTCAGTGGTGGCTGGATGGCAGATTCCTGCTGCAGTCCCAATAGCCATTTGTTGGCTGAGTGAAGGCTGAAGGGAGGTGATGGTGTGGTTCTTCCTTTGGCTGTTTTTGTGGTAGCCAGCACTGACTCTCCTTCAGGTGTCAGGCTGGTTCCAGGGAGACAAGAGGAGACTGGCAGCTAGATGTGGCACTGCTGGGTTTGCAACTGGTTGGAGGATTGCTGCACGATAAGTTTTGGGGTACTGCAGGTGCTGGTGAGGAAATCTGAATGGAGAACATTTATGTCCTGGTTCAGTTGTGCTGAGAAGGCTAATGCTGATAGAGAATAGGGTGCAGGGGTGGGCATGAAATCAGTGGAGGGGTTATCCCTAAGGTCTGGATGTGTGACTGTTGCAAGGGAACCCCAAACATTGCCAACCTGGGGTGGACTGAGAAAATGCGAAAGGGCTGGCTGTGTGTTCCCAACCCAGCAGCTCCATGTTGTGACTAGCCTTTGAACCCACTGTGGGGTGGCCCTGCCTGCCCCCTCTTTTTACCGGGGCTGGAAGAGGGTGGTTGGGGCCTGGCCAAATCCAACATCTGTAAGAGAATTGCTAAATCCCCACCTGAGTCATGGTTCTGGCATAGAGCTCTTGTGCAGCTCATCCCCACTCACAAGGCAGGGCTGGCTGGGATGGGGACTGGAATAAGCATCCCACCCATCCAGTGAGGAGAGGTCACCGCAGATCCTGAGCCCCATGTGGCAAAGGTCAGGGGGTCCCATAGCCCCACAGATCGAGCTGGATGCTGATCCTGCACCTTTCCATGGGGCAGAAAGCTCCTTGATGGGGTTGCTGTCATTTGTTGGTCTCCCAGGAGGGTAGGCATCTCATGGGGTACATCTTCCTTACTGGAGTCAAATCCTGCCCCACTTACCAGTTGCTGAGTCTGCCTAAGAGGGCAAACCAGGCTGTGCAGAGGGGGAGAGCCAAATGGGCTAGGTGAGAGCTGTTAAATCCATTGCTGGAGTTGCTGGCGGGCTGCTACTCTCCCCCCACAGCTGGATCTGTCCCCTGGCCAGGCTCAATGGGGCTGGGGGAGCACTGTTTCTCCTCTTGCCTTCAGCAGCTGACTAAAGCTGAAGGAATCTGCTTCCCCCTCCTCATTCTGCCCCTGTCTGCTGCTCTCTTCTCTGTCCACTGCAAGGTAAAGGCTTGTTGGGGTGAGCATTTTGTGGGACAGTGGTGATGTGGCTGGGCTGGAAGGGGATCCACAGAGGATGTCCCCCTTCTGATTATTGCTCGTGAGAGAAATGCTGGAGCATCTACAGGCTTGGCTAGACATTTCAGCTGGAGTGTGACTATTCCCAGGGCATGATCTGTCCTCTGACCTGGTATTTAGGGCTGTTATGTGGAGGATGGTGGAGTCTGTTTGCTCCGGGACTGGGAACCAGGCAAGGCTGGCATGCAGGGAGAGAGACACTGGCTGGTGAAAGCAAAGTCCCTTCTCTTCTGCTTTGAACTGTCCTTGAAGTCAAAGCTTGAAGTAATGTGTATGTGGAGGGCTGGGGCTGTCCCCAGGAAGGACTGTGGAGCTCTGTATCTGCCCTGCAACAGCCACACAGCTGGGGCAAAAAGTAAGGCAGAGAAGGAAGCAAACTTGGAGGTTCTGGGAGGATGCTGGCTTGGGAGCAAACAGGGCTGTGAGTCAGGGGGCCGGCTGGAAACACTGCTCTCATCCCCTGCCGTCATCCATGGGGGTGTGGGAAATGCACGATTTCAAGGATTAGAATGGAAGGGGCCTTGTGTTTTGCTATGTTGGAACAATTGAGTGGAGTCCTGAACATGGGTTCAGGCAGGGGCACGGACATGGGGTGGGTTTGCTGTCACCCGGATCAGTGAATTTGCAGCACCATCCCAGCACGGATTTTGCCTGGGTTGGAGCAGTGCGGTCTCGGACAGCTCTGGAGTGGATGGGATCCATGCCATACCTCCTACCACAGGACAGGGCAACACATGCATCCTGAAAACAGTGCTGGTATGTCCATGCTTTGCCCATGGTGCTGGCAGAGGGTTGTGAAAATGGGTCATCAGAGTTGGATGTCCATGGCTACTTTCCACCCCTGTTTGGCCGTATAGTTATTTAAGATGGAGAAACTCAGGTCTCCAGCAAGACATTTGGATTTGCAGACCCGGCTGGGTTTCAGCATCACGTGTGGCCTGGAAGGACATTGTCACCCTGAATCGGTCGCTTCTTTTTGGGGGCAGGTGTGATGCGTGCACCCAGGAGCCTGGCAGGGCTGGGTATCTCAAATGACGCGGTCATCCAGCGGGGTGGTGCTCAGCGCCCGGTGGGAGGTGGGTATGCTGTCCAGATGTCCGGCTGTCCGTCCTGCCTAGGAAACAGTTAACGCGGCGGAGCCCTGCCTGTGGAGGAAGTAGTTAATATTCATAGCTGGAAGCTGTCTGTCTGGCTGTCCTCCCTCCATGGCTCTCACCCTCCCCGCACCTCACTGAGGTTAACTTGGGCTGAGGCTGGGGCTTGGGCGGCCCCGCCGCCCTCTCCGCGCCTCTCCCCTTCCCCTCCTGCTCCTCCCTGTGGTCCCTGTGTGGTCTGGCGCGAATGGGAGCGCAGCCGCACCTCCTTGCCTCCAGCCCATCTCCTGCCTCTGCCACCTTCGGCTCCTCCATCCTTCCCTCCGTCTCCCCGTGTTCTGGGGTTCCTCGTATCGCACCCCTTCCGACGCCCTGCCGCCGTCGAGGTGCCCCCCTCTTGGCCCCGCGGGACACGGCGCTGGGAAGGGAATAGCTCCCTCCGCGAGAGGGAAAGCAAAGCCGAAGGGACAAACTCCAACCCAAGCCAGCGCCGCGCCGTCGGCTCCTGTCCTGGACGGACACACGGAGCCGGCTGCAGACGCCGTTCGAGCTGCCACCGCACCAGGTGCCCCGGGAAGGCTCTGGTTCTGGAAGGGGTGGAGGAAAGGGATTTTGCTGCCTGCTCTTTCCCTTCGCCTGGGATCTTTTCTTCCCCATCCCTTTGGGTAAGTCCTGACTTTGCTTTTCGTTGGGCTGGGGAGTGGGTGGGGAATTCGTGGCTGTGGTGACCCATGGCTCAGAGGCTGTTTTTGCTCCTTGCCATTGTATCTGGACATGGGATGAAATCAGAGGTGAGGAGGCTAAGCTCTTGCCCATAGACTTAACTCTCACCTTCGTCCTACAAAGGGTCCTGGGACCCCAGGATCTTCCTTGCAGGCTGATGCTCTGGAGATGCCCTGGGGTCAGGGCTCTGGGTGGTGAGAACTGAAGGCAGCAGGTGGAATGCTGCTGGGGGCAGGACAAGGGGAGACACGACGGTGCCTCAGCCTTCTGCACCGGTGCAGAACCCTGGAGAGGATTTGTGCTGGTGTGAGTTTCTGTATGGTGCACCTCACTGCTCCTGAGTCAGATGGCTGGGATTCTGGGGATGCAAGCTGACCCCTTTCATGTTGTCATGCTTGTCCTGGACCAGTTTGTTGCTAAGTGCAGGGGAGGGAGAGGACAGAGGGTTTCCCTGCTGGGGCAGCAAGCCTGGCAGCAAGGCTGGGACCAGACTGGGCTCAGCGCTCCCACAGCTGCCTCCATACAGCCAGAGCAGATAGAGCCAGAGCAGAGCTGTGTCTGGGGCTGAGCCCAGGGCAAACCCAACCCACAGTGGGATGGCACAGCCTGCCAGGCTGGAGCTGCTCTGACCTTCAGGATGAAATCTGACCTTGCTGGGAGCTGCACACACTTTGCAAATGGGGTCCAGGGAGCCTGCTGCTTTAAGGATGGCTGCTTTAGCTAAAGCAGTCTGTCCCCTCATCCCTTAGTCTTTATTTTATTCAGCTTCTCAGGTGACAAGCAATAGATAGTCATATGAGCAATAGTGCGGCTTAAGGGTGGCGGAGGGGGCCTGGGAATAGCAGTGAGGAGCAAGATTTGTCTCATGGCATCATGAGACATGGGTATGTGGAGTTGAGGACAGGATGAGCAGTCAGGTGTGGGGGCAGAGCAGCCACAGGATGAAAGCTTCGCTGATGGCGGAGGCGTCACAACCCTTCCTTACTTGCTACACTGATACTGCTCTTAGGCAGATGGTCACCAGAACTCCCATCTCCTAGCCTGGACAGAGAGTCTGGGGAAGGTTGAACAGGGTGCTCGGCACTTTCTTGCTCTGCCGTGAACTTCATTCTGCCCCATTGTGACCCCTCTTGGAGACATTTCTCCCAGCCATGGGGCAATGCTCAGCCCAAAGTGTAATTAAAGCCTTTGGCATATATTTTCGCTGTTGACCCTACATGCTTTCATTTGCATTTATTTATTCCTTTTTCCTTTCTATTCCTCTGCCCTATTTATCCCAGCCACCACCCTGGCTTTTGCCCTGTTTCCTAAGATCAGCCAGCATCCATTGCTGCCATGAGACAGGACGGCTGAGCCTTCTCCCCCTGTATCCCAGCAATGTCAGCCTGTCCAGCAGACACACTGCTTTTTCCTTTCTCCCTCATGGAGAAGGTTTTCTTCCCTTTCTCCCCCTCTTTCTCTGAATGGGAGGTGTTGGGGAGTCAAATGCTACCAGTTCCTGGCTATACTGGCTGGATGAAGGAGCTCTGAGTCTCGGGGAAAAATTGTCATCCCTTCCTGCACCGAATGCCCAAAGAGGAGCTTGTTGCATGGTCCTGGGACATCTTCAAGCCAAGAGGAGGCTTTGAGGCTCAGCTGCCTCCTTGGGATACTGCCAGTGGAGATTCAGGAGTGGAAAATCAGCAACAAAGAGGGAGCTTTGACTTGGTAGAACTTGAGCTCCATGTTATTGTCCCCCTCTGCTTTATGGTGAGGGGAGTTGGTGCCACAGGAGCTGCTGGAGTGCGGGTGCGGTGATGTGGGACTGGTTAAGCTGTCCCAGCTCGGAAGTGTTTTACTTGCAGATAGGACTGCTCTGATTTCACACTATCGTGTTAGGGCCATCTTCCGTCCCTGAGTCAGCTGCTTGGCCACCTGCCAGGGAAGAGTCATTTTTTCCTCCAAAAGAAAGCGTTTAACACTGCTCGCGGGACCTTCCAGGAAACCTCGGCAGGGAGATAGAAAAACAAGAGCCTGCAGCCTGGCTGCTGCTGCGCTTGCTCTGGCAGAGGAGACACAGATTGGGGACCATCCCTGTTGCTCTCAGTGGCCAGGGTTCCTCTGTGTCCCCACAATCTATCTACCCCACTTAGAATGTTTTAAAAGGTGCTGCTGGTTGTGATGTTGATGCTGCTGGGGGTGATGGGAGCTGGGGGCCTCAGAGCTGAAGTGCAGGATTGCTGGTGGTAATGCTGCTATGCCCTGACTACCTCCAAGCCTTTTGGGGGTGCAGAGCCAACTGCCCACACTGGACTTAATTCAAGGTGCCAGTGCCTCCCTTGGAAGGAAATGCTGCATGTACAGGGTTGGGCAGACGTGCTGTCTGTGTGGGAGCTTTGGGGCAGATCGACCTGGGCTGAGAGAGGAAAGGGGAAGATGAGAAAGTATGAGATCCTCTCTGTAGCCAGGGAAGAAAATGTCAAGGATGTCTGGCTGACTGAATCCATGCATCATCTGGGAGGAGAGTGGGCAGGGGAGAGGGAAAATGGGTCTGTGGTTCATCTGTCCTTCCCCCCTGGGCTGAGTACATCCATCCAGCTGGAGACAGAACGAGCTATGAGACCCTATCTCGACTGCCTTCGCCTGTCCTCCTACAGCCCGTGGTGCGTCTCCTCTACCCTCCCCGGTCTCCCTGGTGCCACATGGCCCTTTGGGGCTGTCTGAGCCTTGTGGAGCAGTGACAGCTGATGGTGTGGGTAGCCCCAGCCCTTGCCAGCAGTGGAGCGGAATTGCTGGGAATGATGCCTGGAAGCAGGGCAGGGGATATTTGATGACTCTCAGTGGAGCAGGCAGTGCCTGCATGTGAACTGGGAGGATCTGGGAGCATGGGGATGGGGGGGATCCGGCTCCGATGTCTCTGCATGGTGGCGCCCGTGGGATTGTGGAGGGTGCCGAGGAGACGGCGATGCTGGTCCTTAAGCGTTCTGGCACACAGAAGAAATCGAAACCACCAGCTAATGGGACCCATTAGCTCCGTGCAGAGAGCCAGCAATTGATCTGGGGTCTCGTGTTCATTTCTCCCCCTGCAGAGGTTGGGCACACGCAAGGGCCCCTGGATGGGAGCCTCTACGCTAAAGTGAAGAAGAAAGACTCCCTCCACGGCAGCACCGGTGCCATCAACACTGCCCGCCTCCCACTCTCGGCAGCGCCCAACCACGTTGAGCACACACTGTCAGTGAGCAGCGACTCGGGCAACTCCACTGCCTCCACCAAGACTGACCGGACGGATGAGCCAGGGGTGACCGGGGTGCCCACTAGCCAGGCGGTGCTGAGCCCCGAGGAAAAGCAGGAGCTGGATCGTCTCCTTGTTGGCTTTGGCTTGGAGAGTGCACCACCCATGCACAATCACGTGCCTGGCCCCGTGCCAGCACGCCTGCCCACCATGCCGGGCCGCCATGTGGTGCCGGCTCAGGTGCATGTCAATGGGAATGCTGCAGCGCTGGTGGCTGAGCGGGAGACGGATATCTTGGATGATGAGCTGCCTAACCAGGATGGGCACAGTGTGGGCAGCCTGGGCACACTCTCCTCCTTGGATGGCACCACCACTGCCAGTGAGACTGGCTATCAGGAGGCACCCCGTGTAGGCAGCCTCTCCTCCTTGCCCAATGGCCCCTCGAACTGCAATGGGGCCGAGAAGCTGCTGAAGGAGGGGTTGTATGATGGTGAGCCACTCTCCAATGGCAGTTACCCCTACAACAACCAGAATGCCCTGATGGGCCACCACCTCCGTGACCCGCTGCCTTCCTTGCGGCCCTCAGCATCCACCCAGGAGCATCTGGCTGGCTACCCACAGCGCCCCGCAGGCTCCCACACCCCGGGCTGGCTACAGCCTCAGCCGCTGCCCAGCTCCCAGCCCTACCTGTATGGCTATGACCACTCTGGAACCTACCGCTCCCGGTCCTTCCCGGCAGTGGACACTGCCAAGTATGATGTGAACCCAGCACTGCCCCAGGCCCCGGCTCGCAGCACAAGCAGCCGGGAGGCTGTGCAGAGGGGCTTGAATTCCTGGCAACAGCAGGGAGGGAGCCGACCACCTTCCCAGCTGCAGGAGGGCGGCATGGAGAGCCACAATCCCAGCATTTCCAGCTGCAGCCCCCAGCCCAGCCCACTGCAGACGGTGCCCTCACACAGCCACAGCATGCCTGAATTCCCCCGGGCGCCCTCTCGCCGGGAGATTGAGCAGTCCATTGAAGCCCTCGATGTCCTCATGCTGGACCTTGCACCTGCTGTTCACAAGTCACAGAGTGTGCCTGCCACCTCCCGCCAGGACAAGCTGGTGGGATCCCTGCCCTCTTCCCTCTCGACCCAGCCCGTTGCTGGCCTCTATGCCCAGCCAACTCCTCAGGTGGCCCAGATGAAGTCCTTTGGCACATCTGTGAGCCCCATGGTCTGTGAGCCCAGGGGTAAAGCCTATTCTCCCGGAGAGCTGGACTATGGGGTGCATGAGTATCGGGAAACCTATTCGCCCTACAGCTACCAGCTAGCACCACTGACGGAGACAAGGAGCTACAGCCAAGCCCCGACAGGAACACGTGTGGGCACTCTCCCAGTCAACATGTCCTACAGCCCTGTGGGGTCTCAACAGCTCGTCACCTCCTCCCCACCTTCCCCCACTGTCCCAGCACAAACCCAGATGCCCCTCAAGGGACCAGAGAGCTATGAAGACCTGTCGAGGTCGGCAGAAGAGCCCTTGAATCTGGAGGGTCTGGTGGCCCACAGGGTAGCAGGTAGGATTTTTTGATTCCTTGGGGGAATGGGGAGGAACGCATGTCCCAAGGTACCAGAGCCTGTGGGGGTGGCATGCATGGTGGAGCTGGGAATGAGTGATGCGGCAACTCCTCATCCATGCAGGATCTGGGCTTGGGACTGAGCCACCTGCCATGGAGGCATGGTGGGCTGCATGGGGACAGCCTGTGCTGCTCCTCTTTTCTGAGATCCCCCCCTTGCAGCTTGCTGCGTGCAGTAGCATTGCCCAGAGGTAGGAAGGAGGGCCAAAGGTGTCAGACCACCCCCCATCCTCACCCTTTTAGGGTACAGGATTAATCTGTCCCGGGTGGCAAGGCCATTCACTGGGTCTCAAGGGTCTTACTCTCTTTCGGGGAGAATATGGCAGGGTTTGGGAAGATGTTTGCATCTCTGGTGGAGGGTGTCCTGCTTGGACGCCACTTGGACATAATACCCTCCCTGAGTGGAGCATACTCAGGTGTAAGATTGCAGTAGAAAACTTGCCTTGTGTTTGACATAGGTGGGCTCATCCCTGATTTCAACCTCTGCTTTCCCTGCTTTGAAGTGCTGGGTTTGATGCTGGGACCTCCTCCCTGGGCAGCTGGGTTGCTGCTGGAATGCAGACTAGGTTGTTGTCTGGCAGCTGTAATTCTACCCCAGTTACCCAGCCAGCTTGGCCTGGGATGGTTTGAAGCTGGACTTAGCCTTGGGGTAGTGGTCAGGGCCTGGGAAGACATTTCCCAGCCCTGCCAGAGGGGTTTGGTGCATGGCTGGGTGCAGAGTGTTGGTTCTGTGTCTGGGTGAAGGCATTAACTCTGTGCTGTGGAGGAGAAACTGCATCCTCTGATCCCCTGCCCTCCTGCAGCTCCATCTCAGGGGCTTTGGGGACACAAGAGTGTCCCAGGACCCCAGGAAGAAGGTGCTATGGCCCTGTGGCAGTTTAGTGCCCTCCCTCCCTGCTTCTTCGGCTGCAGTTGTTGAATCGTGGAGCGACATTTGGGAAGGGTTCGGGGCTGTGGGCCAGCTCGTGATGCTGGGCTTGGCAGCTCTGTCCTTTCCAGCTCTGTGCTCAGTCCAGAAACTTGCCCGGCATTAGAGGGAGGGGGAAGAGGCTTGGCTGGAAAAATTCAACGGCACCAACCTCCCAGAAGTGGGGGCTGAATCACAGGGTGGGGGGCAGGCGGGTGCCAGTGGCAGGGATGGGAATGAGGAGGGTCGCAGAGGTGTTGGAGGAAGTTTGCATGCATCTGAACCTAACCTCAGTGATCCAGACCAGATTCATAAAGGGTCACGAGGCTTTTGCAGAGAATTTAAACAAACCTAAGAACACATGGATGCCCAAACCACACTGTGTGTCTGGACTTAATATTATAAGGAGCACATGCCTCGTCTCCCCTGCCGCCCCATATAAGTATAAAAAATGGGCTGCAAAAGAGGACGGTTCTAAGGAGAGGTGAAACAGTATTTGAAGTGTGTGGGAAATGGATGTTTGATGGTGTCTACCAGAAAAACCCATCTCCTCAACCCTGGGTTTCGGGCCTTAGAGCTGTACTGGGGACACTGTCATCCCTCTGCAGTCACTGGACTTCCCGGGGAGGAGAGGGGCATCTGGTCCTGAGCCAGTGGCCACCTGTTTCCAGTGGAGCTGGGCCATCTGTACTGAGGTGGGGACAGTGTAGGCGGCCTGACCTCTGGCAGGATTGAGGTGTCCTGAAGGCAATTTTGGGAGTGACCAGCCGACGGGGACAGTGGGGCATGGATGGGTTTGTTTACATTCCCTGCTGCTATAAATTGCCTGCATGTACTAGTGTAGAGATGAGGGGCATCTCACACCTCCTCTGTTCTTGGTGGGGGAGTGCTCCCATTCCCACTTCCTGCTGAGATGGAGGAGAAGAGATGGTGCAGAGCATCTCCCCACAGAGAGGAAGCGATCCTGTCATCCTTTAAGTCCCCCTTATCTCCCAGCAAGCAATTTGGGGTCATCCCTTCTTGTCCCAGCCTTGAGCACTCCGTGATGGATGGAACCTGCACGGTGCCATTCCCAAGGGAATATTGATGGGGCGTTTACGGTGTTGCACAAGGCCATGTGTGGCTGGGAGCCACCACTGATTTTTCATGTGGGTTTATGTGGTGCCCTGAGACATGCAAGTTGTCTTGAAAGCAGCTCCTATCAGGATCTAAGTTTCCTCAGTCCCCAAGTGACCCCAGACTCATCTGTTGGAGCCCAACTAATATTTTCTTTTCTTTTTTTCTCTCTCTCCCTCTCTCTCCCTCTCGTATCTTGTGCCATTTGTCCTGTCTGCCCCTTGCTCTCTCTATGGGGCACTGTGTCTGTCCTCTGTGATATCCCACCCTCCTTGCACTCCCTGTCCTGGTATGCTGGCAGAATACAACGCCAAGCTCAGGGAACTCAACAAGAGCATCAAAGTCCCCCGTCCTTCTCTGAACCAGCAACGGTCCTTTTCCGGTTCGTTCATTCCACCTCCTTCCTCATCCTTCAACTTTCCCCATCCCTCATTCTCCTTCTCTCTCCTTTATTCTTCCCTCTCATCCTTCCTTTTCCCATCTTCTCTCTCTCCCCCTCTCTATCTGCATGCTGAGTGCTCTGTGTGTTGCATGGATGTGGGATGGAGGGAGGTTCAGGAGACCCTCCTCATGCAGGATTGATCTCCTTTCTTAGCAGAGTGATGGTCAGGGCTCCCCTTGATCTTCACCAGTGATGGGGGAGCCCCTGGCCTTGGGCACAGACTCCCCTGCCCACGCTTGGTTTTGCATCTCATCCAAGCCTGGCAGAGCTCACTGGTGAAGTTTTCATTACTGGCCCAGATCTTGACCCTTGCTCCAGCCCCTCTAAGCTTTGCCCTGACCGTGGCTCACCCACTGTGGAAGCAAGGGCTGGGGTGCAGCTCCACAAAACCCAGATTTAGCCAGTTCCCAGCCCAACAGGGTCTCCCTTGCCTCAGTTTGGGCATCCCCTTGTGTTGGTCTGAAGCTGGGGGTTATGGTCTACTGAGGCTGGATTTTTGGTAATTTGACTTTTGCTCCTTTGGAGGTGAGTCTGCCCTGGCTGGTCCGTGCTGGGAACATGCTTGGTGCTTGTTGTTCTCCTGCTTGTCCCAGGGCAAGCAGGAGGAGGGAGATGACCTGGGGCTGGGGAAAAAGAGTGGGATGAGGAGTCACCAGCTTTCTGTGTGACCTTTCTTTCCCCATTGGCTCCTTGTTTCCCCCTCAGGAGGACCAAAGAGGTTTGAACCCTCCCAGTCACAGAGTAAGTTACTTTGTTGTGCCTATTTGGGGTGATTAGGCTAGGAGGTGGGGAGCAGTAGGTGTGTCTGTGCCTGGTAGGATGGGGTGAGTTGGTCTCTAGTGGGGAGTGAGTTTGCATCTCTTTTCCCTGGGTGCTGTGTGTCCTTGTCTGGCTTTAAATGCTCAGTGCCACATCCAGAGGGCTTTGTTCTTTCTTGTTCATCGTGGGGATATCACCCAGCTCTTGCCTGGCAGTAGTTCCAACATCTCATTCCCCAAAATCAGTTGCCTCCTGATTTGGCCTAGAAACTTGGCTCCATAGCCACAAAATGACCTGGGTTTGCCATCCCTACTGTTTCCTCCTTCCCTTGCTATTTTGCTCCTGCTCTTCCCCATCCCTAGAGCTGTGCTGAGTCCAAGGGCAGTGGATTGGTACCAGGTTAGGGACTTAAAGAGCAGCGGAAGGGATGACAGACCCAGAGGTGTTGGGTGCAGAGGAGTGGGGTGCAGGATGCTGCTCCCTATTTGTGAAGGCAAATTTTGTGTCCTGCAGCTGGCCAGGGCATCCTTGGGAGTCCACTGGCTAAGGGAGTCTGTATGTCTGCTGAGCGGGCACAGCAAGTGAGGGAAAGTAGAGTTTGTTTTTCAAGCATAGTTTCCAGCCCATAAATCTCCCAGGGGGTCGGGGGAGCCATGCTCAGAGCCTGGGTTTCCTCCAGGCTTTGCTCCGGGCGGCCTGTGAAGTTTCCCACTTTCCCCTCCTGAACAATGAGTCCCTTTTTTCCTCTCTCCTCCCTCCCCTCCCTGCAGCCCTGGCCCCTTTCCATGTCTGGGGAGTGGAGCAGCCAAAGCTTGGTGAGCTCCTGGGTGTCCCAGTGGGCCAGATCCAGCACCCTGCTGCTCTCTGACATGCAGCCCTGGGGATGGAGCAGGGGGACCCAGTTGCAGATGTGTGAAGTGCACTAATAGCCAGGCTCTGGCAATCTGCTGCTGTTAGGGCATCCCAAATGGAAACTGCAAAACAAGACAGGCATGCACAGCTTGAGGAGCCAGTTCCTGCCTCTCTGAAGTGCTTGGGCCCTGAAGCTCATTGTGGGATAGGCAGAGAGTGCAGGAGAACCCATGGTGCACAAAGTGGAAGGAAAAAAAGAAAATGTAAGAGTTTACCTTGTTTTTCCCCAACATCTTGTTTCCCCCTATGCTCACAACTCCAGGATTCACTCCCTTACAGTGGAGAGCAGGACAAAAGATATAGAGTGGCCCTATACAACGCTGCTGATGCCTGCAAGGCAGCTTCCCAGAAACCCTCCCTGTCCCCCTGTTCCCTCCCTGGGTCTTTTTAATGGCTGTACCCCATGCTGGTGAGCACCTGCAGAAGGGATTGGGAGTTGTGTTTCAAAGCTGCTCTTAGTGGAATTTTCCAGGCCGCCTCCGCGACTGGAGCCAACCCTGTTGGCTCGCGTCCCCTGCCTCGCGGCCTGGTCTCCTCTCCCCCCGAGCCGTGATTTTATTGTTGTTGCCATTCACTGGGCTGATTATTTAGAAATGCACCCAGGCCACCTCCTTCCCTCCCGCGCTCCCAGCCCGTTCTCCACTCCCAGCCCTCTCCCCAGGGCCAGCAAAGCTCTGGTGTGGGTGCCGAGCGGTGAAGAGGGGAGGTCAGCGGGCGCGAGGCGAGGGTCCCCTGCGGAACCCCGGGGAGTGAGGGGAAGCAGCTGATGGCTGGTTTTCCTCCACCAGCCCGTGGGAAAGGAGTTGGTGTTTGAAAAGTGCATTTCCTGGAGCTTGATGCTGGCCTCTGTCTTTCTTTTTTTTTCCTTTTTCTCTTTTTTATTTCCCTGGTGTGCTGATCAAGGGGAGATTGAGTGCTCACTGCCTCTGCAGGAAAGATGGAGGTGACAGCTGTCACCTCTGCTAGTGGGGATGAGTGGGTGCCAGGGAGGAGCAGGAGTCCCATGGGACTCTGAGCTGTGACTGATGCTCTGTGAGATTCCTGTGCACGGAACCTGGCACCATCATCCACGAGCCAAAATTAACCTTCATCAGGTGAGATAGAGAAGAGAATGTGTTTGGGCCCTGTCACATTGTGGGAGAGTTGAGCCCCCCTGTCCTGTGCCACCTTTGTCCTTGTCCTTGCGTTTTACCCCAGCCAGTGGGCATCTACTAGATGCCACAGGTCAAGAAACCCTTTCTCCTGTGGTGACTTGCTCACTCTCTTCTTCCCTCCAGACTGTGGACATTGGTGGCTCATACCACTGGGATCTGGGCAGGAGATCTGGGGGGAGATGGAGAGGAGATACTGATTTTCCCATTTTGGAATGGCTTTGCACTGGAGACAGATCAAAGGTGCTTTGTTGGGGTTCCCTCCACCATGCTTGTGTTGGGTTCTTTGTTCTTGATGCAGTGCTCCCTCTGCCTGGGGGACTCACAGAACCAGGCTTTATCTGTGGTTGAAGCCACATCTGGCTGTGGGAGCAGTAATGCAGCTGAATGCAGCTGTCCTGGTGCTGGGGGATTTGGTCATTCCCACTGTGATGCTGTTGGGAGGTCCTGTTGCTCTGCAGCTCTGCAGTGTTATCTGGGCTATTGCCCGAGTGTTCTTTCCCTGTGCACCTACTGCAGGTGGTTCTTGTCCCTGAGAGTCTGTTTGTGCTTGGGAGGGCTAGTGCAGTGATTCAGCCACCAGTCACAATCCTGCCTTGCTTTATGGCCTGGTCATATGGCCACCACTGCTCAAGCTCAAAACTGGTCGTGCTGGTCTGGGGGTTATGTTCAGGTGAGTACTGAAGCTGCCATCTCCACTGGGCAAAGTCCCTTCTGTGGCACGCAGCCCTGGGGAGACATCTCAGATAAGCTCTGGAGCATCTCCTGCTGGTCCCCACCTCAACTGGCACCTCCTCACCCATCTTCGACCCTGTGCTTGCCCTGCAGGGGTGCAGTCCCGGGAGAAGCCTCCAGAGGAAAGCACTGTCCCTGCTCGCAAGCGGACCCCCAGTGACAGCCACTATGAGAAGAGCTCGCCAGAGCCCAGCTCGCCCCGCAGCCCCACCGTCCTCTCACCTGAGGTGGTCAGCACCATTGCAGCCAACCCTGGAGGGAGGCCCAAAGAGGTGTGCTGATGTGGGGAAGTGCTGGGGTTGGGGGATTGTCTCGCTGGGGACAGATGACTCCAGGGAGGGGAAAGGTTTGGTTGGCATTTACAACATCCATAGAGTTGGGGATCAGTGATGCTATTTATGGTAGTGGTGGTGGCGGTGAGGAGGGAGAAGGTGAAATCCTTCCCTTTGCCCTCTCTGCCCCCTCCTTGGGGTGTGTCCTGGAGGTTTGTGCCCATCACAGGGACAAGACTGACCCATTCTCCTGCTCTCCTCAGCCTCACCTTCACAGCTACAAGGAAGCCTTTGAAGAGATGGAGGGTCCCTCCTCCACCAGCCCACCCTCCAGCGGCGGTGAGATTTCTTCCCCCACCCCAGCCTTCCCTGTCTCACCACAAACCCCTAACTCCAACACTTGTAAGTGCCGTGGCTCCGGAAGCAGAGGGGCTTGGTGGGTGGCTCTGGGCAAGCCAGAAATTTGCCAAGGGTCAGACAGCTCCAGGCTCCAGACACCCACCACCATGATAACTATTCCTCCTCTCCATCCTCCTCTCTCCTCCACATCCCACTACTCCATGCTGCTGTCAGCATCTCACTTCCTTAAGTATCCCATGCTTGGCACCCTCCTATTTGCTTTTTTCCACCCTCCACTCACTGGGGTTTTTTTGGATGGGATCTCAAGGTGGAATGTGGAGAGGAGCATGCTTTCACTCCATCCTAGTCCTGCATCTCCCCATCTTTCCTTCTGTCATGGCAAGAAGGGAAGCAAGACTGAGGTAGCTGGCAAGTGGGAGGGAGGCAGGAGAGACTGAAGATCAGGAGAGCAGACTCACACACCATGCCACTTCTTGCTCACTGTTTCAAGGGCAGGAGGAGAAAAAGGCTAGGATGCATGCCCTTTGCATGCAGCTTGTCTCTGCTCCTCTGGTGCAGCGTCCCTACTTTCTGACTAACCATAACTGCAGTTGTGGTGGGTTTGTGTGGACTGGGTTTGTGTGACCAGCTTGAGTGGTGAACCCTGATGAGCCGCCACATGTTGGCACAGCACAACACAGGCTGGACCAGTGCAGTGGAGCAGCCAGTCAACTGGGAAACCCATCAAAAAGGCGGCAGCAGCCCCCATCCCCTCTAAAATGCTTTTGTAGGCTGAAGGCTGAGGGATGCTCTAGGGCTGAGGATGCTTAGGCTAAACGCAGTCCCCTCTGATGCCATGTCTCAGCCCATGAGGTTTGGGGCTGTTTTATTCTTCACTATTGTTCTTCTTTCCCTGCAACCCTTGGATGTTTGAGCCCAGTCTCGTGGGATGCAGTGACTGAAGTGTGGGAGTGTCCCCGGGGTGCTTGGCAGCTCAGTAATGGCCCTGTTGTTCCTGGGGACTGAGAGCTCGACCCTGGGGCAGCAGCAGCTCCTTTGGCAGTGGGACAGTGGCTTGGACGATGAATCACTTGCAGAGGTGACAGGAACAGCTCGGCTGAGGTCGTGGCCCCAAAGCAGTGCTGCTTAACCAGCCAGGGAAGTCTGGGAAATTTGAAATTGCAGTTTTCTGGCTTTGCCAAAGTGCCTCTGGGGCATACAGGAGCCATTCCCCTCTATGGTCCTGGGAGAATTCCTAGCCCTGGGAGAACCCTGCTGCTCACCAGCCAACTGAGGTGTGAGCTGACGTTGTGGCTTTTGATCAAATGAGTTTAGCGAAATCAGACACTTACTGGGGAAGATGCTGCTGTCTTGGTTTCCCAGGGACTTGTCTGCTCGGCTGCTGGGGGCACCTGGCCTCAGGGCAAGGATCTGGCTTTCCTCTGAGCTCCCATCACCCACTGCCTCCCGGCCTCGCCGCAGGCCCCGTTCTTGTGCCACCAGTCGGGGACATTCAAGCACTTCTTGGGGTTTATGCCCTTTGATCCCTCTTCCTGAAGATGATGCCTTGGGTTTTGCCCTTGTGTGGGAAAATGCAGCATGAGGGAGATGGGGCAAACCCAGGAGGTAGGAGGGGAGAGGAGCTGCAGTCTGCTTAAGGAGGTCTGCCCTGCCCTGTGAAACCCCAATGCCATCCATACCATAACCATACATACATAAACAGCTCCTCCTGGTATGTATGTATGGACATGGGTGCAGACCTCACATGTGTGTTGCCACCACTCATGTGAACATCCTCACCCACTCATTGAGCTGGTCTGGAGGGCAGGGTTTTTCTGGCAGTCCTTCTGTCCTTTTCATGGGGATGAAGAGCTGCTCCAGGACAGTTGGATCTCAGCCAGATGTGGGGATTGGCAGCGAGAAGTTCAGGTGTGGAAGAGCTGGGCTGGCAGAATGGTTGCTCACATAGAGGGAATGAAAGAGGCTTCATGTCTGTGTGGGGTCAGCGCTGGGAATTGGAACTGGACCTCTGGTGGGAATTACGCTGTTTCTCCATCCTGTCAGCTTTGTGATGGGGCAGAGTGCTTGTTCCCAGTCACCTCCCACCCTGTGTCCTCTCCCAGATGGAGAAGAGGGGTCAATGTCCATCTCCAGAGTGATGCTTCATACAAGGGCATCTCCATTTCCCAGCAGCCATCCCTTGCAGCCAGTGGGTGGGATGGGTTATGGGGACTCTCAACCCATGGGCATCTCCTGCCTTTCTGAAGCTTCCCCTCACCCCTCCATTAACATTCTTGTGTCTGCTGTTCTGGCAGTGCGTTCTCCTCCCGGCCTGGCCAAGACCCCGCTCTCAGCACTGGGGCTGAAACCCCACAACCCAGCTGAGATCCTGCTGCATCCAGTGGGAGGTGAGTGCGGGCACAAGGACTCCAGGCAAGTTTATTTTGTGGAGCTGTCTGTGAGGATACCCCTGGAAGCATCCCCTATCTGGAGAAGGCACTCTTTTGGGGCCAGGTGGCTGTGAGGGTCCTTGTCTCCTTATGTGAGGACTCTGGGATTTTGTAAGGGTGGGAGAATTTGGTGCTGCTATGGTGGGCTCAGCACATCAGGGTCTTCAGTGATGAAGGCATGAAAAACCCCGTGCTTCTGTTTCCTGCTCAGCCCCATTTTCTTCCTTCTCTCACCCCCCTCCATTCCTCTATTCCTTCTCCTCCCTAGCACAGCTGGAGACAGTTTGCTCTGTGGGAGCTGAGCCTGTCAGCCAGAACAGTATCCAGAGATCTTTCCATCCTGGAGAGCAGTCCTTGGGTGCAAAGGTCCTGCTATCCTGAGGACGTGTCCTGCAGTAGCCTGCCAAGACAGACCTTGCTGCTCCCTGGAACACAGGGCTCCTTCCTGAATCATCTCAGGGCTGAGCATAACCTTCCCAAACCCATCTGAGACTGGGGGGCACAGCTTGGTTGAGCCCACCCAGCAAGACCCTTCTTACTCTGCACTCAAGGGCAAACTGATGCTTTTTTGGTGCTTGCTGGGCTTTTTGGAGCAGCCCAGTGATTACTCTCTGCTGCACTGTTCCCTCTTCCCCATCTGAATCCAGCCCCCCTGGGTTTTGGACATCATTTCTGGGATGCTGAGGTGAACCATATGGGATGTCTGGGAATGGGGATCCAGTTTGGAGCACAGTGGTGTAGGGCTCTCCTTTGTGCTCTGTGTCCCCCTGCCTGAGCAAGGCAGAGCTGTTTAACTCTGATTTCTCTTAATGTCTCACACCTCCCTTCTTCCTCCTCTTCCTGCTCCCATCACTCCTCTGCCTCTCCATATCTCAGAGCTAGAAGGGGAAGCAGGCGGTGACTCTGAAGAAGGTAAGAAAGGCTTTTCTTTCTATGTCTCTTCCTCACTCAACCTGACTGTTGGAACTGTCACTCAGAGCAGACTCTGGTGTTTGTGCCAGCAGCCTTCCCTTGCCCTGTCCTTCAGGGATGTAAGAACCTGAGCCTTGTCTGTCCAGCTCCCTTTTGAGGAGGGGCATATCATACCTTATGTCATGGTAGTATTTCCCAGTGTCCAAGTTGGACCTGAAGGTCTGTCACATTGGGTGGTAGTAATCCATGGGGACTGAGAGCTCTTTGTCAGTGTGTGACATCCTTACCAGTGGCCTGCAGGGGATGCTGGCATGCTGTAGCCAGCTTTGGATGAACCTGGTGGGGTGCTGGGAGCAGCAGTCCCAGTTTTAGTCTCCTGCCCTCCCCTTCTGGCTTTGCTGCTGCTGTTCAGAGTGAAAATAAACCAAAGTGCAGCACAAAAGGTCAGCAGGCGCAGAGGCCGCCAGTGTGCTGCTGGTTCAGCCAACTGGGCAGCAGCACAGCACCAGCAGCTGGTGCACATCTTCTACTGGCCAGGCAGCTACCCAAATTCCCCCCACCTCTCCTGTTTCCAGGCTGCACCTCTTTGGGGATGTCAAGGATGGGGCTGAGCTGGAGTGTCAACTTTGGAGTGACTGTGCTGGTGGAGGAGGACTGCAGGCTGTGGGGTGGCATATCTCTGGAGATGAAGGCTTTGAGAATGACTGTGATTCCCCAGAGTGTTGCCTGCTAGATAACAGTTGTTGGGTGGTTTTGCTTTCTTCTGTAATGAATTTTTGGACCCTCAGTGCTGGTATGAGGAACTGTATGTTCAGGATGGGTTTTGAGGAGAAAATACCTCTTCTTGGCGAGTCCAGTCCTTCCTGTGGCTCTGGTCAGCATTTCTCCTCAGAAGTTCCTCAAAATGCACACAACGCAAACCCGAACATTGCATAGTACTGGAGAAGGTGTTTCTTGAAAAACGTGTTCTCCTTCCAGAACTGTTTTTTCAGTGGTGGCTTCTTGGATACATTAAAGAAAGAAAAACTGAGATAAAACCAGGCTTTTCCTTCATAAGTTCTCCCAAACTTTACCATGGCTGTCCAGTTTTAAGCCTCCAAAGACCCAAACATCACATCTCTTTTTCCCACCAAACCCTCAGGATCTCAAGCTGTGCTATTTCTCTGTTCTCTTGCATGGTTGGTTGACCCCGAAGCAAGGCTATCCAGTGACCCTGCACTGCCCAGGCTCAATGGACACCATGAGCCTCCTGCCCTGCTTCATCCTCTGTTAAAATGATGTTTTTAGGGGTTGAATCTACAGTTCAGAGAAGGGACTGGTGCTTTGCCTTTACAGAGCTCTGGCTTAGGGTCCTCTGTTCCCAGCCACACACTCCAGAAGGATCCCTGTCCCTCTGGGCTCAGCTCAGCAGATCCCAGCTTGCATGCCTGGGCTGTGTATGGGGCTGGGGGATGCTCTGGCAGCACGGGAGCTTGGCTGCCACCTCTGAGGAGGCTTTAAAACAGACTGGCACAGATGCAGTGCTGGGGATTTCTGGCCAGAGCACAGCCGTGCTTGGATTTGGGATTCCCGAACAAATACCCACCTCCCTCGTGACTCACAGCTTCTCTATTCTCTCATCCATCTTCTCGTCTCCAGAGTCCCTTCCAAGAAAACACAAGGAGGAAAGATTGGATTTTTCAAGCTAAAAAAATCCTGCCTGAAACTTCCTAGTTTTTTTTCTTCTCTTTTTCCACCTATTGAACCAAATGTCTGGAACCTGTGCCCATGGTGATGCACCTCACTGTGGCACACTTCCCCGAGCCCCCTGTTCCTGCCCTGCTTCAGCCCCCATGTTTTTAGGAGGGGGTGGCATTTTCACAGCCCTTTGGTCTTAAACTTTTGCAGACTGACTCATATGTACTGTCTGGCTAATTTTAGTCTGGGCTGGGGAGCTGGGGAGGGGAAAAGTGAGTAGCTGTGAAATTAATTTAATTACCTAAGCTGTGATGAATTTCTTGCAGCTGCCCTGGGTGTCCTCCTGGGCAATGCCTCATCCCTGTCATGCATGATGTCCTGCCTTGGTTGCTGGTACCCAGCCCATGCTGGGGTCTGTCATCTAGTTTTAGCTTGGATCTTTCCTCAAGTGAGCCCTTGAGCAGGGCTGGGAAGGGAGATTAGGCCAAGTGATGGACTCCTCCTCCCCTGTGCGGGTAGGGCACAGAGAGGCTGTGGGGGAAGGAGAGGGATCCATGACAATCTTTTTCCTTACACACCCCTTCTCTGGCCCTGAACATGGTTCTGTACACTGGCGTTGGCTGTGAGCAGGCCAACTTGCTGGCAGGCTTAGCCAGATCCTGGCTGTTATGACTAATACTGATAATGTTTGTCATGCTAATTATGACTGCAGAGCTGCTTCAGGCATGACCAGCCTGGAGCCAGGGACCTGCAAGGTTTCCTGGATGCCAGTGGGTCTCACGTATGGAGGTGTGACATGGCTGCAGGGGATGGGGAAATGGGGCTGAAGCTGCAGCCCTCTGGTACAGCTTTTGGAGGGGGCTGGGGGCTAAGGGGGCTGTCACATGTGTGGGGAACAGCCTGGATGGAGCAGGAGGCAGGGAGAAACGTATGAGTGAGGGCTGGGTCTGGCATCTGCCGTGGTTGGTAATGGCCAGCCCAGCCTGCTGCTGCTGGCATGGGACAGCTTGGCGGCTCCAAAGGAAAATTACTTTTCTTGGTTGTGCTCATGGGCTCCGGTTTCAAGCCAGGCTGTGAGAATGTTGGATACTGCAGTGGAAATAGCTGGAGTTGCCCTATGGTCTGCTGCTGGAGATGGCTGGCAGAGGTGGGCCACAGAGGGCAGGGACCACAGGATATCGTCATCGGTCCCATGTGAGTCAGTGCAGGCTGGGCAGAGTCACCGGCTCTATTTTTAGGGGCTGTGGATGAGCAGGGAGCAGGACGTGTTCTGTGTGGCATTCTGGGTGGGAGGTATGCTGACTCAGAGCAGGGTGGAGGGGCTGTGGCATGGGAAGGGATCGTGCTCATGTGCTCTTGGTCCCCTCAGGGAAAGGGGTGGGCATGACCTCCCTCCCTATGCCCTGGCTGAGGTCTTCAGCATTCTTGAAGCAATTTAAAAGTCCAGATGAGCCAGATGTGTTTTTCCACAACCATTGGTGGAATAGGTGTGGGGAAAATGTTCAGCTGGAGGAGCTCAGCTCAAGCTTTTTTCCTGGTGTGAAATGTGGATACTGGGAAGGGCATGGTCCCCTTTCCGTGCAAACTGTAGGCTCATCTATTCCTTCTCTTTTGCCACAGAGCCCAGGAGCTATGTTGAGTCAGTGGCCCGCACGGCCACAACGGGCAGGGGAGGGACCCTGGCAGCTGCTCAGCCTGGAGGTCCAGAGGTGCCCACCAGGAATGGCACCTTCTCCAGCTCCTTCATCGCCCCCAGCCCTGTCTCCACCAGCAGCCCTATTCACAGTGTGGACGGGTAAGGCAGTGGGTGCAGGTCCCAGGGACTGGTGGGGTGGGGCCAAACCCTATTTGGTGGCAGGCGTAGAATCACAGAATCATTAAGGTTGAAAAAGATCTCCAAGATCATCCAGTCCAACCTTTGACTGAACACCACCAAGCCAACTAAACCCTGAGCATTAAGTGCCACATCCAGTTATTTTTTTAACTCCTCCAGGGATGGTGCTTCTTCCTACATTGAAATTGTCTTTGAAAGGATCCTCATCTCTCCATGCAGGATTTGGGGATCACAGCTAACAATGCACCCTAGTGCCTTGAGAACAGAAATCTGAGTCACTGCTGGTGACTTGGTGGCTATTGGACCCCAGAAGCCTCCCACTGGGAACCTGACCCCTGGAGTGGGAGAAGGGATGGGGTCTATGCTAACCCCTAGCCCTCAGTTGGGCTTAGTACTTGTCCTCTAGTGAGATGGAATCATTGTTCCAGTTCACTGTCCACCCTGCCCACAAGGTGTTCTCTACCTGCCCAGCCTGCAAAGGCTGGCACGGCAGAATGAATCATCGATTTTGCTGGGAGCAGAGCTGGAAAAAGATTCTGTCTCCCAGAAAGTCATATTTTGAGAAGTAATTGGGATGCATGGTGGAACTAAAGTTACTGCTAGCTGCTTTCATGCAGGTGTCAGGACCCACTCCAGTGTTGCCTCTAAAGAACCAGGCAGCTGGCTGCCTCTGTGCCTCCCTTTCCCTGTGCATCACTAGCAGGAGAGTGCCAGACAGCATCAGGAATGAGTGATGGAGCTGAATCCTCCTTTTTTTCATTTCTCCTCAGGGCCTCCCTCCACAGCTACCCTTCGGAGGGCAGCCCCCATGGCACGGTTACACCTCCCCATGCCTTGGTTGAGCCCGTGTACCGGTCACCTGTTGGCTCGCAGCTGCCCTCTGCTCACAGCAGCTACCAAAACTCGTCTCCGTCTTCCTTTGCAATGCTCCAAGGAGGGGTCCCAGTCTCGACATACAGCAGCCCTGACTACCCTGATGGCCGTGTTGGCCTCCAGCTGGAACCCCAAGCTCGGCCACAGCCACAGGTCAATGTGGTAGGGGTCCACACTCTGCCAGGGAGCCCTCGCACCCTGCACCGGACAGTGGCTACGAATACACCGCCCAGCCCTGGCTTCGGGCGCAGAGCCGTCAACCCCAGCATGAGTGCTGCTCCTGGCAGCCCTGGGCTGGGCAGACACGCTGTGGCAGCTCATGGCAACCTGGTGGCCCCACCGGGGAGCCCCAGCCTGGCCAGACATCAAGCTGCAGCAGCCACCTCCCCTGGCAGCCCCCTGTACGGCTATTCCAGCCCAGAGGACAGGCACCTGACGTTGTCTCGGCAGAGCAGCTCCTCTGGCTACCAGCCTCCCTCCACGCCGTCCTTCCCTGTCTCGCCAGCCTACTACCCTGGCACGAGCACGCCGCACTCCTCCTCCCCGGACTCGGCTGCCTACCGCCAGGGCAGCCCCACGTTGCAGCCTGCGCTGCCTGAGAAGCGGCGGATGTCGGCCGGGGACCGCTCCAACAGCCTCCCCAACTATGCCACTGTCAACGGCAAGGTGTCCTCACCCCTCTCCAGTGGCATGTCCAGCCCCAGCGGTGGGAGCACTGTCACCTTCTCCCACACTCTGCCGGACTTCTCCAAGTTCTCCATGCCAGGTAAGGGATGCCCTCAGAGGTCCCCACATCTCCGTCCTGCTCAAGGCTTTCCCCTCCTCCTCCTTGCTGGCCGGTGGGAAAGGGCTTGCAGGCATGTCCTGATTTACCCCTCTTGTCCATCCGCAAACCGACAGCACCACTGGGGCTTGGGCCATTTCCTGTGCTTTCTGACAAATCCAAACAGGAAAAACGCCGACCGGCATCGCTGGTGTAAACAGCGCCCAGAGATATGTATGGGGAGATCAAAGCTCCCAGAGACAACTTTTCTCTACTGTGAGGATACACTGACCTCCTGGCCCCATTCCTAGTGGCCTTTACCCCACTGAAACCGTGCTGCAGTGCTGCCTTCTCATTTCAAATGGTGTGCTGTGCCCCAGGTGCCACCGTGCCTGGAACGCCTTTGCTGACTTCCATTACAGGACACTTTACTGACGCCAAGATTGGGCTGATAGGACCAGGTGAATAAAGCTCTGGAGCAGCGGTGGCTCCGGCTGCTGGTCCCGTTTCACAGCCAAGCAGGCAGCCCTTTGTGGGCATGCTGGCACTTGTCCTGTCTCTGTGACTCCTGTGGCCAGGGACCTTTCCCAGCCGGGAAGCATAAACAATTAAAAACCATAGCATTTAATGAGTGCTCTGGAGAGGGGAGCAAGCCTCCTGCCTCTCTGAAGGTGACCAGATAGGTGAGGGTTGATAACAAGTCTCCAGCAGAGATGCTATCCAGCTCTCTGGATTGTTTGCTTCGTTTTTTTTGGAAAGCAGGATGGTTGAAAGTGTTGCCTGAGTAAATGACTTCATGACCAGAGGGCCAGCTCCAGTTCTCCAGTTCTCCACTGGGAACTGTGCCACTGATGGGCACTGAGTGACATATGGTCAGGCTGGGTCTGGGTCTGTTTTGGCCAGGGTAGGTCAGCCTGTCCAGTTCCTCTGCATGGAGCAAAGATAAGGGGGGAACCAAATCTTGAGCATTAGAGAATAGTGAAGGTCCTCTGTAGTCAAAGAATCTCCTCTGGACATACCTCTTTCCTCCAACAGCTTTAATTTCATGTGACCAGCTTCCTTTTAAATAATGAATTCACATTTTGTCTCTGACTATGTGCCAGAGAGTCTCATCTGACACAGCCCTTCGAGGACCCTTGTGCTTGGATTTAGCTTTAGATTCCCAGCAGCCCCATAAGCACTAGATGATGTTCATCCTGTCTGGGTATGGAGGATTGGGTTGAGATTAGTGCAACACGCTGGTGCTGAAAGGAGGTGTAGGTATTAACACTTTAGCCAGCTGTAGATTTTCAGATATGATCTCTTTTAACTTTTCTCATGCATTTTCTTCCCTTTCTTGCAGACATCAGCCCTGAGACTCGTGCCAGTGTCAAGTTTGTGCAGGACACTTCCAAGTACTGGTACAAACCAGACATCTCCAGGGAGCAGGGTAGGTAGATGACAAAGGGTTGGGAGCTGGGGTGTGTCTGGGATCACAGGGATTAGCAAAGATTTCCTTTAGGGGCTGGATTGAGTGTGAAGGTGAATTATGGATGCTCAGACCATTGTAGATGGGGGTTGAAGCCCTGTTCAGCTGGAGGTTTGTGTGTTGTGGGCTCCTCAAACCTCCTTCTTGGTGGAAGAGTGCCAGTCTCCCCAGTGTGCAGTGGATCTATGCAATTTGGGGTGCAAAGCACCCAGGTCTTGAGTTGATAAAGCTCAGAGAGGTCATGGATTCATAGCTAAAGTAAGTGAGGAGAACAAGGAGGGGGCCAGATGGCCTCGGGGGCAAGGCTACAGCATCTCGTCCCTGGTTTCTGCTTGCTCTCCAGTGCTTGGTTGCTCAGAGCTTGGCAGGGTGGGTGTTGGTGCTCTGAGATGCAAGAGCAGTGGAGGTGGGAGATGAGCCTGTACCTGACTGCAGACCCACTCAGGACCCCCATCCAGATGTGTGGTGGGCACAGTAACATTGTGGTGCCTGGCTGTGAGTCTGTGGATTTGGGGTTCCCCATCCCAACCCCCACCTACTGGTGTATGAGGGTGTGTTGGTTCTCACCATGCCACCTCTGAGCTCTGCCATTCTCCCCTGCAGCCATTGCACTGCTGAAGGACAGGGAGCCGGGGGCTTTCATCATCCGAGACAGCCACTCCTTCCGCGGAGCCTATGGCCTCGCCATGAAAGTAGCTTCTCCGCCTCCCACAGTCATGCAGCAGAACAAGAAAGGTATTGTGTGCCCTCTTCCTTCCCACGCCAAGATGCTTTCCATTGTTCAGCTGGGGTGAGCGGGCAACCAGGTCTGCTGAGCCAGCTGTACCGTTGGGTATGTGCTAATGTGGCAGGATTGCTGCCTCCCAGGGCACAGGGAAGCACCAAGCACTCTCTATCATGAGCTGTGGAGGGACATCTGTATCTTGGGCTTTGGTACGATGGAATGGGCACAGCTTCTCCAGCTCACCAACACCAAGGGGAAGCTTGGTTTGGGGTTGACGCTGTGTAAAGGTCCAGATTTGAGGACAGTGTTTGTAGTGGTAGAGACCGTCACTTGAGCTGGAGCACTGGTTTCCAAATGGGACTGCATAGTAAGAGGAGGATGAAGGTGGCTCTGTATGATAATATCCCATCTCTTCCCAGGAGACATGACCAATGAGCTGGTGAGGCACTTCCTCATTGAGACCAGCCCACGGGGTGTGAAACTAAAAGGATGTCCCAATGAGCCTAATTTTGGTAAGTGCCCCCAGGGTACTCTCACATGCGTGGTTGGGTTGGCAGAGCCTTGCCTTTGCTGGACTGTCAAAAGCAGAACTGTTGGGTGTCTAGGAGAGCTTGTAACTGCCTCTTGTGCCTATGGAACTGAATCTTGTGGGCATTGGAGCCTCTGAGGTCGTGCACACTTATGAGAGCACACAAATGTGCTTATATGCATAGGTACATAGTTTTCTGCACACACATATAGGCAAAATGCTGCTGATCAGGGTGGAGGGCAGGGGTTCCTCTTGTTTCATTTATTCTATGAGTAACGTTCTCTGAGGAGCTGCGTGAAGACCTCTACCCCATTCATTGTTCCTAAGGTGACCCTGGTGTCTCTGTTCCCTCCCTGAGCCCTCTGTGGGCATGATGGTTTCAACAGAGGAATTGCATGTGTGGCATTAGGACCATTAATGAAGAAACCCATGTAAAAGACTGTTTCCATCCACCCAGAGCAATGATAACCTAACTGGGGAAGCAGGTGTCCCTGGCCCTGTGCTGACCCATCTCCTCTCTCTCCCCAGGCTGTCTCTCTGCTCTGGTGTACCAGCACTCCATCATGCCCTTGGCTCTACCCTGCAAGCTGGTCATTCCTGACCGAGGTAAGAACCAGGACCAGAAGGCATTGGATCTGTCCTCACAGCCTGTGGGTACGTGGTAGGTTTCCAAGCAGGGAGCAATAGTAAGCATCCCATGTCTTCTAGATCCCATGGAGGAAAAGAAAGACTCTGCGTCAGCCACCAACTCGGCCACAGACCTCCTCAAACAGGGTGCGGGTGAGTAGAGAGGGGCTGTCATAGGGTTAACAAGGCTCAGAGCAGTGGTTGACCCCATACCTGCTGTCTCCCTTTCCAGCCTGCAATGTTCTCTTCATCAATTCGGTGGAGATGGAGTCACTGACAGGCCCCCAGGCCATCTCGAAGGCTGTGGCTGAGACACTGGTGGCTGACCCCACACCCACTGCTACCATTGTTCACTTCAAAGTCTCTGCGCAAGGCATCACCTTAACAGACAACCAGAGGAAGTAAGTCTCCATGGCCTCTTTCCTGGGCTCCAAAAGTCAATGGAGTTGTGGTTCAGGGAGTGTGTTGGTGACAGATGTACCTGGGGTGGCATCAACCTGGTCATGGGCAGGGCTAGGCTTTGTCCTTGACTCGGAACATCCTATGGGAGACCTGTAGAAATGTCTCCTATGCTGGTGGGATTTGGCTGTGGTGGGACAGAGGTGGAGGCTCCCTGTTCCTGACATTCCCTGCGTTTTGTTTCAGATTGTTCTTCCGACGACACTACCCTCTCAACACCGTTACCTTCTGTGACTTGGACCCCCAGGAACGGAAGTGAGTGCCCTAATTTGAGGAAGCATGTGACCCCTACCCCTTTAACTCCCCTTGGCTTCTGGGATGCTTGGAGTAGGGTCTTTGCTTTCTCTGTTCCTCCAACTCTTGCAGAGGGCAGGGATGCAAGGTCCCTGTGGATACTGTGGGGCAACATCAGCTTCTGGTGACTTATTGGTGTCTCCAAGTACCTTCATGCTGAGGGAGAGGTGCATCATTTTTCCATAAGGCCTAGTTTGTGCAAAGCCAGGCTGGCCTTCCAGCATTGATGCAGTGGCCCCCATCATGGCCCTTTCTCTCTGTGGGGTGCAGAAAGCACCACCCCTTACACTTTCTCTTCTCCTTGTAGGTGGACTAAAACTGATGGCAGTGGCCCAGCCAAGTAAGTGCTTTGAGTGCTTCCTATCAGATTCCTCCCAGGTGATATCCAAGTAGCTCCTACCCGTGTTTGAGCATTGGCTGGGAGATTCCATATGCCAGATGGCCTCCTGGCTGGCCTTGTGTGAGATGGGCTCAGCTTCTTGCTGCATGGGTGTTTCACCCAAGCATGAGACCGTGGTCTTGGGGACTCTGGAAGTACCTTTCAGCCCCAAATTCCTGGTCAGAGCAGACATGACTCTTGCTGAACTGACCTTAGTGGAAACTCTTCTAGTAGAGTCAGTGGGAACCAACTTACAGAGCAGACTTGAGGTTATGCTGATGGTGTATGAGCCACCAGTCATCTCTTCCCTTTCCTCCTGTCCTCTCTGTCCTGACCCGTGGGAGCACAAAGCTGCTGGTTGAGCCCATTTCCAGGGGCCAGTTCCCACTAATTTTAGCCATTGTGTTAGTGAAGGAGTTTTTATTAGGATGTCCAGCTGCTTGGATATTTTCCCTCCCCAATTAGAAATGTCATAGCTTGAGCCTCACATTCTGTTCCCCCTGTATTTATAACTTGAGTTTGCACATTCTAATTAAAAAAAAAGGGGGGACATTTTGTTCATGAGGGGAGAGACAGAAATAACCAGATGGTCTCACTCAGCTTCCTGTGTCCTTGCATGGCCTTCCTCTCATAGAGGGTTTACCCCAATGGCCAGCCCATCATACCTCTGGCTTCAAGAATAATCACCCAAACCAAGGCAGTGGTTATCTGGAAGGTCCCTTATTGGGGATAGACTAAGGAGGGTGGCAGATATGTTCAGAGCAAGGGGGGTTTGGGCAAGCGATGATGGAAACCTGGCCTTTAAAGAAACTGCAGCGAAGGGAAGAGGTGATGGGCCTTCATGAGGTCTGGTTTAGGATGTATCCCTCTGTGTTGTGAGAGGTGGATGTTAAAGAATGGAAGTTGGACAAGACCATGCTGGAAGAGGGTGGTGGTATTCCTTGCAGGAGCAATGTTGGAAACCTTGTTGAGCCTCTTGCCTTCTCCCCGCCCAGGCTCTTTGGCTTTGTGGCCAGGAAGCAAGGGAGCACCACAGACAACATCTGCCACCTCTTTGCCGAGCTGGACCCAGACCAGCCAGCTGCAGCCATTGTCAACTTCGTCTCCAGGGTCATGCTTGGCTCTGGACAGAAGAGATGAGCTGATGCTTGCGGGTGATTCTTGAATTTTGGAGAAGGACTTGGAGCTGATCCGAGAAGGAGTGTGAGGAAGTGCATTGTGGGAGAGGGAAGTGAATTGGGGGGGAAAAGGGTTGGAATTTTGGAGGAAAACGGCAAACAACAAAAAAACCCCAATGAAACCCCTAAAAACTCAACACAAGCCAAACACACACATAGAAGAACCAAAACCACGCACCTACATAAGAGAGCCACAAAGTCACGCCAGACAGGATGCATGTCACATCTCAGGGAAGGTGACCAAAGCCAAGGCGGCAGTGAGAGGTGTGTTCCCAGCTTTCAGCATCATGGCCTGAGTGGTGACATCCATTTGGGACTGAATGTGGGACCATGACTGGTGTTTTCCATCTGGGAAAAAAAGAGCCAACTGGCAAAACCCATGGAAGAAGCTCCATCCCAGCAGCTCCATCAACAAATGTCTGCTGTGTGTTTGAAATGACCTATAGGAGATAAGGACGTGGGCTGTGTCTGCGGGACACTGGAGGAGATGCTCTCAGAAACCTTCAGTTGTCCAGCTGCAGAGGAAGGTCTTCACTAGTCCTTTTGCTTCCCCCAAAACCTGCTCACCACTTGCTGGGGACATGGGGGAACTTGGTTCTGAGCCTTCCTGTCCCTGGGGAGCTCAGCCATGGGCTGACCTCCTTTACTGACCCAGAACCTAGTGCCGGTCACAGGTCAGATACTGTGAGTCCACACAGGTGGGTCACAGTGTTTCCCCACCTCCCCAGAGGTGGTTGTGCCCTCCAGCCTGACAGGAGATGTGGGGCCTCCTGCCACCCTTCACCTGGGGAAGGCGGATACTCCCTAGCAACCTGGAGGATGCAGAAAGTTGCCTCCTCTTCCATCTTCCCCTTTTCCCTCCCATCACTAATCCTCTTTGGCAGTTTTCTTCTGTGGCCTGTCACATTCTCTTAACACAAAAAAACAAAACAGAAAGGAAAGGAATACAATGTAATAATAATAATAATTATAATAATAGTGGATGCTGGCACAGGTGGGTTCCCTGTGTGAAGCAGAAGACCCGTGGCTACCCCTATTTAGCTCTTTGGAGACAAGCAAGCGGTCTTTAAATTGCATGGACATTCAAGTTGCACGAAAGGCGAATGACTACAAGTAACTCAGGCGCTTTTTTCTCCTTTTGTTTTGGAGGCCACGTTAAAAAAAGAAAAAGAAGGAAGAAAAAAGAAAAAGAAAAGGACCTGCAGTAGCTGGGCAACTTTGGCTCAGTGGGGAGGTAACAGATCCTCTGAGAACCACCCCGGTTGACACACATGTACCCCCAAAGCCATCTGGCTTAAGGCTCGTGCCCCTCAAATGTGCCATAGTCTTGCAGTGACTTGAGTGCTGTCAGCTTTTCTCTTTGCTTTGGGAGAGGAGGAGGGCAAGCTGGGAGGCGAGAAGGGCACATGGCCTCCATGCTGCTGCAGGGGGAGAGATCATGGTTGGGGGCAGCAGGTGGAGGTCCTGGCCCCATGGTGCCAGGGAGGGGGCAGAGAGTGCTTCAGTCACACATGGAGGTTTGGGGCTATAGTCTGGAGCTGGGGGATTGGTCATTGCTGAGCCCTCTGCTGCAAATATTCCCCGAAGAGGTATTTTGGGAGAAGTTTTCAGTGGAAAGTGGCCCAGGTAGTCTCTTGGGGGCAAAAATTAGAAACATAGCACTGCAGTCCCTCTGACCGCCCTTGCCTTGATATCTATAATATATATACGAGCTATACTGACAAAATACTGTAAGCTAATGAAATTTTAAGGAGGAAAAAAAGGTTAAATTTACACTCTGAAAATATTTATTTTTTGCCATATTGCTTTCTGCGCATCATATCCTCCCCCATTATATCCCCCCCTTCCCCTGCCCTGGGGAAACACCTGCACGTTAAAAGAGAATCCAGAGCAAGGAAAAATACAGATGGGGGAAGAGATGGGGGCCCCCTGTGTTGGGGTGGCGTGCGTGTGAGCGGGGTGTGTGTGTGTGTGCGTGTGTGCGTGCGGGGAAGTGAGTGGCGTGGGCGGCTGGAGAGGGCTTCCAGGACCAGAGGCTGTACTGGTGTAGTGAAGCGAGTGTGAAAGGGTGGGTAGCGAGGAGTTGGTTATGAGATGATGGTGGGACAGGGAGCTCTGTGGAGGCTTTTCCCCTCCCCAGCTCCTTGGCTGCACAGATGTTGAGACCTTATAATTTTTGATATTTCCAAAAAGCGATTCCCTCCTTCTGCGAAATTCAAGTGAGACAAGAGACAATCTCACCCGTAATCTCACCCTGCCGTTCACCCATCAGAGAAAACACTGTGTTTATAGATATATAAAGATATATTTTTGAAAGCCTCTATTTTTCAGACTTGGTTTCTCACTGCTAAGAAAAGAGATGATAATAATGTAATTTTATTTTAATCTGCTGCCTTGGAAACCGGTGCTTGAAACTCCCATTCCTCTTTTTCTCCCCGTACAAACAAAGCAGATCTGAGCACCCCAGAGATGTTGCGTAGAAGCCGACTCCAGCAGATACCTGCCAATAGCATCACGCCTGCTTTGGGCCCCGGGCCGCTCACGGCTTCCCCACTAGTCCAGGAGCTGAAGATTTAGACCATATTCAAATCTCAAACACTAACAAAATTATCTAATGGTTATATTATTTTTTTAACACACTGCTAATCACTTTCCAAAGATGTAGTAGGGTGTTTATCAACTCCCTTTAAAGGCACTTTTTTCCCCCTTTTAACTCCTTTTTTAAGTTACGTTTTTAGGTGTAACTACCCTTTGTCCCCAGGAGAGACGGTCAGTGGCATTGAGGATCGCCCAGGTCCTGGGGCTGGTGGGGACCTAGTGTTGATATTTTTTCCTTACAAAAGAGACAGAAAATACTCTGTTCTTTTTTCTTTGGTTTTTTTTAAGTGCAGTCATGCTATTTGAGATTCGAGCTTGTGCAAGTTAAGCCCAGCATATGTTTTTTTGTAATCACACTGCCGTTGTCAGCAGCCGGATGGTATCTCTCTCGCTCACAAACACACACATAAACACATCGCTCCATCCTGCACAAAGAACTGCATATATTCTTGCCAAAGATACCCTTAAAAACGCACTTTCCCCCATATATATATATATATATATTATTTTGTGTGTGTGTAAATTTATTGTTCATGCCCGTTTTGTGTCGGTTTGTTCTTTGGAGAAGCCCCTTCCCACCGATCCTCCCTTTGCTGTTGATATTGCTGTCTGTTGGGAAATGCTCCCTGGGGAGGTAATTTGCTGTCTCTCCCACAGAGTGGCACCTGCAAATGCATGAAATGTGGGGTTCCCATTCAATGGGCTGTCTTCAGCGCAGCCCCCCTCGGGAGCTATTTTGAGAGATAATCCATGTCAGCATCTGCTTATGGGACGTACCCATTCCATGATCTTTGCCAGCCCCTCATCACTGGTGGAGACGGATTTTGAGTAGAGTTTGGGATTGCTTTGGATGCAACATTTGCTGGCTGCCTCCTGGTCAAATCACACATGGAAAACAAACCAGGTAGCGAGAAAAAAACAACTTAGCCTCTGGGCACTGATTTTCCAATTGAGTTCAACTGCCTGAACTGAAGCATAAAGTAAATCCCCACCCAGCAGGTCAGGCAGGTAAAGAAACCAGTTGCCCCAAAAAACCCAGACAACAGCATTAACAAAAGGCAACCCTCCCCATGTGAGCAGGCAGGAGGATCAGACAGCAAAGGAGCCCGCAGGGGCTTGTTTCATTTCGTTCGTTTGTTTTGCAAATTGTGAGGTTGGTTTGGGGTTACTATTTTTTTTTCCTTAAAAAGGAAAAAAAGAAAAAGGAAGCAATACAACATTTCTGTTGGTGGTTCCTGTGCTGCCGTGTTATGCGTGGGTTTTTTTTTTTTGTTGTTGTCTTTGTTACTTTGGGAATGTTACAGATTTATTTCCTAATCAGTGTTAACAAACAGTTTCAAACTTTTAGACTCGCCCATTTCTGTGTATTTATATAGATGGAAAAAAAATACATTATGTTTTGTAACTTTTTGCCCATAATGTTGTCATGCGTGTAAGGATGACTTCAGTCGCACCATGGCCGCGTGTGAATGTCACTCCTCTGTTGTCTTCCCATTGTACAGATGTTGGGTTCTTTGCAGTTCGTTGTATGGCTTTATAAAATAGTAAAAATGAAAAAAAAAACCAAACAAAACCAAACCCCAGTTATATAAAATATACTGTTGCTTGGTATGCCAGCTTGGTGTCTGGATTGCTGGAAATGGTCTTGAAATTTAAGGGACTGTAGGAATAAATGCTCTGTTCTTATTGCACAGGGAAAAAAAAACAAAACCAAAACAAACCCAAACTAAAGGCTGGCGGGTGCTGTGTTTTCTCCAGGCTGTCATTCCCCCTGTTCCTCGATGGCAGAATGGGGCCCCTGGACAGGCGCTGGGCGGTGGGTGTGGAAGAAGGAGGGGTTGTGCTGCTGCTTGTCAGTCTCCAGCCGCAGCCTGTGTTCACCAGATGCTGGCTAACCAGACAACCCCCAAACTTCCAACATGGCTCCAGCTCCTGCTTGGGCTTTTGTCTACCAGAAGGGATCTCTCCAGCTTGCCCTTGCACTGGATGCTCTTCAAATCCTGTTGCTTTTTCCCAGCTTTGAGGATGTCCAGCCTTGGGCATCACCTTTGAGTCCATCTCCCACAGGGGAGCAGGTGGTATGGGGTCTTTGTCTTTGCTGAGGTCATCGACTGGGCTCTGCTACCATTCAGTCCCACTCCTTACACCCTTCAGAGCCATCCTGCTCCCTTGTGCCTAGCAAAACTTCCCCAAAGTCTCAAGGCCAGGCTTTTCCAGCATTTGCAGAGCAATTCCCAACATCCATCACAGCCCTCAGACCCTGATTCTCTGGCTCCACTCCTTCCCCTCTTCCTGGCTGAGCTGGTGGCGAAGACCCAACTCCTGGGATGGATTGAGTTTAATTATACAAGAAATATCAGCCAGAGCAGCGTCAGTTCTGCTGGCGCCAGCACTGCTGCGGCTCAGAACTTCTCTGGGGAGCCGGCAGCACTAAAAATACCTCCTGCCTTCCTCTAAAATAGCTGCAGGGCAAGGGATGGATTGAGGGGGCTGCTTGTGTGGGGACCCTGTGCTGCGGGGCTTGTGCTGTGAGGCAAAGGCAAGAGAAGTAAAAAAAGAAAGGGGAGGAGGTGGGATGGGTTCTGGCCCCCCAGAAATAATTGTGAGGCTATAGGTGGGCACCCAGATGACCAAATGTCCTCCAAGCCAGGCTCCACCATGAGACCTTGTGAGATACCTTGCATTTGCCAGCCTTGGCCTCAGTTGTCCCTTATCTACCTGCAAGCAAGATGGGACCGGCAACCTCCTCGCCCTTTCTGACACCTCAGGATGGTATTTTCTCGCATGCTTCTCTTGGTTTTGTTTCCTTCCTGATTCCTACTGGAATCAACTCCCTAGGAGCTGGCACCAGCTACCTGCCCATTCCTGCTGCTCCCGCCCAGCATGAGATGGCTATTGCTGAGTGACCTGGGCAGGAAGGAGAGGCAGTAAGTGCTTGGCGAGGTGGCACAGACAGATTATTTGTTGTGAGCCATAAGCTGCCTCACATTCCCCCCCGCCTTTTCTGCAGTTAATTCCCCATTTCCTTTCCAAAATTCCTCCGGAACTTCTGGTTTGTGTTTTTCCTCAACATGTTCTTATCTGCCACCCGCTTCCCCTCGCCAGCTCTCACAGTACAGGCTTTTCAGTGTCTTGTTCTGTGCAGCTTGCTGCTGTCCCCAGGCCAGGCTGGTGGCTCTGGTGTGACCATGGGGAAAGGCAGGTCCCACTAGCTCCATGCTGGAAAACCTTGTCCCCATTGCATCTTCCGTGTCTATTTAGAGTCTCAAACAAATCAGTGTTGTTTTCTCATTTCAGCCACAGCTCTGAAGACCCTGGGTCATCCAGGGAGTGTTTCTTATAAGGCTGCGAAAAGCATCAAAGTTTTTCTATCCCCTTTGCCTCCTACTTCAGGAGAGAAGGATGGGTCTGCTTTCAGACAAATAAGAAACCCTGGGCTGAGAAACCCTGATGGTTGGTTTGTCCCTCACCTGCATAATTTTTGGTTAAGTAAACTGGAAGCAACCCTCAGAACTAGAACAAAACTAGGATCATGGTGGGGGGGATGGGGCAGTTTCATCTCCCTTCACTTTTACTCTCGTTTGGACTTCTCAGTAGCGCTGGATCCCCCTCAGGGACAGAAGATGTGATACAACATGGCTTTTCCTGAGCATCATGTCTGGGCAAAGGCCAGGAACCAGACAACTTTCACATGGTGTGAAGTGTGGAGCAGACCTGATGTGGGCAAAAGCCACCCTGGGGCTGGGGTTACTTGTGCTTATCCTATAGCCAAGGGAATAGCAGTGTCTCCCTGTGAGTGGCAAACCCTGTCATGGTGTCCAGGATGCTGCTGCTGTTACTGCATCCCTGAGCTGCTCAGCCCCTGCATGTGATGGTGACACTGAGACCAAGTGATGGAGAGACAGAGACCCCTTGCCCAAATGGCTAGGGTTCCTGTCAATGTACAGACTGAGGCTAAGCAGCGCCAAACCAGGAGGATTGCTCCCATCCAAACCAGCAGGGTCAGGGGAAGTCTGTCATAGGGCTGATGCTAAGAAAAGTCAGCCCAGAAATTACACTGGGAGCTTAATTTTCATCCCAGGGGGATGTTACTGCTCAGAGAAGGGCATCAACAAGCAACCTGCGGTGCAGGAATTACCTACTCTCCATGGTTGTGGTGAACAGAAAAAGACAACAGGAAGGGATTTGGGTTAAATATTGAATAAAGAGGTACAACGTGACACTTGGAAATGGTTGATCTGGAGAGGGAGGGAAACAAACCCCTGGAGTCTCCAGAGTGGGGAAGCGAGGGGCTGGTCTAGTCCCTTTTCAGAGCAGAGCAATTGGAGAAGGGTGATGGGTAGGACTGGGCTGTCTTTCTGCCTTGTGAGGTTCTGGCTCCATCTACAGGGATGTGCCTCCAAGTGATGGAGGAGGCCTGAGACTGCTGCAATCCCAGAGCTGGCTGGGCAGGAGGTGATGTCTCCTCGCTTGCAGCCAGCTTCTCCTGCGACTTCTCTCCTGCATCACACCTCTGATTCATGCTTCTGCTACTCTGCAATGGACAACTGGGTCTGTACATCCCTGAGATAAAAGGGCTAGGAGCCAGTCCAGTGGCTGCAGGACCAATGTGCAGTCAGGGCACCCTGAGCACTCCCAGCACTACTGGTCCCAGACTCATGTGCTCTGCACAGCCTCTGCTTGTCTTTCACATCAGTGTGGCCCAAAGATGAACCTGTCCAGGGCCTCAGTGCCAGCAACTCTTATCACTCCACAGCAGTACCGTGCAGCCTCGGCTCCCACAGTACCATGCAGTCCAAGAGAATCAGAGAGACAACCTAATTCAAAAGCTCTGATAAGTGGAAGCAATGCTAGCCAGGTCTCTTCTTCCTGGTTAGTTGATGCTCACCATATCCAATGACGTGCCCAAAGAAGGGCAATGAAGCTGGATAAGGGTCTGGAGCATTAATCTGATGAGGAGCAGCTGAGGGTGCTAGGGGTGTTTAGTTTGGATGAAAGAAGGCTCAGGGAGAGCCTATCACTCTCTACAACTGCCTGAAAGGAGGTTGTAGACAGATGAGGGTCCATTTCTTCTCCCAGGTAACAAGCAATAGGACAAAGGGAAATGGCCTTAAGTTGTGCAAGGGAAGGTTTAGACTGGATATTGGAAGAAATGTCCTCTCTGAAAGGGTGGTCGGGCCTTGGAATGGGCTGCTCAGGGAAGTGGTTGAGTCACCATCTCTAGAGGTATTTAAAAGACATGTAGATGTGGCACTTAGGGACATGGTTACATGGCAGACGCAGCAGTTCTGGGTTGGTGGTTGGACTCAATGATTGTAGGATTTTAGGATCCAACCTAAATCTATGATTTTATGCCATTGTCCTTCCTGCGATGTCCCTTATGTCAGCAGTTTTAGGCAGTCATGAAGTAGTGACAAATAAAGAGTCCAGACTATCCCAGCATGCTACAGCCAGGCTAAAGGAAGCAATGTGAGTCATAAGGGATATGAAACAGCTTGTCCAGTGTCTGTGCCACAGCACAGGGCAAGGGGTTTTTTTCTAACATTCTCAGTGGTTCTTTATTTCCCACCTCATTCATGCTGTACCTTGTGTCTGCTTCAAACTACCACAATGATGGCCTCCAGCTGGCTGTACCCACATGTTCTTCTGGTGGGATAACCCAAGTTAAACTGTCCTCTGTCTCCTCATGCCTTGATGGTCTCAGGGTGATTCACACCCTCTTGCCTCTTGACTGCCATTCCATCTTTGCTGTGTCCCATTACCTGCACCCCTCATCCCTACATAGATCTCAGGCAGAAATAGGCATGAAGTTCATCTCAAATCAAAACCAAGCCTTCCTCACACATTATCTGGGACTTGGGGCATCAATGTGACTCGATGATAACCAATCCCAACAGAAATTTCCCAGTCAAAGGGAGGAAAGAGTGTTAGGACCCAAATTTGGGTCATCCTTTTGGACTCCAGGCTCCTTCCTCCCCATATCTGGGCCTGCAAGAGTGAAAGCACAGAGGAATGTGCCTCTGTCCTGGTGACACTGTGATAGCTGTGTGGCTTTAGCATGGAGAATTTTTCCAGCAATGGTAATGAGAATCCTGATCAGAGCTTTCTTGCCTGATTCAGGGCAACAACTTACATGAGCAGTTTGTGATGGTGCTGGACAGCTGGGACAGTGCTGTGAGAGGGCAGGTGTGAGACACACAAGCACACACACAAGTATGCTCACATGCATGTGTATTCTCAAGAGGACAGAAAAACCCTTCTGATCTCTTTTCTCTCATCCCTCCTCATCCCAGCTCTTGTGCTATGTACTTCCCCTCTTTCTCATTAAAAAACAAAACAAAAGAGAGGAAGAAAGAAAGGAAGAAAGAAAGGAAGAAAGAAAGGAAGAAAGAAAGAAAGAAAGAAAGAAAGAAAGAAAGAAAGAAAGAAAGAAAGAAAGAAAGAAAGAAAGAAAGAAAGAAAGAAAGAAAGAAAGAAAGAAAGAAAGAAAGAAAGAAAGAAAGAAAGAAAGAAAGAAAGAAAGAAAGAAAGAAAGAAAGAAAGAAAGAAAGAAAGAAAGAAAGAAAGAAANGGGGAGGAACAAAATATTTGCAAGCTCATTGTTTTAAGCCTCTAACAACTGGACAAAACAAGCAACCAGTGAACAGCTTCTCGTGACTGTGCACAGTGCCCTTGCCAGAAGATCCAGGCTCTAATGAAAACAGCATGTGGGAGAGGAGATTGTGTTGAATCAAAGCAGACTGCAGCAGCGACCTTGGCCCTGGTGCAGTGGGGCTCTGTTGGGATGCACTGCACTCACACAAGAGGGATGGGGGGGGTAGAGGAGAAGAGGGGTTATTGCTGAAGCACCTCATTGTCTTGGCTGTCTGTGGGATGGCTTGTGGGAGAGCAATCTGTCCTAAAAGCAGATGCTTAGCAAACGCTTTTGGCTTTGCTGAGATCTCAGTTTTTCCAGTGCTGCTGGGTATCTTTGTTTAGTCAATCTTGCCTGTTCATCCAGTAGGGAGAGCAGGGGAAAAACACTCACCCACTAGCCTTAGGGTAATCTTGAAAGGCTTCTTCTCTTGTGGGTTCCTCCTCTGGGCTGGGATTTTGCAAGTGCACTAGACTGAGCAGGGCAAAAACAAGGAGGAAAGCCTGGGTGGGATGGGAGAAAATGGTTATGGTGACTCAGAATATAAGTCTTCTTCCTTTGAGACAGCTTGGATTGATCTCAGGACAGCATGAAAGGGCTTTCCGTGGTCCCTTTAAGGTTTTATTGTGGTGTTTTAGATAGTCCCTAGGAAATGCCTCCATGGCTTATGAGCATGGGGTGATTTTTAAGCATCCACCTTTGCCAGCGTCTGGCTCTTCATGAGTGTTTAGGGTCCTCAGACACCCATGGCCATGAGCACCTCAGCTGAAATATCTTCTTTCACTGGTACTAGAAAGTCAGGTACATTTCCACCAGCTTTGCCTTGTTCTCCCTGATTCCCCATGGATTCCTTGTGCTCTTTCAGGGTGGGAGGGAAAGAGGGGGTCCTTGTGCACAATTTACCTAATGCTGTTCTCAGAGACCTTTTAATACATGTTTCCAGCCCTTGTTTCTAGCACTTCGAGGAAGACACTCCTCTTGTTCCTGAGCTGGGGAAATGGTGTTCAGGGGCCACCAGGACCTTCCACAGCTGAGAGGAGAGGCTGTTTATGTAGGCAACAATCTCCCTGAGAGCACCGGAAAGGTTTGTAGGACGTGACTGGGATGCCTGGGACATGTGGAGCAGCCAAGCTGACATTTTGGCAGAATGCCACTCAGTAAGATATGAGGAGAAGTGGGAACCTGTGCCAAGGTCCTATTTTAAAGAAGACCCCCTTGAAACTTTTCATATGAATAGCACTGAAGATAGAGTTTTGCACATCTTTATAGCTCACACTTCTACATGAGAGAAAACTCAGCCTTACTCTGTCAGACTGCCATCCTTCCTCAGCTTGCTGGGTTGCAAGCAATGGCTGTCCTTCATTCCAAGGACCCTCAGCTCCAGCCTCAGCTCCAATCAGAGGGAGATCCTAAATACCTTCCAGGCAGGAAAAAATGCTTGGGTGAGAGCTTTCTGAGGGCTCTGGTGCTCCTTCCTGGCTTCCCTCCTCTTCACATTGCTGAGAGCTAGGGAGACACCCACTCTTTATACGATTCAGAAACTACTGCATGAGGGAAAGAAAAATGACTGTGCAAAGCATGGGATGTGAACCCAGGCACCCCAACCATAGCCTTTCTGACCTCACAAGCCGCTTTCCAGGTCAGTATCCTCCTATCCCATCTCTGCTCTCTCTCTCTCAACCTTATTTTAACCCAAAGTCCTCTCAGATTGACCAGCCCTTGGGGAATATCTCTGGGGGAGATGATGAAGGGTTTGGTAATGGAAGTCCCAAGGGGATGTTGGAAATCTGAGATCTTGTAGGCGCTTCCCCATCATCTCCCAGATGGTCTTCCACCCTTTTTGGTTTCTCCAGTCCTGTAGGACTTTTTATTATTCAGGGTAAGAACCCATGCACACAGAAAATGCTCTGCTCTGAATATAGACTTCCCTGCTCCTCCTTGCCAGCACTGTGGGTTCATACCACTAGAGGTCGGCCGGTCCCCACCGATGGGATCGGTGGAGGCAGGAGAAGGGAGCAGCAGCACCCGAAGATGACTGCAAACAGCTTGGCTGATAGAGCCGTGTGTGTGTCTGCAAACGCTTCCTCTCCTATTGACATTTCTTCTGACCCAGGGCCAGCTTTCCAGGTTTCATGCTGGTCCTCTTCTAGGTCGGTGTCTTTGACACACTAGAAAAAAATCAGGTCTTTAAGGGCAGGGGAGTGCTGGAATAGCCAGAGTGCCAGTTTTCCCTGGGGAAAAAAAAAAAATAAATTGAAGCCATCAGCTGGTGCACACAGACAGAACTTCGGCTGCCTCCAAGGCAGCCCCAGTCAATGGAAGGGAAAAGAAATTCCCCCACAGCCTGATAGAGAAGGTCTTACCACTGGTGCACTCCCCCACTGCTCAGGACCTGATCATGCCTTCAGCACCTTTCACTGAGAATGAAACTCTCATAACCTCCAGATCTGGATCCCACCCCCTGTCAGTGCAATTAGGATTAGGAATTCATATCAGGGGAACAGCTGGGGGCTGTAGTGAAGATCCAGTTCCTCCTTTGCTCAGTTCTGCCCGTCTATAGGGCATCTATACATATTATTTGGAGTCCTACTTCAGTTCAACAGAACTGTGAACAGCTGACGGCAGGTTTGTTGTGACTGGACAGAAAAGACAGGAGTTTTGGTACATTACTCCTCCTGAAACAATCCTTTATGCCACCTTCTTGTCTCACTGGCCTACGTGATCTGAGCTGGGACTTTATCTGAATAACATGAGACATGACCAGCAGAGCTACATCGCTCTGTTGGAACCAGGAATTTAATTGCAATGAGGCAGGAAACACCAGCAAGAGTGCAAGTGTCTTCTTGGGCCAGCACCCAGCCACGTTCCAACCTGTCTGGAGATGAGATGCTGCCAAAGGCAGCTTAGACCCACATTGCTTTGTTTATGTGAATACCACAATGATCTTTCTCACACGTTTTTAAAACTCAAGAACTCTCTTTCCTTTCTAAAATGTTTTATCCCCAGATGTCTGCACAGGAGCTTTCCTGTACTGTCTGCCCATAGATACACTCAGCTTAAAGAAATCTGATTTTACTTTTATTTCTTCACATATTTCTTGTTTGCTTGCACGTCTGGGGTTTTATCTATTACAATCACAGGTTTCTCAGTTGTCATGCAGGATGCTGCACACCCTCAGTGTTGATGAACCATGGTTCCATGAAGAGCCCATGGGATAATTTTTCACCAGATTTTCAGGTCTCAGGGAGATTTTGGAAGGGGGATGTAGTTCCCTCATTTACCTAAGTTTTAGGTCACTGCAAGAGTGAACCACTCAGATGTGCTGGTGTGCCTCTCAGCCAGAATGATTCCATCCAGATGCTCTCTAAATGGCTCTCAGATGTCTCTCCTTTAGGAGAATGGTTTGGTACCTAACGCCCAGTTTGATGCAATGTTCAGACAGGTTGTTCCCTGTCCAGTGTTTCCCAGAACTCTGTGATCCAGTGGCTTCCTCAAGTCGCCAGGTGTTCAGTCCTGCCAAGCCTTCTCCAAGAGGTGGTGATGACAGAGTTCACTTTACAGAAGGGGAGAAGCCAGCCTACCTCCAAATGTTATCCCTGAAAGCCACAGAGAACTGGGTGAAAGAAACTGCAAAGTGCTGGAAAATCAGACCTCTTCTCTGGTCATTATTGTCCCAGCAGCAGAGGGAACCTTGGTATATGGAAGTCAGCCCTCTACTGCTGGACTTGGCTCTTAACGTGCAAAGGGGCTGAGCCTTAGCTGGTTTGAACTCAGTATCTCAGTTATTCCATTTGTTACCTAAACCAGGCCAATTTTTGTCATTTTTGGAAACTCATTTCATGTAATCATAACTGCTTGGTGCAAGAAAAATATACATGAAATAAATACCAGCATGTTTTGTGACACAAAACCCAGATACAGTGTGTGGAAAATATCTGGAAATGGCTTTGGATAATCTACTTTTTCTTGTAACTGATTTTCTACATGTCTCTACTTTGAGAGTGATTTACTGCAAGCATCTCTGTGTTCTCTTTGCTGTATTGATTCATAAGAAATCTTTACACAATGAAATCATATTTTCCATGCACCAAAAAAAAAGTCAGATAGAAAATGAAGAATATTATTGTAACAGGAAAATGGTTAGAACAAAGAAAGCTTATAATTTTGTAAACAGAGGTCAGGAGGAGGCTTTTGGGATTGAGTTTCTGGGCAATGAGTCAAAGGGTTTTTCTTTTCTTATTTTGAAGACTCTACTGGCAAGATTTACAATGTAGAAAAAAGTAAACATAAACAATTCTCTCTTCCAATGCGGCTTTGATAGCTCAATTAGCAGAACCGAGAATTTGATGAAGGATGTGCTGAGGAACCTTGGCCATTTTGGAGGAGTGTTATAAACTTAGAGGCCTTACTCCACCACTCCCAGTTTGCCAGAGGGGACTTAGCTAGATACTATCTTCTACTGATGAATGTTTAAGTGACCAAAGCCATAGGATTTTGTGCCACAGACATGATGATGTCACCCATCCTGGGGTGCGGTGGGGGGGTGGCGGTAACAAAGAGAAGGAGAGGAGAGTGCTTTCCAACTAAAATGAAAGTTTTTGAATTAAAATCCATTGGGGAAAAAAGGGCAACAATCTCTTTCCCCTCCCATTAGTCAGAATGAGTAACTAGGAGAAGGAGGTGATGGCTGTGGAAAGGAATGACATTTGGCTAAGAAAGACAGTTTATATTATTTGCAAACACTTAGCCAAGCAGGTGATTACTGCTGTTTTGCTTGTTTAAGCCATTCTTCTCTTTTGGATAACCCAACATTTTTTTTGTGGAACAATCAGGAAAAATATGCAGGAAATTGTGAAATTTTTTTCTGCTATTTTTATCTGTTTCTACAATTGCCAGAGATGACCAATTTGGTTTCTAAATGTTGCCACTCTGCCTTATTGTGAAGGCATGTGTGGAACGACTCCTCCTAAGGGAACTATTCTGTGCTGCCTGTGAGTGTTCAGCTTCAACATGTTTTGGCAAGAGGGAATGGGAAGAGTGAGAGAAACTAACAAGCAACTTCTGGGCAGTCCACACAACTCACCTGGAATTGATTTGCAAGGGACCCATCTTCATCTGATGTAAATCAGCACAACTTCTTTGTCTTTGGTTGGGTATTTTCCAAAATTCTCGTATCTGTGCAGACAAAATGTTTGCATGCCACAGATGGTCTTTCTGCCCAATGTCCTGCTTTTACCCCCAAAAACTGTGTCCTCCAGAAAGGTTGAAGATGCCTGTGAGTTCTAAGCCTATATTTCAGGTTTCTACACCAGTGAGGAGACAGGTACTTGGCTGAGAGGTTTTTATTTGTCTGCAGAAAAATTCTGCTTGGGCAGAACCAGGGAAATTCCTTTCTGGGGAACCTGGCCCTGCTGGGTTCAGTGCCAGTGACACAATTGGAGCTGCTGGTCTGGGTATCTGGGGCCTGCTAAACTCTGGCTCTGGTTTCACATCTTTTGTGGGCTGCCTTAGAAAAGTTTCCAACCCTCTTGTTCAGGTTTACCACCTCCTTTCCCAGCTGTAAAAATAACCCAGGGTGGGACGCAGAGCTACACTGTCTCCCCTTCCCATGGACATTTAGTGATGGACGGTGAAAGCCAACTCTGTGGAGGTGTCAATGGAATTTGGCTCCAGAAGGAACTTGGTTTATTCTGTCATTCATCAGAGCTCTGATTGCTGCTTGACAACTGGCAAAATCAGCTCTTTTCATTCAACCAATAGTGAAACTCAAGATCTTTCCTTGAGCTCTGCTTGGATGTCTTTCCAACTGTCTGCATGCCTCAGTTCTCCAGCCATCCAGGCATGGCCAGTAAATAAAATTTCAAACTGATGATGAGGTTTAGTCCTGACCTAGGCGGATGCAGGGACAGTTAGCCTTAGATCAATTTGGCAAAGCTGACAAATCAAATTATCCCTTCTGTTTTGCCTCCCTCCCAGAAGAGGATATTTGTTGCTGTCAACTATGATTCAGAAGGATGTGGGTATTTTAGGTCTGACTGGAGAAAGATTTGGATGAATAGAAGTAAAATTCCCACATCCATGCTTTCTTGGATCATGTGTCTCTGCTGTTAATCTGCAGAGCAGCACTGGGGATTCACCCCAGACACTGAGTCAGCAGCAATCTCTTGAAGTCACTGGTCATCTGGAAATATGTTCTCTGCACATTTGGGTTGTGTATAAAAACCAATTGTGTTGGTCTGGGGTCTCTTTCCATTTCCAATGCAGGATTCATGCTCAGGGGGAAGACTGTAAGTTCTAAACTGTAGCAGGAGCAATCAGTTTCTTCTACCATGGATCCGATTGTCAACTGCAAGATGAAACAGCACTTCCCATGGTCACTTGCCAGATTCCTCTTCCCTGCTCAGCCATCTCAAATCACAGCTGATACCCCTGACTTTGGCTTCATGAGACAGCTCTATAGTTGCATTTGGTAGTCCAACAAAGAACTCAGGAAAGCTGCCTAATTCCTGTGCATTGACACTCTTCATGGCTTTTACCCTCCAGCTCCTTTTACAGTTGTAGCCCCTCTTCCTGCCATGGACAAGTTTCTACATCCCTCCTTAGTCTCAGACAGAGCACTGAATAAAATGCAGTGTTGCCAGGGTTCATGATTCCTCAGATCATCCCAGTGCCTTATATTTCTCTCTGCATCCTTGGAAATGGTGGCATTTTGCTCTGTGAGGTCAGGCTGCCCAGTCTAATTCCCAGAGCTTGCAATCTCAAGCTCCAAGTTGGTGGTTATCCTTGCCCCTTCTCCTGTCATCACTTGTGATCAACACCTAGGACTTCTGAGTAAAAGACAAAAATACTGTAATACACAGATTTGAGCAGCATGATAATATAGGTATAGGAAAATCCTATGGTGCTGCATCTTGAGCCCAGAATGGTGGTTTGTAAATGGTTCTCTAGCTGTGGATGGTTTTCAGGGTCTGAACAGCTAATAACATGTCTGTTCATGCCAGAAGATGCATCTCTTGGTGGATGTGACAGGCAGTGTGTGTTTGTGGTCAGAGTACTTCCTCCTAATTGTCTTGACTCTACCCATGACCCCATTAAGGCTTGAGCTGCTCACTGAACTTTGTATTTCCTCATGCATCTCCTTGATTCAGCTGCCTCCAGCTCTGAGAAATTGGGCTGCTCAAGTGATGTGGTTTCTTTGACTGCAGGGCAAGGGCTGACATGACCCGATGCTCAGGAAGGAGGGAGAGGTTTCAGTTGTCCTGTCCATTATAAACACAAGGCTGGAGTGGAGGAAGACGGGTTCTCCTTTGCTAGCTGGATAATTTGCCATACCTTCTTTTGTACCCCAGTTGAAGACTTGCCACACTTTGCTCGCTCTTCTGAAACAGTTTGCTGCAGTCCTTTCCCAGTCCCTTCTTGTTCTCCTCCTGCTCCCATCCCACCATGTGCCTGTTGGTCTCAATGTCTGCACAGATGTTTCTGGGCATCTGAGCAAGCAGCACATTCCTGCCTGCAAAATGCAGCACCATAGTTGTGTTGCAAAGTGCCAGTTGGAGGATAGAGCCTGGCCAGGGGATTTCTCTCTGTGTTGATTCTCTGTGTTGAACCGCATTTCACACACAGACCCTTCTCCTTCCTAGAAGGATCTGGACTAGGAACTGAGCCGGGCAAGAAGGGTCAGATATGAGGGGTTTGCCCAGATTATGGGTGGAAAACTTCAGGACACAAAAATGCATCTTCTCATGGGACTGAAAACATCAACCTCCATGGCATCAGACTGAGGTTCTTGAGCTTCACTCAGGATAGGGTTGAGGTGAGCAGCCATGAGACATTTTGCCAGGGCTTCAGTGGGACCAGGATCTCATTGAGATTGAAAGTGTCATTCTGCCACTACTGCTTTCTGTTTCCTGCCCCTAACACTTCTGCATCCCTTTCTCTTGAACATGGTTCCTGCCCTTCACTTAAGCCTAGGGGCCCTTGCTACTGTTGTATCATTAGTGTTGTTGTTGAGTGTTAGCAAACTTGTTGAAGTGTGTCAAATATCTTTATGGAAATCTCCATTAATTCAGGCCTGACTTTGACTCTAGACACAAACTCCTGGTCACCTGCAGAAAGCTCTGAAAACTTAACATGGCAGGACAAGCCCCTCACAGGAGGATCTCTTGGACACTGATACATGTCCTCGAGATTCCCTGGAAGGTAGAAGCTGTGTTCAGGGAAGAGGAGTAGATAGAATCTGCACTCCTGCAGCCAGTATGGGGAAAATGGCAGCAACTGGATTGGGAGATCTTCAGTATCCTCTGGGGGTGCTTGAGATAGTGAAGGTAGTACATTGTGATGACCTCTTTGCTTTCAGACCCCATTTCCACACAGGACAAACTGGAACCTACTCACCCTCAGATGCAGAGAGGGGCACTCTAGCCAAGGAGCACCAGAGAGGATGGTAATGCCATGTCTGGGAAATGTCTTCCAGGAGCAGATGCCTTAAAAAAACCCCAAACAAACCCAACTAAAATCCTATGGGTTGGAGGAGGAAAGCATAGAAGTCCCTTCAGCTGCTGAAATTGCCTTGTCAGCATCTGTGAGCAGTTGGCTGGCTTGCTGGCTCTGACAAAATTGATGGGGACCATGTGGCAGTCAACACGGGAGAGGGTGGGAGAATGCCAAGTTTTCCTACGTATGTGTGTGTGTATATATGTGAGTGTGTATTTATTCTCCCATCTCATTTGCAGTTGCCTGTGTGACTTGTGCCAGTAAGCTGTGGAGATGTGGCCTTTCCCTGGAATGAGGAATGCGTCAAGGAAAGTGTGGTTGCATATACTTATGAACATATGGAGGCCCTGGAGTCACGCCACACCATTTGCCACTAATTGAAATAGTCTGACTAACCTCTTATTGTGGCCACCAGGAGCAACCCTGGGGAAGGGATGGCAGCGGGGGAGGGGGAATGCTGTCCATGGGTGCAATACAGCTGCCAAAGCATGACTGGGAGAAACAAACATCTCCCCTTTCTCCTAAACCTCTTCCAGGATGGAGAGAGGAAGCTGCAGGGATACAGTGAGCAGTATCTATAGGCTTAGCAAAAGCAATACAGATGCAGATAACTTCTGGGTGCTTCTACCTAAGTGAATTTCCAGAGTAGCTTGATACTAAATAACCGAATAACCAAATGCTGACTGCCCTCCTTATGCCCACACAATCTCTGAAATGAGCTTCTGAAATTAAGGTTTAATTCTACTATGAGCTCAGAGATATCCTGATGCATCGCAGACAGGTTGCACAAGCTGGGTCTAGGCTGAGGGACTTCTACACTTCAGTAGTGTAGAAGAAGAGTGTTTGGCTCTTCCTCCAGGTACTTTTCCTTTAGATTACATTGAACTTGCACATCTTTTCATCACTGCGTGTTTCTAAAACAGGCTCTTTGCTGCCCACTCTTTCCCATAGATGGTCACATGACTCCTGAGTGCAAAGGCACATCCATATTGAAGTCCTCCACTGGCTGTTAAAAGGTCACCTGTTTTGTTTCTTGCATGTATTGTCAGAGGCAGCATTTGAAGTGGTGGAAGTTTAGCATCGCCTGTCATTGTGCAATACTGGTGATGTGAAATCTTAGAGTGAAGACAACCAGAGAAAAATACCTCTGTGTAGTTTAACCCAGGTATCTCTGGTCTGCCTTGGTTCCACATCACATTCTGTTCAGCTTTTTCCCAGCTATGGAGTGGCGTACCTGCTTGGACAGCTGTACCATCTCCTGACTGCAGTCATCCCATGAAGCTCTCTTGTGCCTCAACCCTCAGAGGCCCGGTCTACATTTCTTGGCCATGAGGAGATTTGGGTATGCCAGAAGATTGACTGCACCGGGGAAAAGTCTTCAACTTTTAGTGGTATGTCGATCACAGTGAAATATTCAGCTCATGTCACCCCTACTTCTTCATAACTTTGTTGGTAGGTAAATTCCCACCAGCTTCTCTACTATGTCCCATACCACCCCCCGCACTGCCCCCGCCCCCCCTCCCCCAATCTGGTGTTAATTTTTTAAGAATTTTGTCTGTCTTTCAGGAGTAACAGTGGGAAATCATCGAGGGATGACTATCAGCACCCTTGTGAGTTTGTCAGATCCTTTGCCTCAAATGGGGGATCTTTGATGAATACCTCAGCCAGCTAAGCCTGTCCAGGTTCAAAGCACCTCCAAACCAAGAAGAAATGGAGTAGATAGTAAGTAAAAACTGAGACAAGTTCTGAATTACCTGTGCAGTGAGGACATAATGTGCAAATAAGCAAAGAAAGATATGAGGTTTTCTAAAAACAAAACTCAGAGGAAAATAAGGAACTTACACAGGGAATTTTCAGCAATAAAATGGGATGCTACTGTTATTAAAAGAAACTAGAGTCTGAAATAAAATATTTCAGACAAAAATTGTTTACAAGATGACATCAAGAATATACTGGTCTTGTATAACCCATTTTCAATAGGAGGCAATCACGAAGTGTCTCCCATGTTGTTAATTGTTCAGGTGTAAGGGAAATAACATGCAGTATGCTTTGCTACCTTATTTATAGTTTTCATAATGAGCTGAATAGGTATTTTGCTTGAGTTGCTCTAGGAATTTGCTTAACTGATTTTGATGTGTTACATTGTTAGAATATTTTAAGATAGATTCAAAGGATTTTCTAAAATATGTGCAGTCTGATCCATTCATCATCAGACACTCTGGATGTGCCCAAAATACCTCAGGAATGTTGCTGATGGTGTGAATCTGTACTTTATAGATCCTTAAATCCATTTTCCTTGGGCTGCTGAGTCTTGGGTAGATCTCTGACTTTCTGTTGGTGTATATCAACATACGAAGTCAACTTTGACAATGCCTTAGAATGGAAATGAGCACGTAAATATTATTACAAATATGTATGCTGGGAGGCAGCTGAAGGCTCCTACATGGCCATAATCATCTTAATTGGATTTCCATATCCCAGAGAGCTCAAAGATCAGAGACAGCAGATGGATGATGGGTAAATAGGAAGGGGGAGGTGACAGAGGATGGGTGATCAATAAATATGATAGGAGATGTGCAATTCCCAGCTGGCCAGGGGCGATGACCATAACTTGCTGTCTGTTCACAGCTAACCCTACACTACACTTCATCACCCACAGCACACATTGGCAGAGTTTTTTTCACCACTGAAATTTTTAGATGATAGAAAACAAAGAAAAGGAAAAAAGAAAACAAATATCTCACCATCCTCTGCTCCCTTTCCACACATTTGTGCCAGGTCAGAAGGAGTTCTGGGAAGGAAAAGGCTTTTTGCACTTGACAGCTGGGCAAGGAAGCCCAGGATAAAGTAGCAGAGGTGGCATTTCAGACATTAATACATGAAGAGTATCGGGTGTGTGATGAGAAGCAGCAGGTGGGATGAGGAGATCGAGTCCTCTGCTGTATATGGCCACACTCTAACTCTGGTGGGTCTCCTCTTGCATCAGCCTCTAGAAGGAAAATTGCAAAAATCTGTCTTCCAAACCAATGATGTGAACAGTGAAAAGAGGGATGCTGAGAAAGGGAGAGAGAGAGTTGAGGCCATTTTAAAAATGAGGAATGAATTTTGTTTGGCATCGATGCTCTGGTACCTCCCCAGTTAAGTGGTGCCAGATGCTACCATGAGAGTTGTGCTTTAGTTGTTCATGTGTTAGCATCAACTACAGTAATTTACACAATACTGATTCCTTGGGCACTGGGGTTTGCAGCTTCTGCTCACTTTCTGTGTTTCTTTCCTGACCATGCAGAGCACAATTTATACCAACAAGCACACATGGGTGTGCTTGTGGCAGGATAGCATGGTGATTCTTCAAATGATGGCCTGTAGCACCCATTTCAACCCCTCTTCAATCTTATTTAGACTGCTTTTTTTTGTTTGTTTGTTTTAATATTGCCTTCCCCTCCCCGCCCCCCCAAGAAAATTGTATATTTAAGTAAAATGCTTTTAGGCAGATCCCTTTACATTAGAGCTCATGGGATGAAAATCAAAGTTCAAGCACAAAATGAGATGAGTGTGCTGAAATCAGCATCGTTATTTTGGTGTTTAAGAATTATATGGATTTTTCCCTTGTTGCTTCCCTACTGTGAGCCCCATAAGCCTTACTTGCCTATGCCCTTATATATGCTGCAGTGCGGCAGCTTTGGGGCATGCTGGATCCATCTCATTTCTGATGTGAGCAGACACATAGTATGATAAAGAAGACAGTGGCATGAATTTATGGAGAACCTAAAGCCTAAAAATGTCCTAAATCATTGTGTGAGCAGGAAAAAGGGACATTTGTTTCTAATGCAACTTTAAGGTGAGCATCTGTGGATTCTCTGAAGCCTTGTAAAGGGTTGAGATCATGCAGCAGTAGGTGATTTTATTAGACCAATACCTTTTTTTTTTTTTTTTAAGTGGATCAACAATTTTCATGAAACTCATAGAAAGTTCCAATTTTGGAGAATTATAATCCTCTGTTATATTTTCTTAAAACCAACCTGTGAGTTAAAAAATCTATTAGGAAGGACCCAGGCAAATGTGCTGGCAGACTAAAAGGCACTGTGATCTCACATGCCTGGTTTCCTAAGTTAACCTGTCTAAAAGCCCCAAGGATCATTAGTACATCATCTGTTACATGCATCAGTATTTTCTGAATGCAGGAGTGTGATTTCTCCCCGAGCAGATGGGACCTGGCGTCTCGTTAGAAAGATTTCTTTGTAGTGATCTGTGCAACATTTGTTTATCCCAAGGGAAACGATGAACAGGAAAGGTAGCTCTGTTTTCCACATGTCTAGTTACTTTGAAAACAATTATATGGTCAGCTGAGGTGGCTTGCAGAGCCAGCCTGCAGGAAAACTGCAGCTCACCACAGCTCCTATGAGTTAGTGATAGCTCAGCAGCCACAGAGCATGTCTCTTTGACTGTTGTGACAGCAGTAAGCCAGACCTCTGGCTCTCCCTTTTGTCTGGGGATTTCCCCATCATGTGTATTTTTGAACCCCGTGGATGTTTTTGTAGGAAAAGTCCCTGCAGAAGTGGTTCAACAAGTGGCAAAGGTAAGACTGGCTGACAGGTGCTCCCGTAGAGAATTTTGATTGCCTTGAATGCAAATCCAAGAAAAAAAAACATCTTCAACATCTTTGAGACATGTTAGACTGCATTAACATCTCTCAATCTCACTCAAAACAGGGGGTTGACAGAATTCCAGCCTAAAGTAGGCTGCTTCCCCCTGATCTCAATAGGAACCAGAGCAGCCCATGTCATATAAAACACACAGGAGGCCCAATAGATGAAAAAATTGAAATGAAAGTATTTCCAATGGCTTTTTCTGAGGTTCAAGTTATGTTGTGGGCAAAGCTTATTTCTGATTTTCTGCTTGTTTTTGTCCCTGCCTGATGAGCACATTACATAGCAAAGCCAAATCCTTAGCCTTCTGGCCTGATATATCTCCTTTTCACCTCTTGTTTCCTCATACGCAGATCACATCAATTCCCAGCCAAAACACACCATGATCCAAACTTGCTCAGGAGGTGCTTTCTGCCAGAAACTTCCCCTGGGAGATTTAAGAAACAAACAAACAAACCAAACAGCCTCCACAACATCCCGATGACAAATAAACAAACAAGCACACAGAAACACACACACACACACAGAGTGTTCCTGAAAAAGCATCTGACCCTGCTCTTCAGAGCCCAGGGACAGGAGCTGTGCCTTGGTGGTAAACACAGAACACTGTGTCAGGGTGAATACTTGGAGCAAACTGCAAGTCACTCACTTCTTCTCTGCTGAGGTAAGATGAAAACTCCAGCAAAACCTGTTTTGTGTGTCCATTCCCTCTAAAAAAGAATGGAGTTAGGATGTTGTTCTTGCAGTCATTTCCTACTCCTTCCTTCTCTGTATAAGCAAGACAAGCATTTCTCCAGTGGTCTTGGAAACTTGGAAACCTCTCCACCACTGTAGGTGAGATTGACAGGCAGTGTGTCCTAGGGGTCATCAGCTCACATGCCGTGTCTCTGTACTACCCCAGTGTTCTTCCTTGTCTGAACTGCCCATGCTTTGTATTGAAAGTGTTAAGAGTCTGGCTGAACCTTGCTTCTTGGAGAAAGCCCTGTCCTTAGGTTTGGAAATATGGTTTGGACATTCAAAATGATCCTTTCTGTGCTTCCTGAGCCCAAGGTCTGTGAAGGAAGGAGTTCCCATTGGCTTGGTCCTGTATATGCTGGATGGACTAACGTACTCCACCAGAAAAGTGTGGTCCCACACTTTTGCATAGAGAAGTGTACTAGCTGGGAGCTGTGGGAAGGGTCAGACAAGGCAAATTAATGACAAGTCAAGCACATGTTTGTCTCTTGGAGATCTAGCTGGAGTGGTTGGAGATCACACTGAGATGAAGGAAACAATTTTGTGAGTTGTTCCAGTGCAGACTCAATGATTTACTGTTTTACTGAAATCGCTCTTCCACTCACCTGACCTCTGGCCTCCTTTGGTACTGAAGCTCTTCGAGCAGGTCCCTCAGTGGGAGGGACCCCACTAATTGCCCTAACTAACCTCTTCTGGGATCTCCACCTACACCCTCTGCCCCTTCCCCAGGAGCCCCATTGCAGCTTAGCCCAGGGTATTTAGTCCTTTCCTGCATTATTAGTGTGCTTGGCTGTGGTCTTGCTTGTGATCCTGCCTTCTGAACAGACTTTGAACTTGTGCTCCAGGTAACTTGTATCCTGTATTTGTCCTCTGATGTGAATTGTAGTTTGCCTTTGGCCCTGTATCTGGTTGTTCCTGACTGGGTTCTTTATATGAACTCTGAACTGGTTAATTGGTTGCCTCCTCTGGGGTTGTTGTACCTCATAATCAGAGTGTGGTCCTGCTCCTGGGCATAGTCCAGAGAAGAAGCTTCTTTGACTCTTGTCAGTGTTCATCTTTCTTGGGTAGATCCTCCTTCAGCTGTTTCTGCAAAGCCCCTTCATCCTAAACCATGCCATTAACAAGCACAAAGCCTAGTCATATATATTTGAAGGATTTCCTGTGTTGGAATGGGATTTCCTGTAATATTCTTGATAAAAAAATCTTGATGGCTCTGCATGTAGGTTTGGTATGCTACTCCACCAGAGCTGTCTTGGGTTAAGGGATCCTTGGTTGAGTCTGTGCTTGGTAGCTAAACACCACATCCGAGTGCAACACCTTCAGGAAACATTGGACTTATCAGACTGGTGTTTATTGGGAATAAGTTCTTGTCTGTCATGTTCCTCCTCTGCTGATTACCCACTGCACACTTGTGCATTGTAGGTGGTCTGAGGCTGCAGCACAGGGTATTGGTCTTGAGAACACACTGTTGTGGGTTGGAGTGAAAGAACCTGGAGTCCCTGGTCCAATGGGGGTCACTGAGTGTACCTTAGGTATGCTGTGAGCACTAGCCACTGAAAGCAGGTATGAAATAGAAAGCTAGGTGGTTTAAACTGGTAAACACAAAAATGGTGTGTGCTGCAACTGAAATACCATGCAAGGATGGATAGAAGGCATGTGGATAAATCAAATAATAAGGGAGTGCATGAATAGACCTCTAATGTGGGAAGAGCTGATCACTATCACCTATACCCCCTACATCTCTCCCAGACCATACTCCTTCCAGACTTTGAGTCTCAGCTGATGTTGCCCTTTTAGGGGCAGGCAGGAGATAAGCAGATGTGGAGTACACAGTGGGTTTTATAATAACATGGTGGTTATAGACAATTGCCTAATGAGGAACAGATGGTCAGTTTTATTTTAAGGTGCCCTTGAACAACATTCCTATCTAAGCTGTGTTTTTTAAGTAATAGGTTTTTAATGAGATGCCTATAAGTTCTTACAACACATCAGGTTTTAATCATGCCGACCTATTTAAATAGTAATGTGGGTCTTTAGCACTTCTTTTACATTTTTATGGTGTTTAATTCCTTCCCACCACTGATCCTCACCCCAAACCTCAAATGGGCTGTGTCAAAGGGATTGTTCCTCCCAGCACTGGATGCTGCCCCTGCTGAACTCATCCATGCTATTCCAGACTGAGACCGAGAACAAACCTCTTTCCAAGGGAGAGAAGGTATCTTCTCCCTTTCCTCTGGGGTCGGGGTGCAGCTCTGCTTTGCAAAATAAAAGCTCTGGTTATAAATGCTGCTCTTGGATGGGGAAGGCAGGGAGCTCTGTGTTCTATCTTGCAAAGAGACTGTTGTGAAGCCAAGCAAGCATTTGCTTTGGAATGGTGCCTCTAAATCCCCTGGGCAGCACCATGTGGTCATACTGCAGAGGATGTCTGAGAGTCCAGACGCACAGCAGACATTTTGATGGTGATAAGCCATCAGGAATAGCTGAGAAAATGTGTAAACCCCTTGATGCATTTTCACATCCAGAGGGGAATGTAACTGCACAGTATGTTAGCACATGATCTCCCCTTCTTAGGTGGGGACACCAAGGTGAGTTACCTGCCTAAGTGAGAAAAAAGGCAGAAACCCTGGTTTTGTTTCTTCTTTTCCCTTTGTTTACCAGGCTAGGTCCTGGATAGCACAGGTAGCTCATCTCATTTCTGGGAGCTGAGTTATGGTAACTCCAGATCAAATTGCTCACTCATCTGGTCAGGTAGAAGCAAACATGACCTGATGACAATCCCAGGTGAACAGAGCTCCTCTGCTTCACATCTCTGTTTTCAAGCACAAGGGTTCCTGCTGTACACCTTTATGAACTATGTCAGCCTTTCATCCAGCCAAGACTTCAATGGTGTTCCTGGTAAAGACCAATATGACTTGTGTTTCCCATTGCTAGTGTTTAGCTCAGTAATGGAAAAAAACCCAAAAACCCACTCTGCTTTAAAAAAACTGCTGTTAGGACTCAAAAATATTTATTTATTAATTTACCAAGTGATTCTTGTGTGGTATCTTTGGGATCCTTTCATGTCTGTCCAACTCTAAGAGATATCAGCAAACACTGGACAAAGCAATGCAGGACTTTAATGCCTTGCCCATCTGGGGATTTAATTTTTCCTGTTGATGTCAGAGACCCTGTGAAACTGCAGAGGAGATCAAACTCTGCTTTCCTTCCTGGACTCTTGGTTGCCCTTTGGTGGAACCTGCACTGAGATTCTGACTGTGCTGGTTAATTGGCACCATCATATTTCAAAATGTTATTCGCTTAGTTTGGGGTATTTTTAGGGTATTTTGCCTGTTTATCCAGTCACTTTCCAGCAGCTGCAAACTTGGACACTTTCCAGTCTTAGGAGTGGATGGGAAGACATGCTGGTAAATGACACAGATATAGAGGGCATTCACAGCCTCTCCTCTATTTGAAGTAGCTTGCTGAGACAACACCAGCAAAATATGTCTTCCCTTTGCACCAAACTCAACCCTGTTTGCTGACAGTTCTTCTGTATTTTAGAATTCTTGTGGGTAGACACTGTGAGGCACCAAGAAGCACATCTTACGTAGGGCATAAAGAAAAAGGAGTAGAGAAGAAACTGTAAAGTTGTTATTTACTGGGAGGTCAAGCTCAAATGTGACCTTGGTCACACAAAGAAGTATGGTTCAGGTGGGCACTGTGTATTCACTTCTCAAGTCTCAGCATAGAGCACAAGTTATTTAGGTGTTTACCTGGAGAAACCCAGGCTTTGCTGATTCAGCTCTGAGCACTGACCATGGTGGAGCATGAACAGCAATGAAAGATACAATATTGGCAGGAAGAGCTGGGGTGTGAATCCGAGTGGTGAAGGGCTGCTAAACACCAGTCTTGACTAGTCTGGGCTGGGCTTGGCAGCAGCGAGTGTATATAAAAGGTTTCAGTGGTTTAGGCTGATATAGCAGATTTTACATGTTATCTACTTTGAAGGAGGCCATGAGTCCATTAAAAATGTAAATCTCCTGAGAGCCAAACTTATGGGCAAGATATTTTACCTGGTCCCCCTGAGAAAGAAAGGGAGTGTGGAGTCATTGATCCTTCTCAATTTTAGTCTGGCAAGTACAATAACCACCTCAGATGTTCCCAGATAATCTCTGGAAGAACCGACTGGACAGTGTTTCTTTGTATCAGTCCTTGAAGGCTAATGGCTATTTTGTCTTTCCAAGGGTTCTGGCTGAAGCCTGCTCCCTCAGGCTCGATTCCAGTTCCATTTGTTTAAGGCGACAGGAGAGAAGCAAAGAGTTGAGCTTTGAATCTTCTCATAGCTTTTTGGTGAACTAGGAGCAAACAATGGTTTTCTCTCTGCTAGAGAGCCCAACAGGTGCCTGCAGTCCCGGGAAAGGGCTGATGGGTTTCAGCCAGGTTGCAGAGTTGTCCCAGAGAAGGAGAGGGAAATGAAAATACTGTCAGTGATTGCAAATTGCTCTGTAGCGAGTGTGGGGAGGTAAAGTGGCTGCAGACAGAGGTTTGTTCGTAAATTAGGTCATCAGAAAGACACTTGAGAGGTGCCTCCTGTGCAGGCACCTTGGCATGTAGCACTGCTCTGTGCTGAGAGGGAAGCCCAGGCCAGAGTGGCTGCTTGCTGTGGAGCAAATAGGAGTGCCTTCTACTTCCCTCCTGGCCTCCACTTTCGAGGTTTGCTGACTCCTGCAGCCTGGTCTCTGGTTAGCTGAGCAGCATTTGTGTGAAGTGGAAAGCATGTGTGAGTAGAAGGGCTGGAGCACAAAGCCACATCTGGGCTTAGGGCCCTGAAGCTGTGTTGTCTGAGCCAGTAGCTGCTCTCCGGGTTCAGAGAGCTTTCCTTGGAGCCATGGCAGCCTTGCAGGGAAAACAATCAGAGTTGGAGGGTGTGCATGTTTGGCACAGAGCTAAAGACCTCTTCTTGCTCACTCCCCACTGATGGTGCAGGTTTCCGGCAGGCACAGGGAGGCAGCGATTTGTGGTGAGCTCCAGTGCCTGCTGGTGGATGGAGGAGCCTCTGCACAGCTGGGAACGAGAAAGCACATGACAAAGTGGTACCTGGGGAGATAGTGTTTGGTTGGCAGAGATACGAAAATCATCGGGAAGCCATCTGACTGGAAGTACCCCTTGTCACAGAAAGCTGGCTTCTCTGAATCACAGAGATATTCTTCATGCCCACAGCACCCATTCCTTGGATGGTGCTGAAAAAAGGGCTGGGTTTCTCAGGTTTGCTCTCCCGTGGTAGTGTGAGACAGCTGCTGGGATCAGTCTCTTCCCTGAAGCCAATGCTTGATCATCTGGTTTCCTGCTGCTGCAACAGGGGGTGGCAGCTTGAGAAACTTGGTCTCTGCTGGTGATTCTGCTTGGGCATATCAGTAATGCCCCAAGGCAAAGAAGAGTGCCTGAAACAGTCTTGCAAAATGAGAGAGGCTGGGGGAAAAAAAAAAAAAAAAAAAAAAAGGCGTTGTCAGCCCAAGTGTTGCTTGGACCTGAGCATTGCAGCTGCAGGAGCAATAGGATTCAGGGGGCTCTGCTGGAAAAATGATACACAGAGGGGCTGGCAAAGAGCTGTTGCTAACAGTATAAGACCTCTGGCCAAGTGGCTCCAAGTCCAGCCGTGCCATGGATCCATGGGGCTGCTTCTTGTTTTTCCCTTCTGTGGTGATGGAAATATTGCACAATAATATCTTCCTTGTGGGAGAGAGGGGAACTGTCTTCCCATCAAAGAGAATGAGACCACCAGACATAGCCCCGAGGTACAAGAACATTAAACCAGTCTGTGAGGGACATTACCATGAACTATTTCCCCAGGGCCAGGTCAGAAACTCTGTGGATAGTCCTTATTCCTCCTCTCCAGTGACTTGTACCAGAGACAAATCCCAGAGCACAGCACCCATACAAAGCATGAGCTTTGTAATGCCTTTGATTCTGTTCTGCTGGAGATGACCTCCTCTCAAAGAGTGAGGCCACCCAAATACATTCAACTACTTTTGTCAGGCCCTTTGTAATAAGGCATAGCTGGCCCTTCCTGCCGCCTGTGGGAAGAGACAGCCCTTGCAGGGCAGTTGGGATACTCAAGGTTAGGTCTCACAGGCTGTGACTGCTTTGGCACAGAGTTGACATTCTGCCTATGACTGCTAGCGAGGTTCTGCTGGCTGTTTTACTCCATCAAAGCCTTCTTGTGTTCCCATGGATGGCCCAGAGACATCTTCAAGCCCAACAATATCTGGGCTCAAAGGGGCACAGCACCTAAGATGTCATGGGGAGCATGATTTGGTTTTGGCTTGCTACATATTAGCTCTTTCTATGCTTTGACCAAGACTATGACCTTGAGCAGCCTGGTCTCAGAGCCTAAAAGTAGTATAGTAAATGATTCCCTGTGTGTGGATTGATATGACTGAGTTCATCTCCCTTCATAACCCTGATGTTCAACAGGATCCTTAGTATGGGCTGTATCCTCCCTCAGAATCCCTCTTTTCATGAATCTGGCAGTAGTTTCTGTCTTTAGGATCTCTTCCCTTTGAAAAAATTCAGTGGAAATGACTTATGGGTTTCAGAGTTGCTAAGAGGAGGGACAGATGGAGAATGTGTGACACAGGCAGTGAGATTGCATAAGCCTGTTCATTTAGGGAATCATGTTAAAAATAAAAGACACTTTGTAAAGTAGGAGGGGTGGGAAGGTGGAGTTTACAGGCAGCCTGGCAGCCATCTGGGTTCTTGATTGGTTGGTTTCAGAAATACAAAGCAAAGTTGTTGGCAAACAATAGACTATGAGCCCTTGCCACCCATCCCTCTGTTTATCCTGAGAACAGGGTCATGGAAACTTTCCCTTTCTGTTATTGTTTCAGTGGAAACACTTTGCCCTCTTCAACCTTCCTCAGAAAGGATACATCATGCATGAAATTCAGCCTCTATAGAAAAGCTTTTCCTTTCCTAGGCAAACCTTTTTCACTGCAGCTTGATTTGACTGGAAGGAAACTTTCTGCCCTTCCAACTCATAGCCCTTGGGCTGAGCCACTTGAGGGCAGGTTGAGTGTCTTCCTATGCAGGACTCCTTTTTTTTTTGTATGCAGTTTGGGTATGCTCTGGTGCTACTCATGCTTCCCGTGGTCTGCCTCATTCTGTTTCCTTCTAAGGGGCCATCTGCTCTGTGTCAGAAGGGGACAGGGCAGGATGATGGGTGCCAGAGTGCCTGCAGAGCTCTGTCTCACATCTGGCTCATTTTGCTTTCTCAGAAGGTTCCTGCTGAAGTTTGTCCTGTATCTAAGGTACTTCAAAGGGCATGTGGTGTCACATGTAGATGCACTGATGGTTAATCACATTTTCCCTTATAAGAGTAGGATTCAATTTGAGGTGAACACTCCCAAACATTGGCATAAAAAACAACATGTGCAAACCTGCATCCCATCAGTCATATTTCTTAGGAAGTCATGGTAACAGGAGGTGGCAAATGAAAACAGGGAAGTCCTGGCTATGGTCTGTGACTGCATGGCACAAAGTGAGTATCATCCTCAGAGATGATTATAAAACCCTCCTGTGGGCTTGGAAGTATTGTGGTTTGTGTCCATGCAGAGCAAAGCCATGAAGTGTGGCTTGTTTGTTTGTTTTTGTTTTTTTTTTTTTTTTTCATGT